>MNCI01026832.1:1564254-1643369 GCA_015680685.1 Gnetum montanum
CGACACATGTTCTACCCAAGATCCAAAGTGCTGTATCACCCAAACCGTATGTTTGAACCGCCACCGCAAAATCGTAGCCAACTGCCACCATGGGAGAAGGCTCTGCCGCTGCATCTGGGATTTCTGTTTTGCCCCAAATTGGCTTAGGGCTTCCTGCGTTTTTTGAATTTTTCCTTGAATTGTCACCGCCATTGTCATTGATTAGAGAACCAGGGACGAATGTATTGTGGATCTGCATCCGTTGAAATCGCAGGAACCTTCAGAACCGTTGCTGCCCACACAACTGAAACCGCTACAGCCTGCAACAGAAATAAAATCGGGGCCCCAACAAAACGTGACTTCTTTCTCTGTATATTGTGTGGAGAGGGTTTTGATTTTTTTTTAAAAAATAATATCCCTGCATTCTACCCTACATTGGCCTCAATTCTGTCTGAGTTTCTTCACGCGATTGCTGCCTGAAACCCCTTTTAAACTGGCTCATCGGTGAAAGAAGGGCCTCCCACATGCTCCACGAACTTAGGTTCGGCGTCTGGTGAGTCGGCAACATAGATCCGGCCGGTGCGTGGACATAGTCCAGAACGGCAAGCCAAAGGAATTACCCGAATACCATGGCATTCAGTTTTGCTTTTTTTTCTGATTTTGTTTTTTCTACGGCAGCGTTAATAATGGGCCTTTGGTCATACGTGAATTTGGATTTTCTGCAATACAGAAACCTTTACATCCTTTAATAATTTTAAATCCACGAATTCAAAACCAGTTGGTAGTCCGTTAGGTCCTTCACTTGTTTCCAACTCTTAGCTAATTTTTGATAATCTATTACCCACGGTGTTGTCTATTTTGCTAATATTAATCAGGGAGTATGCTTTCTTGTGGTAAATAATCACCTCTTTTTTTTTATTCCAACCTTCAGTTAAGAAAATATCTTGGCATTTTAATTTACTTTCCAAGAAGGCTTCAACATCAAGATTATTTACCAGGCTTGCTTCTCCAAGAATACCCATTACTCACAATACTAAACTGCAAATTTACAACCAGGGATTGTGTTAATATTTTGAACAAAATATTCCAACTGCTCCATGTAATGGCCAAATGTGCCAATAATTCTATTGATTGCCAATGTTTGGTTTTTACCTTTGAGTTATAATGTTGATACTAAGGTATGGTTCTTTTGATATAATAGGTAATGAGTTCACATCATCCATGCATCCATGAATTTCTATGGTCTCTCTTGGCTTGGAACTGTACAGTCCCTTTCCTTAAATAATAAGAACTATCAATGAATTGGTGACTGAGCATTTCTCAAACTAAAGAAGGACTCAAGGATTGAAAAGGGTGTGACTTCAAGGGGATTTGATGCATTTGTGCTGGCCATTCTCTTGGGTGCTTGAATGTTTTCTTCCTGAGTTTTCTTTACTGTTCCGACGTTGCTCCATTATCAGGAAGCTGAGCTAATGAAAATAATAAGTCTTTGCATGGTGTGGTTCTCATGCACCAAAAAAAAAAAAAAAAAAAAAAAAAAAAAAAAAAAAAAAAATAGTAAAAAAAAAAAAAAAAAATAGTAAAAAAAAAAAAAAAAATAGTAAAAAAAAAAAAAAAAACCAAACTGAGGATTCAAAGCACACCCCTTAGATGAAATAATCATCTAGGCTACAAGCACTGGTTATGGACCTAAACAAACATGTTTACTCTAACTAAGGCCCTCTTTCGCTTTCTACTTTCTCCTTTCTTGTTTTGTCAGAATGGTGGTGACTTTTTGGCAGAGACATTCTTGTTACTTCAGGTGGATCGATTGGCCAAATGTATTAATGCGAAGTCACTGGATGTGGATTGTTTGAGGCTAAATTTTGAATGAGATCTACTAAGTCACATTAACCATTAATACGCAAGGGGCTGTACACCACCTTGTTCTTGCACCTTCATTCCATTCTTTTCTTTCCATCATTCTTTCTCCATTTTCCACCTCATTGTCGGTTGTATCAATAGTCCATATTTTGGCTAAGGCATTGTTTTCTTTTAGGTAAATTCTTGTGGTTAATACTTTAACTCTTGCTCCCAATGACATTTCCAGAGCCTATGGATTCTTTGAATGTGGGATTGTCAGGGCATTAAGGGCATGAGCCTACTTTGGGGAGGACCCACTGGCATTCCTATTTGGTGCATCAATTAATTTCTTTCCCTTAAACATCCCCACAATCAACATTTATTTTGTTCGTTTCCACCTCTAACATCCATTTTATTGGCATTGCCGTTGTTTCTTTTTCTCCATTTTTCTTATTCCTTATCTTTTTCCATTCTATCGCTACCGGAGATTCACTCTTAGTCATGGGGGTCCTGGTCCAATTTTTTTGATTTTCTCTAAACCCCTACACCTTGGGTAGCCACTAGTGTTATATCTCCAAAATTTGCATTAGCCATACCACAACTCAGCTAATGGACTTTTCACTAGGGCAAGGTATCAAATGCATTATGATTCATTTACCCTTGCTAATATAAGATTGTGTTGTGTGTGTAGATGACAATCACACACCAATGGATTGGATCTAGAGGGAACACTTGGAATGGACTAGTGCTGGAGCAGTTATGCAAGGAACAAGATTGATGGCGGGGTTATGGATGGACAATGGAAAATGAAATCTTGGCGTTGGTAGCAATAAACTTCTTCTTCCTCTCTCTCTCTCTCTCTCTCTCTCTCTCTCTCTTCTCTCCTAGCTGCCAAATAAGACTGGATGTCAAATGTACATAGTGTTCACTCTTGTTGTCATGAACACTAATTTTCTCATGTGTTGTAATGATGATCCGTTCACATGTCACCCCATTCACCATTAGTATCATTCAAGTCAATAATCTCATACCTTTCCAATATTTTGAAGGAACTCGAGGACGAGTATTTATTCAGTCATGGGGGTATGATGAGCTACGATATCGCGTACACGATATCGCGGCCTGCCGCAACATCTATAAATAAGAGGTGGCTTTCCCTTGTTCACACATCTAGATTTAGACCCTTAGCCAAACTATAGCAATTTTACCATTCCAGAGTTAGAATAATTTCCATGTGGCTACAGTAGGAGTCTTAAAGTGAATGGATCTTTATTCGAGCAAATTATACTTGAGCACACATTTGTGTATGACAATAAAGATAAAATTTCTAATAAACCTTGCAACATATGGACTAAGATAAATAGGATTTAATTATTGTTAAATGTTTAAATGCTTTCCTAGATAATCAATCTCTCTCAACCCTTGACTCTCCTAGTTAAGTGCATTCAGTATGATCGCTTTAAGCACGTGTGTAACGGTTGGTAACCCAGTAACGAATAGCGTTTGGTAATCCCAGTAGTGTTGTACCAGTTCAGGGTGTGTGCGGCAAGTGGGAATGGATATTGGTGCTAGGACAATTAGAACTTAGTTAGTGAATAGTTAATGAAAGTTAGTCACTTAGTTCTCTTCACCTTCCCTTATTAGCATAAGATGTTAAAAAGATAAAAGATATAAAAATCATATACCTCAAGCTTAACCATACGACCGTGACAATACAAGTAAGTTTGGGAAGACAATGATTGATTAACCTTAAGTGTTCCATTAAGGCACGTAAGCACTTAGTCCTTGGAGTTCGACTAGATCGCATGTGAGACGCTCGTATTCATATGGTTGAGTGTAGGGGTACCTCGCCACTCATCAAATATCAATTATGACATCCCATTCTTAAATGTCATTCAAAACATCAAATATACGTAACATTTGACATTATGTGTGAATGCAATAGAGAAATGTAGAAGAAAATAAAAGAAAACTTTGTTAATGTGGAAATAATTTATCTAGGTCATACTCTAAAGGTTCCTTAGGGTTATCTTCCTTTAGCATATATCCCTTAAATAATATCTAACACTACCACCATGATTAGAAGGAATAGCTAGTCACCCTTCTATTCCACTTCAATCAGCATCCATTACTTACCTTTACAAACTCTGTAACTTCATGTGGTCAACCATTAATTTCTAGGCATAAGTATCTTTGGCCAAACCCCTAAAGGTCACTAAAATGACATACCCATTATTACAAAATACCCTCTTGGATCTTATTACAATAATTACATCATTTGTTACAAAGCAACACCATCTTTGTTATGGAATAACTTCACTTGTAATGGAGATGTGGCAAGATTGGTCAATTAGATAAAGAAACTATCTTTGAGAAGAATGTTAGATACCTACTATTCAAGTCTTTTTAAAAATGGCATAAATTTTTTTAAAATATCTATAATTTGTTAAAGTGAAGAGGATGGATGATGGCTAATGGATGTTTATACAAAGATAGCAATCATATATTTTTTTGTTGCCCTATTATTGCTCATACTTGAAATAAATTTTTAAACTACAATTTGACATTTTATGATAGTTAAGATTTTTATAGAATTTTGCAATAGCCTCATGATGAGACACGATATCGCATGCACTGCGATATCGTGGCTATCGCGATATCGCGGCCGTTGCGATATCACATCCCATGCGATATTGCATACGCGATATCGCGGTCCGCCGCCAAATCTATAAATAAGAGGCGACACTCCCCTCATTTCCCATCCTAGGCTAGAAGTAGTGAAGCTCTGGCGGAGTGATCACCCCAGAGATAGAATATTTTCCATGTGCCCGTAGTAGGAGTCCTCCAAGTGAACGGTTCTTTATTCGAGTAGCTTTGTACCTAAACACAAGTTGTGTACAGCAATAAAGACGAGCTTTGTGGATAAACCTTGCAGTACATGGATAGGTTTTATTACATGTTATTTCTTACCTATTGTTAGTGCGGCATGAGTACGACTTGGTTATGAGCATTGACGAATGTGTACAGCGAACCAAGGAATCGGCTACTCATCGCGATTAGATTCTCTACCCCTTATCTCCTAGAACGTGGGACGAGTACAACTTGATTACGAGCATCTACTGATGTGTACGGCTAGTCAAGGAATCGGCTGCTCGTCACACTTAGGCTAGTTAGATGCCTCAGTATGACCACTTCGAGCATGTGCGTTACATGTGGTGATCCCAGTAACGATTAGCGTTTGGTAGCCATAGTTGCATAGTTCAGGGTGTGTACGGTAAGTGGGAACGGATGTTGACGCTAGTTAATTTAGACTTAGGACCTTAGTTAGAGTTAGCTAGTTTCTCAATCCTTTGCTCTTAGTATAGAAGACATAAAACCATAAAAGACCAAAAAAATCATATACCTCAGATTTGCTTAACCATACACCGTGACAACAACAAGTAAGTCTGGGAAGACAACGAATGATTAACCCCGAGTGTTCCATGGGGCGTTTAGGCATTTAGTTTGCGTAGTTCGACCGGATCGCGCGTGCTACGCTCGTTTCGTATGGTTGAGTGTAGGGGTACCTTGTCACTCATCACCTCATTTAAGTAAAAGTTAGCACATTAGTAAATGTAGAATGCTTTACTAGTACATTTGTGTATTAAATTTGAAATAAAAGAAATCAAAGCATGTTTGAAGGGGCAAAAATCAATCTATATAATGTAGAGTGCAACACTTGGAAATCAAAAACTCCACCACCCAATGATTAGAATTTTCATTTTCCAAATTAAAATTATATTGATCCTTTAATATAATGTCTTTTTTAATTATTTCATTAAAAATTTAATCCAAGATGCTAGGATTAACCTTATTCTATTTTAAATTTTATTTTATTAATGTAATCTCTATTTACTCGTTAAAAAAGAATGCATCCTTTAAAGTATAACTAGCTTATAAAATTTGTGAAATTAGAATGCCTATGTAAGATTCCACCTTGGATTTGAGCTCTTCTTTCACAACACATCATGGAGCTATAAAAGTGCTTGCATGGTCTATGCCTTCCATTTTAAATACCAAGAGTAATAACCAAAATGTTTTATAAGAAAAGAGAGGGGCATTAGATAATTAGCTAGGAATGCAACTATTTATTGCCATGTGTAATTCACTGGGAAGGTAACTACCACAATCTACCTGACAAACAAAAGATTGATGTGTGCAAATATGAAGAGAATTTAAGAATTTAAGTTGCTGGATTAACGTGAACACCGAATGTGCCATTTTCTCAAGTCCCATATGAAGCATAAATCTAAGCCCCATTTTTAAGGTGTCTTAAAACTTTGACATTATAGAGATTACGAATGGTATGATAATTAGAAGTTTTTCATAAACATTTTGAGTTCATTTCTGAATTGACTGCAAAGCAGTAATAAATACAATGATACTAGCCTACCCTAACAGGCTACGAGACAGTATAATAACATTATTGATTGAATTGACTGAAACTGTGTTAACCCTTAATCATGGAATTGACTTAAGCAAGAGGCTCTAAGCATATCAATCTAGTAACTAAGGATTGGGTGCCTCTTCATCTGGAACCGTGAGAGGAATCTGGGTTTCCTCTGTTTCAGTTGGCTCATCGAACAGGCGTCTAGCTTCAGTGGCTTCCTTGTATACTGCTGTTTCCTTGAAGTCTGTAGCACCTTCATTGTAAGTTCTAACTGCAATTGCACAAGCGATCAACTGCATAGAAAAACAGATTTGTTAGAACATTCACGCTTCTACACAATGGAAACTAGAGGAACTGGAATTTCGAATTTACTGTTCATGCATGACATAAAGAAGACTGACTATATTTGCGGTAACAAAAACATTTTTCCATGATGTATGAAAAAATCTGATTTTTCTAACCCAAACATTTGCTAATGTAAGGTTCTTCCCTGAGCACTCATGAGTTTCTGGTTTTCCCTTTCTTATCTGTAAATATGAATACAAGTATGAAAATCTTGTAAGAGCAAATCACCCTGTTATTGTAACTTACAAGTGTTCTTTACCCCAGATATTCAACAGCAGGACTCAGATTTTTGAGGTTTGCTCTTACGAATTCATTAGAGGGGTCTTTCCAAAATGTAGGTTAGGCATCCCACAATTGAGTTTGGAGTTTATTACCCTACTATTCAGATATTCATCAGAATTGCCATAATAAATATATCCACTTCTAAAGTTTATAAGTTGCACATGCAATCATGTTGATCTAGCTGTCATTCCAAGAAAGCATTCAGTTTTCCGATCATTACATTATTGTTAAAAGTCAAGACTTACCTGCCGTTCCTCTCATATGGAATACTCCACGATTATGCTCACAAACAGATTTTAAAAAGGAAGAACATAACATTCACTGCATTATTTTATCAAATTGATCAAAACGGTTTACTGTAGAGAATGGAGTGGAGTGCAGAAGAAAAATAGCTCCATTTTTGTTTATAAAAAAAACTGCTAAAGTTAATAACACAAAACTACATAACATAATATGCAGTATACCCATGTTTCTGAAACCAAAACGCCGAATACAAGAAAACTGCTGACAAGAAAAACTATCCATAAATTCCAAAATTTCCGCAAGATGTGCATCAGTTACCGTCCTAGAACAAATAAACAGACAATCCAAGGTACAAAACCGAGAAATCCAAAACAGAATTCCTCTAAAATCTTTTCCAAGAGGGCAATGAAAACAAATTACCGCAAAAAAGATGCCAACAGCCCAGAGATACTCCATAATGAATCCAACGGTGTCATAAACTGAGTAATATATCAAAATCATCTAAATAAACTGCAAAATTCTAAGCCACTTATATATGCAGTTTTTAAGTTTAATGTCAATGGGTTGGTTGGTTCTGCAATAAAAACACTTAATTTCATCATTTGGATTCTACTTGATCTTTTTGGAAGGCTCAATGCTCACATCCTACAAAGTAGGGTGCAGGGAAGGCTTGTAGATGAGTGCAAGCATGCCCTCTTTTGAACTAAGACGCCTTGAGAAAAATGATCATACCATCACTCTAAATGATAGCTCCTTACTCAAGTTCTTATATCTAAAAGTCTTTATTGCACATTTATAAAGTACCTTGGTTAAGCCTATTTAAAATACTTGTATGATCATGTTTATTGTGGTTACAAATGCTACTTATTGTTATAATATATTCCTAAGTTAAAGTACAATCATCAATTTTTTAACTTAATCTAACAATAATTATGAAAGGTCACCATGATTTTTCAAGAGACATTACTCCTTATGAAAGATAAAGAGAACCTAAGTACTTACTTTATAACATGTGTGAAGATACACAATAGAACAAAGAAATAGAATAAGAGGAATGAAGAAAAATAAACAAAGAGTACATGAGACCAATTAAGATAAGGAAGTGGCATTGGAATAATAACCACAATAATATTTGTAAAGCAGAACAGTTTATCAATCATACTAAATCATAAAATTATAAAGGTGAAATGCCCTACATCATAGAAGTAAATAAAAGCATGCAACAATGCAAGAAGATGTCATGAAACATAGAGCTTGTAATGAGAACCCAAGCACCACAACCAGAAGGTTTAAAAAGTGCAAGTATTGTAGGAGATAACATTAATCCTTGTAGCATAGAACCTAGTTTCCTAAAAAGGAAGAGAATGTCCAAGTTATGCTATATGTAGCCTATTCTAGTTTCTTAAATAAAAAGAGAAGGTCTATCTAAGGTTTATGATAGTTAAATGAAGAAAAGACTTATGAAGAAGTATTTCATAAAGTTCAGAAAAGCTAAGTCAAAAGAGGCTTAGCAAAGTTAAGAAGGAAATTAAATTGAAGAAGACTTAATAAAGTAAAGAATTTAGACTACGATAAGTTCACGTACAAGAATTTGTAATACAATAAATTACAACCAATAGTTATAAGTGTATTATCATCTTACAATGAAGAAGAAGATACAATTCAAAAGAAGATGCACTACTTGAGAAAGAGAAATATCACCAATGTAGGAGAAGTTTCTTTGAACTTAGCATAAGCAGAGTTGGAGATATAGTAAACCGAAAGATGATGATTATGAATAACCAGAATCAAGAATAAGTACATAGTTATGAAACCAATATAATGTGACTCTAGTAATTATAAGAGGATCAGTAAGCAGCTCAATCAGTAGGCTTACAATATGTACAATTTCCAAGACTACTGATGAGTGGCGAGGTACCCCTACACTCAACCATACGAACACAAGTGTTTCACGCACGATTCGGTCGAACTCCAAGGACTAAGGGCTTATGCGCCTTAATGGAACACTCAGGGTTAATCAATCATTGTCTTCCCAAACTTACTTGTATTGTCACGGTTGTATGGTTAAGTAAGATTGAGGTATATGATTTTTATAGCTTTTGTCTTTTTTATGTCTTTTGCTAACAAGGAGAGGGAGAGAAAACTAAGTAGCTAACTTACATTAACTATTCATTAACTAGTTCCTAAATGTTCTTAAAACTAATATTTGTTCCCACTTGTTGTATGCATCCTGAACCAGTGCAACGCTGCTGGGATTACCAAACGCTAATCGTTACTGGGTTACCAAGTGCTACATGCATGCTTGAAGCGGTCGTACTGACTGTACTTAACTAAGAGAGTCAAAGGTTGAGAAAGATATTAATTAACTAGGAAAACATTAAACATTCAACAATAATTAATTACTAATTAGCTTAATCTGTATGCTGCAAGGTTTATCATAAAGTTCATCTTTATTGCCATACACAAATGTGTGCTTAGGTACAAATTGCTCAAATAAAGATCCCTTCACTCTATGACTCCTACTGCGGGCACACAGAAATTATTCTAACTCTAGAATGACTAAATTGCAAGAATTTGGCTAAGGGTCTAAGTCTTACTACCTTAGAACAAAGGGTGCCACCTTTTATTTATAGAAAATGAGGCAGGACATGATATCACGGCTCATCAACTACAAAGAGTAGTTATTATTAAGAAGAGAACTATGATCTTACAATTCTACAATATTACTTCCTACTCATCACATCATAGAGAATCCTAAATATAACTTGGAAAATAAAATTCACAACAATAATATGTATGAATGATGTTATTTCCAATTATGGAAAGTATATCTTCCTATAAAAGATCCTAAGAATTTAACATGGTATCAAAGCATAGGTAGGAGATATTATATCAAAATCAAGAATAAGTAACTCATCGAACCAACAAAAGGTTAAGATATTGAACAACATAGAACTTCTATCAAGACATTTTCAAGAAAGTTACAAAGACAACAAAAGATAAGAAGAAATTGAATGAAGATATTGTAAAGATGGCTTTTGATAACAGTGGTGGATCTATGAGGAGATCTAAAAGGCTAAGAAGATATACATGTAGAAATAAACTAGAAGTATCATCTATAAATCCAAGTCTAAAAAGACAAGTATCAAGGAAGATGATGTTTCAGAACAACTATAAATTAAAACTACCATGCGAATCATAATCATGTCAAAGGAAAGTTAAGCATAATCAAAATCAATGAAGAATATACTTAGTCAAAACAAATAACAAGAATAAGTAAAGTACCAATTAAACTATGCAAGAATTAGAGACCACAACTTGCAATCATGGGTGCCAATCTGCACCATTTTCCTACTTGATGAGATGCATAGCAAGAAAGGTGTTTCATTTGTCTAAGTTTAAGGAAAGATATTCTATCAATAACATTAAAGAAACAAGATGAAAGGATCTGTTAACTAATAGTTTTCTTTCTAAAAGCAGTAAATTGATGCCACATGTTTAATAAAAATTGAAAAGGAGCAAGATACAAGCTGCTAACTCTTAACTAATCATTAATATAAGAATAGAATTTGAATGAAAAATTGATTTCAAAGTTTGGTATCTAATCTTGGAACTCCAAATTAGGAGTATCGAGAGATAAGCTCTAATCATGCTCCTATTTTAGACCAGAATCTAGAACAAATTTCAAGAATAAAGTTTTATTTAAGAAGATATGGAAAAAAATGACAAAGGAAGAATTCTAGATTCAAGAATATAAGAGTTACTACAAAGGGAGAAGGTCCTACCGTACACCATGTAAGTACAATCCTACGTATTAAATGAAGGAAGAACAAGACATGAGACAAATAGGAAAATTGTTCCATATTCTGTGAAAAAATAGAAAGAAGAAGATCATATTAACAAAGCCCTAGAACACTAGAGGCAAAATGTGAAATGAAGTGATCTTACATGAATCTGAATTCTTCCATCTAAGTGAAGGGTAGATCCTAGCTTATAAAGAATATGAGAAGGCCTTCATGAAAATTGTATAGACCTTTACCAAGATTGTGTACTAAGAATCTTAAGCCCCTACAAAGGGAATTTAATCATGTACATCACTCATGACTCATTTTTTGCATATTGTTGGCTCAAATTTCAAAGCAAATAGTAAACATCAAGAATTCATCACAACACTCAATTTTATAGCATCATAAGAATGATTCTAAGAAAAGAAAAAGAACAATTAGAAATTTTGAATTGAAGAAGTTGGTGAAGGAAGTGACCCTGTTAAGAGTGAAGGGGAGAAGATGAAATCATGATCAAGATTCTAGGTAAAGATAAAATACAACAATTGATGAAATTCCTAAGTAAGAAAGGATAACTTTCATGTTCCCAAATTCATGAATGAAGGAGAGAAAGAAAACTTAATATCTAAAGAAAGAAAGAAGACTTTATGATCTCTCATGAATTTCTAAATATGGAAGATTAAGTCAAGAAACTAATACTTGAAAGGGAGTATTAGAAAATACTCCTAAGTTAAGGTACAATCATTAATTTCTTAACTTAATCTAATAATAATTACAAGAGGTAATGATGATTCTCCAAGATTCATAACTCACAAAAGACAAATTAACATGATTACTCACTTCATAACATGTATGAAGATAAATAACATAACAAAGGAATGGAATATTAGAAATGAAGAAGAATAAAGAGAAAGTTGTGAAACTAATTAAGATAAGGAATTGACATGTGAACAACAACCATAATAATGTTCATAAATCAAAAGAGTTTATGAACCACAATAATTTATAACAGCATGAAGAAGAAATGCCTTACACCATAGAAGTAAATAAAAGCATGCAGTAGTGTAAGAAGATGTTACGAAATAGAGAGTTCATAATAAGAACCTAAGCATCACAACCAAAAGATTTAAGAAATGACTTGAAGTTAAGAAGCAAGTATTGCAGAAGATAACATCAATCACTATAGTATAGAAGCTAGTTTTTTAAATAGGAAAAGAAGGTCCAAATTTTGCCATATGTAGCTTGGTTCTTAAATAAGATGGGAAGGCTATTTGGAAGGTTATAATGATTAAAAGGAACAAAAGATTTATAAAAAAGTATTTCATGATGTTTGGAGAAGATAAATTAGAAGAGGCTTAGCAAATTTAAGGAAAAAGTTAACTTGAAGAAGGCTTAATAAAGTAAAGACTTTAGACTACAATAAGTTTATGCACAGGGGTTCATAATATAATAAGTTATGAACAATAATTGTAAGTGTATTATCAACTTACAATGAAAGAGAAGATACAGTTTAGAAGAAGATGCACTGGTAGAGAAAGAGGAACATTGTTGCAACCCAAGAAGTTCTTATGAACTTAGCATAAGTAGACTCGAAGATATAACAAGACCAAAGATGATTATTACAAATTACTATACTCTTGAATAAGTACTAAGTTACAGAATTAGTATAAGATAACTTTGTTTATCATAAGTGGATTTGTAAGTAGCTTAATTAATAAGACTTACAATAGTCACAATTTCCAAGACTACAAAGTGCAATTATTATTATGAAAAGAGCTATGATCTTACAAGTTCACGTTATTACTTCCTACTCATTACATCATGAACAACCTTGAAGATAACTTAGAGAATGAAATTCATAACAATACTTATAAATGATGTTATTTCTAATTACGAAAAGTTTATCTCTTTGTAAAAGATCCTCATAATTTAATACTTATCTCAATCAAATATGGATTAAGGACCTATATATTTGAAATTCATAATTCTTTAGACATGTGATGAAACAAGTCAACCATATACTCTTTGATTTATTTACATCTTAAGATATGTAGATATAAAGGTACAAAAATGATATTTGAAATATACAACCTATAGGTTGAAAAATAAATATATTACCAAGAAACCACATTGTTTTTACAACTATGCTATATTAGAAAAATAAATGTTAAGTTCTAGGTGGCTATTGAGCAAATATTGTAAATGAATATTTAAATTAAAAGAACATTTAAGCATCTCATGAAAAGCTTAATGCTTATTCAAATATTCATATGATACCTTATGTTGAGTGGTGAGGCACCTCTATGCTCAACCATAAGAATACGAGCATATACGCATGATCTGTTTGAACTCTATAGATGGACTAGTTGTGGCACCTAGATAATTACACATTGATCGCAATTTGCTATCTTCTCACTTGGACTAGTATTTGCTTTATCATGTATGGCTCAGTCCAGAGAGAGGTGTATGATGTGATTTCTAATTACTATGTTTACTCCTAAAGATAATGAGAAACACTTGAATAAATTAATAAGAAATAGGAAGTAAGATCTAAGCTAGCCTAAGTGTGATGAGCATTTGTCCTTAATCATTCGTACGTATCTTGGACCTTGTGTACTACTTCTAGGGTTACCAAGTGCACATTACTTGAGCACTACTAGATACACTACTGGGTTACCAAGTAGTTACACTTAAATGTTCATGATTAAGATGTACTCATTCCGCATTAACAATAAGAATAGTAAATAACAATAAAGAAATATTAACTAAGAAAGCAATAAATAATAATTAATAATCAAACAATTAAAAACTAAGTGAATGCTACAATGATGGAGTAATCTTGATCTTTATTGTTGATTATGTGCATGTCCAAGTACGTCACACTCAAACAAAGGTTTCGTACAATTACAAACATCACACTGCAAGCATGCACTTGGAAAAGGAACTGAAAACTAATTGAAAATTGAAAAAAAGACTTGACCCTAAAGACTTACCAAAGACTCTCTTCATGTGCGTCCAAGTGCTATATTTATAGGCTAACACAAGAATCACAATATCGTGTATACGATATCGTTACCCAAGCTACGATATCACGTACCTGATATCATGTATTTAATATCTGGGCCTAGCAAACCATGATTCATCATACCCCCTGACTAAACAACAACTCATCCTCAAGTCAAACAAATAAAATGAGAATAAGTTCATTTGATTACACAGTGGATAGGTATGAGATTATGGACTAACTATGAATTATTTCATGCTGTAGTGTGAAATTAAAAAAAAAACAAAATTAGGACACCAACATAGTATACAAAATAAAAAATTGTTGGGACTCATGTGGTCCCTGGTGGCTATGGCTTCTCCATTGGCTTCTTCCCCTTATCTTATGCTCCAAGCTTTGGAAATGGATACCTCTAAAGAAGCACCTGAAGCTTTTCTCCTTTGGTTTGGGGATCGTGTGCCATCCATGCTGATGTTTTGATATTTGATGGAGTCAGTTCCTTCCATGAAAATGATAGTTATGGAAACATCTAATTGGCCTTGACATACCAAGTTTAAAATAACCATCGTTCCTCTTCATAGGCTTTGGCTTTGTCTCTACATTCTTGATAATCTGTGAGCCATCGAGCCAAATTTTCCACAACATCTTTCTAACCTTGGTAGCTGGCTTTGACCATCTCTAATTCAGAATTTGCTACCTTCAATTTCTATAGTATCTTTTTGTGTTCAACAAATTCTACTTCATATTTGGTGTAGGTGATAGCTACTTGCTTTTCCAACTCTATCCTTGGGTGTCCTGCTATTAACATGGCTAAGTTGGCATACCACAGGTTTGCCAACTCCATGTATTCAGTGAGATCCTGGATCTGTAGGTCCTAGCTCTTTAGTTCTACTTGCTGGGCATAGGCGTAAGTGTCCAGTATAGCTCGCCAGTTAGTGCTTTGAGCATTGAAAATGTTGATATGGGTCTTAGCCATATGGATATCTTTTTCTATGATTTACTTATACATCCCCACCTAATCCTAGAAATGTTCTTTCAACTTTTCATGTTGCTTAACTTCATTCTACCACACACTTATTTCAATGGCCATCTTCTAACGGATGACACGGACCTCCTCCATTGAGAGGGTCCTATTTTCTCTAGCTAAGCAATTCATGTCTTGGTTGACCCTTATTAATTATTCTCACATTTACTATACATTCTCCTTAAGAACATTCTTTTTTTTTCAGTTGTGGTCAACCAAAGATTCTTGACAAAAAGGAGTTAATTTTTTTCTTGTAAGGCCTTGAGTGCTTTTGCATGTGCATATGTTTGGGCTTGTGCCTTCAAAACATTCCAATTAGCCTTTTATTTCTCCATTACTACCTTTTATTCTCTTCTAACAATTTATTTAATTATGTTATCCAAAATAACTCTAGCTGGTCAATTGGGATAAGTTGGGATGGATCTCGCTATGTGGCTTGTAGGGCAACAAACTTCTCTTGGAGTCTTCTCAGCTCATCGTCTATATGTTCGACCCTATCCTTAGTCAACTAGCTTTCCTTTTGTGGAAATGAGGCCTGATTGTGTTGCTATGACATCTTAAAGGATGTCAAACAAGGACATCATTACCTATCCTATTTGCAGTAATCGATCCAGAGCATCCTTATGTTCTGTAAGAGTCATCAAGGGATTGGCTAAGACTTGAGCATCATGTGCTTCTATGAGATCTACCAGTGGAACAATAGGAACATTAAATGATTTCTTGATATGGTCTATGACCACTTCTACTACTTTGGTTGCATCCTGGTGTTGCATGATCACTATTGTGGTGCCTTCACCATTTTCTAATTACACTTGAAAAGATGCAACATTTCCAAAGATTTGTTATGAGCAATGTGATTCCCCTCCTCTTGTTGTATGGAAACCTCACCTCGTGTATGATCAATTGAGATCATGGGCTGTATGGCATCGTCAATGACCTTGAAGAGGTTAGCCTCATCACAACTTCCCTAATTGATTACTTTTGCAATGGCCCTGAGATGGCTCATTGATGGTCAATAATCTTAAAATGGTGGTGGTGGTTGGTCTTGTTGGCTCGTGGGCTATGTGCTGGGCCCTGCTTCCTATTGTTGATTCGGCCTCGTGTTTGGAAGTTGGCTAGGCCTTACTGTTTGAGATGTAGTGGGCCTAACTATCTACTCTTACTTAGGCTTTAGTGTCTCACCAACATCTTTCCTTGGTGTTGGTGGCTTCAGTAATTCAGCACATGAGGCATTTTGAGCTTTTTTGGGGACATCATTAGTGTACCCTAGAATTCTAGTACATCAGCATAGCTTCCTAATTAGACAAGGGAAAGGCAATGCAAACTTCCCTGTCTTACGTTCTTCGAACTGCCTCAATATTTTTGTGAGATATAAATGGGGTAAATTGACATCAATCTTGTCCATCAAGATTGTGCTTCCTCTAGCCGCATAGGTGGAGATCCTATTTAGTCCTTTTGTTGGGAAGATATAATAGGAGCTAATTTTGAAATAAATTCTCTCTTCAAGGGTGAGCTCCCCATATGTTTTATCCTCCTTGCTGTACACCCTCTTTAGCCATACTTTCTATGCATCAACATTGGAGTGAGTGGATAGATGAGCAACCTTGGGCCCTATGTTCAGAAGGTTTAGAACTTCCGAAATGGCCTGAGTAGAGAAATCAATTTAAATCTCACCAATGTTAGTAGTGGTGCCTTCTTCTTTATTATGCCAAAATTGGTAAGTCTCCCCCAAATACCATTCACCACTCTTTGAAAGAACAAGCCATAGTGAAGATCCTTTGAGTTGATCTCTGATCGACTTAGGGGGAAATTTGGTTAAAGGTCCAAAATTGAGTTCTATGATCATTGTAGCTAACGTGGACCTTTCCTGAATTGCTTGAACATATTCTGGGGACAACATAAGATGTTGTGCTTGTTCAAGTACCTTACCTTATCCACCTTCTACTTGCCCAGATTGTGTAGTAACAGGGGTTTCTTGATGGATGCTAAATGATTGTGCCTCTTGCTCTGCATGTTTTGCAGGAGGTCCTTGGCCTTTGCCTCTTCTTGGGCATTTGGATGCACCTTGAGGGGGTTCTCCCTATTGTCCTCATTTAGGGGCCATCTATAATCACACTAGGATCAATTATTAGTAAGGTCATTTAATAAAATTTAATTATCCTATACCTTACTCATTGCCTTTAATGAATTTTGAATTCTTGCTTAGTGTGATTCTAGAGTTAGAAATTTTCAAGGAAATCCCCCTAAAATTTTTAATGTTAGGTCTAATTTGATCGAGTGGCTCCAATAATAATTTTCATGGTTTGGGTGAAGGAATAAAATTGGTTTAGCATAAGTTCTTATCATTTCTTTAGATCACTTATTAGGTACTCCATATCACATCCCTTCCAAAATAGGGTACTTGGCAAAATTGATAAAATTTTGAGTTTCCATGGCAAAAAAGAGAGGATTTAAGGTAAATTTGAAAGATCTGGGGTAATGTGAAGTGG
This sequence comes from Gnetum montanum, assembly GCA_015680685.1. Taxonomy (NCBI): domain Eukaryota; kingdom Viridiplantae; phylum Streptophyta; class Gnetopsida; order Gnetales; family Gnetaceae; genus Gnetum; species Gnetum montanum. The sequence goes on from MNCI01026832.1 coordinate 1,581,677, forward strand.
TCATTAATGTACCAAAAATGTAATGAAGTGGAATTATACAATGAAGCTCTTGAATAGGGTGAGGAAAAAGTACATGTAGTGGTGCATAGGAATGTTTGGGTTGAAATGATGATAAAGAAAAGAATAAATTCAGTAGTGTAGTACTTAGAGGGTGTGAGATGATGTGGTGGTGTGCAATAAGTACAGATTACAAGCCCACACAAGTAGGTCCTCCCCAAAGTAGATTCTAACCTATCATGTCCTTGTGTAACCACACCTTAAAATGTTCGTAGGCACTAGAAGGGTTAAATGCAATCCACACTAGTGTAACAAAACACACCTATGTTAAATACTACCATGATGAGGCACGAATTCTATGCCACATAAGACACAAGTTAGAAATACTTGGACAGTGAGGTGAGACGAATCGTAGAAGGGATTATAAAGATCAGGACATGAGGTAACCTACCTTGGGCATAATAAATCCTGATTGTGGGGTGTGATTAATGTATCATTAGCCTTTCACTCCAAAATCAAGAGCAAGTCCATACCTTTGACCAATGACATCGCGTTGTTTCATCCAATGATAGACAACCATAAGAGCATCATGACAGCAAGGCATATGATCACTTGGCATTTTGTCCAAGGGAGGAGTGATTTAAATTTCTCTACGAAATGTTTCTCTTGATATTTTCTTTGTTGTTTTTCTTTTCTTTTTTCTTCTTCATTTGGCTGCTTTGGCACTTTGTCATTTCCAATGGTGATCTGGAGAAGCCACCAACCTTCAGGCATGGGTGCATGTCTTTCTAGTGGAACCCTCTAGAACAACATTGAGTTTCTTTATGGAGTGCCTTTATTACTCTTACTTCCATTTTTTGTTAGATTTACAAGGACCTTAGTAAAACCAAGCTGCATGATAGCGTAGACAGATGTCACCAAAGCGAATTCACAAGTCCCGTTGATGTCACACCCTAGCCATTCCCTCTTAGTCTATCATTTTTCGCTTTGGGCATAATAAGTACAAAGTTACTTTAAGTTTTAATGATGATAAGAATATCATCATACCCATAGTAGAACCTCTTATTAATAGAATGGGTGGGTGGATGTTGTGGGCTCACTGTCCAAATAATTAGTTACCTGTGACTTGATAGCATAGAATAACACCTCAACTAACATGTCACATGAGTATTTCATTCATAGATGAGATTACCCTTAAAAAGATAAAATGACAAACTGAAAGATAAAAAATCAGAAAAATGAAAATAAAAATAAAAATTGGAAAACAAAAAATTGTAAAATCAAAGAAAAGGAAAAACATTTACTAATTCTACTTATTAGAATGGGGGGGNNGGGTGTATCCCCCATGATTGAACCTTTGATCATGGTGAGAATTAATAAATGGAAAGTTTGGATCCATGCATGTTGGAAATATTGGGGTCTGGTCATATCCAAACCACTAAGTATCTTTTGATGTGGTGGCGGGAATGTACCCAAATTGGGATTCACACACTTAATTAAAGCAGGCATAGTGGGGTAGATTATAAGATGTGGTCATGTGATAAGAAGCTAACCCACTATGACACCCATGACCATAAGATGGTATGTAAGGATCAATATGTCTCTTCACATTGTTATATTCATTAGGTTGCATGGTTGTTGGACTGCTAATTAGTGGCCTAGATGAGGTAATAGGAGGCATTGAGTTTGAGGAGGAAGGTGCATCACAGTACTGGGCTTATGCTGAGTTGGAGGATGTAGTGGTTTTAGAATCGTGCTGCCTCTTTCTCTAGCCATGCCTAAAGAAAGGATGTTTTTGACATTGTGGAGGGCTCCCATTACTGTTGACAGTAGCAACACAAGTAATGTTCGTTGGTTGGTGCTGTGGTGCCAAACCTTCTAGTACAATTGGTGGCAATGCAGAAGGAGATGAAGAATGAGAATATTGAGGGCAAGGAGAAGTGTAAGGAACATGAAGTGGTGATCTTGTGGAAGAAGACATGGGTTGATGATACTCGAGAGAGTGATAACGATGAGGTGAAGTAGAGGATGTTGATCTAGTTGGAGAAACAAGGTGTTGAACATAATAAGAACTTGGTGTCAGGGCATACGAAGGTTGAGGCTAGTTTGGCGATGGTGTCCCACATGACTAGGGGTTTTGCCATTGTGGTTGGACACAGTACTTCTATACAAAATTCGGATGTAGCATTGTTCCCCAATGCTCATGTAGATGTGACAAGATTGGGCATTGGCCTTTCGGGTGATTGTACAGGCAAACATCACATTGATACTTTTGATTAATAGTTGGGCTCCTATCCTTATTTTCTTCATCCCATATTTTTGATTGTCAAGTGGTGTTCTATTCTATTTCTCAGTTTGGCATTCTCTATTTGTTCTAGTTGTCAAAGTGATCATGCATGGTTTTACCTCTAATAATGTTTGCATATTCTCTACATTTTTCATGTACCCACTCCATAATTTTATTGATCTTTGCCTCAATTTTATCTAGTGATTTTAGTATTGGCAAAGATAGAGATGATTCCACCTCCTTGAGGTCAGTTGATTTCTCCTCTTCATGATTATGGACCTTTGTTATTGTAAGAGTTTGGTCTTGTTGAGATCCTTCAACATTCTCTCATTTGGCTATTTCTCCTTCTTCTTTTGCTACCCACTTAATAAGCTCTTGGAATTGGTGGGTTCGTAGTTCATACAGTTGCCCTAGGGCATACATCCCTAGGGTCTCCCTTATTTCATTATGGAGCCCATCCATGATGTGATACATTAGCCTTTCCTTAGAGAACCCATGACCTAGGTAGTTGTTTAATAGTAAGTAGTACCTTTCTAGGGCCATGTTCAAGGGTTCATGTTGCCCCTGTTTCCACTCTTGGATTTGTCTCCTCAAGGCTGACACTCTTGTACAAGTTTGATATCTTTCATTGAAGAGATCTACCATTGTTGGCCAATGATGAATTGATTTCAAATTTAAATACTTGTACCATACTTTTTCTTGGCCAACAAGTGTCATAGGAAAGAGCTTAAGTCTTTGCCACCCATTATAAATATTGTTCCATGCAAAGACCTCATAGAAGGCTTGTAAATGATGTTGCTAATCTAAATCATAGCCTCCTGAAAACTTGGGAAAGTTGTTTAAGTTAAGCTTAAGTAGATGACTTTCCTTATGATGCCTATGAGATATTCGAATAGCCTCTTGTATATGCATTAGGATTTTAGTGGCCAGTAGGGGTTCATTATCACTAAGTAGGTTATGAGTTTGTGAGTTGGAATGATGGTGTCTTTGTTCATGTTGGTGTTCTTGACTATGCTCATGGGTTTGATTTTTATTTCTACACTGACCCCTTGAGAAATAGTCATCCATGTCACAACCTGACTTTGAAGGAGTAGAGGAAGAGAGAGAACTAGAAGACTCATGATGACTTTTGTAAGTCTTCCAATCATCCCCTGATGTACTCTTGCTAACCATTGAGAAGATCCTAGGCCTTTTGGGCCCCCTTGTTCTATGGGATGTTCCATCCTCACTAGAGGTGTCTGAGTTGGATGACAAGAGTCCTTAAGTATCGTTGGGACATCTATAAACATATGAAACTACTGCACAAGATTGAGTACTTCAAACTTATTTATCATCATAAATTGCATTGGTTCTCCAATGAATTGCCTTGCTAGTTGTTACGTTAACATTGTCTTGTGAGAGAGACATTGTTGTGAATTGTGTGTGACTTAATTGCAATTAATTTCCTTTCTAAAAGATATATCATTAATACTTTGTTACATTGATCTTGTATGATATAACTAATCTAGATAACTAACATCATCCTTGGCAATGACACCAATGATGAGTGGCAAGGTACCCCTACACTGAACCATATGAATATGAGCATGTACACATGATTCGGTTGAACTCCACAGACGAACTAGTTGTGGCACCTACATAGTTACATGTTGATTGCAGTTCGCTATCTTCCCACTTGGACTAATATTTGCTTTGTCATGTATGGTTTAGTCCATAGTGAGGTGTATGATGTGATTTCTAATTACTATGCTTACTCCTAAGGATAATGAGAAACACTTGAGTAAACTAATAAGAAATAATAAGTAAGGTCTAAGCTAGCCTAAGTGTGATGAGAATCCATCTTTAATCATCTATATGCATCTTAGACCTCGTGTACTACTTTTGGGGTTACCAAGCACACATTACTTGAGCACTACTAGATACGCTACTGGGTTATCAAGTAGTTACACTTAAATGTTCATGATTAAGATGTACTCATTCTGCATTAATAATAGGAATAGTAAATGATAATAAATAAATATTAACTAAGAAAATAATAAATAATAAATAATAATTAAATAATTTAAAACTAAGTGAATGCTGCAATGATGGAGTAATCTTGATCTTTATTATCGATTGTGTGTGTGTCCATGTATGTCACACTTGAACAAAGGTTTTGTACAATTACAAACATCACACTACAAGCATGCACTTGGAAAAGAACTAAAAACTAATTGAAAACTGACAAAAAGACTCAACCCTAAAGACTTACCAAAGACTCTCTTCCTGTGCGCTTGAGTGCTATATTTATAGGCTAACACAAGAATCACAATATCGTGTATACGATATCATTACCTAGGTTGTGATATCATGTATCCAATATCATGTATCTGATACCAGGGCCTAGCAAACTATGATTCATCACCTTATATAAAATTTGATGATTAATTTTTCATTTTTGTTCTAGGGGAAGTCAAACCTACAACATATTACATCCTTTGAATCTTCAAGCTTATCTTATCCTAATCTTGAATTATGACCCACTTACTTTGAGAAGATACATAACAACTTAGAGTGGAATCCTCACATGGGTCTTTTGACACCATTATAAACAAATTCTATTTAAAGGAAATGCTTGTCATAACCTAAGAACTTGCAAGGTTTAGTTATTTAATTTAATGCATATGATTAATTCTTGAATACTATCATATGCATTTTAACGAATTAAATATAATATTCTTGGTTAAATCATAGGATTACATTACTATCATTATTGTTATTATTGTTGTTGTTATTGTTACTAGTTTCCTACATAAGTGAATGCAATCTACTTGCTAGGACACTTTGTTAAATTTTTGTATCCTTTATTTTACTAATGTTAAAGCTTAGTCATAGATTTACTTCATATTATATGATTAAATGTTATGGTCCAATTACCCTGGGAAGTTTTTCTTTAGTTAGTTATCATGCCTTTATAAGTATTTGCCTACGCATATTTATTTCTTTATGCATATTTATGGTTTATCATGCACATCTTGTTATGCATCTTTTTATTTTATTATGCACATGTGCTTATATAATACTCTCTTTATTGAGCAATTATGGACCGTGATTCTAGCTTGACCATATCCCTTGTTACCTTACCTTTTATCATTAAAGTGGAATTTGGAGTTCATTTTTAATTATAATTAAATATTGCATAAATCAAGTTCGTTAAGAGAGCACTTTAGGATGAAATCCTACTTATAATCTAACTTTACCAATGTGTCTAGGACATTTAGAAATGTAGATTTACATCCTTGGTTCACTAGAATAAGAGTTACAATGTTTGAGATATCCCAATTTCTAGTTTGGTAAAATATCGTAAAATTTTTGGCATTTGAACTAGGCAAGTATGATAAGTGTTGTTGCTAGTAATCGTAATTGCTAGAATGTGAAATTGGAAGATCCTAGTGTTGGAATATTTTTAACCTCGAGTCTTGAGGGCCTCTAGAAAATGGAACTTAGGGTATCTTGGATGGTCTTGTCAATCACCCAGGGACTTATGAAGTGCAAAAACAGAAGTATTTTTGAAATTGTAAATGTAAATGGAAACATAGGTGGAAATGCCCTATCAAAGATGGCCTACTTAGAATGGTAATGGAAAATGAGATTATAGTTACAGAAATAAACTTGAAAATAGAAATGAAATCCAAAATTTACACAACATAAACTAAAAAATTTATGAAAGAATATAAAGAGGTTGAGTTCATAGTGTACAATATTGTGCCAAGGGCATAAGAAGTTGCTTGTCAAAGTTTGAAGTCTATTGGAGAAGGCTACCTTCACAATCTAGTTTCTTCCAAACTTTGGTCTATTGCAAATTTCCATTAGTTTCCACCAAAATTGACTGCATGGGAATGGGATTGGCATTGCATGTTTGGGGCAATGGAAACTATATGGGAGTCTCTATGCCTAGTGGAGTCTCAGTTTCTACCACTAAATGACACTACTAGGTGAGGATGGAATGACTGTAATTGGTTTTAATGGCAACCAATGAAGATGGAAATGGAATAAGATCTATACTTTTAGTGACAATGATAACTACATGGGGGTGTTTATGCATAGTGTAGTGCTAGTTTCTACTATTTGAAATGTAGGTGGAATGTAAACAGGTTTAATGAATGATGGATGTGGTTACTAGAAGATGGGGGAAGTGGTGCTTTTTGCAAAATGGTTTTGAAATACCAAGTAAAAAAGTGCTTAGAGCACAAAAATCCTAAGTAGGTGTGACTACCAAAAAATGCCAGAAGTTGGAACCAATGTGTGTGCTACCAAAAAATGAGAAAATTAAGAACCTAGAAATGGTGTCAATGTTGGGTTTTTATAGGTTAGGAGTGCCATTTTTAGGCCTGCCATTGATTGTCATTGACTACTAAAAAATTGGGGTTGATTGTGGGTTGTAATGGCTATTACTATGAGTGTAGTTAGCCAACTACTACCAACGTAGTCAACCAACTACTACCAACGTAGTCAACCAACTACTACTAGTGTAGTTAGTTAACTACTACCAATATAGTTGGTCAACTACTACTTAGCATAGTCAGCCAACTACTATTAACGTAGTTGGTATTTGTGGTAAGTCCAGAATTGACTACACCCACAAAACCCATCCATTTACTATACATAGCAAACATGCTTTTGTAACTATGCTAAAGGCTTTCCAAATGGAAAATAAAAAAGTATTGGAAAAAAAAAGACAAATGGAAACAACAGAAATGGTGGAACCTGTTGAAAAGTGTTGTGCTTGGTGAAGACTATTGTCTGGTCATTGTTGACTTGAGATGCATATGCTAATTATTGTTGGAAAAATGGCCATCCCAACAATGACAATGTTGCATCTTATCCTGGTCCTGGTGATGACTACACTCTCTATTGTAGCTACTATGGCTATCATAGCTACTGTGCCTATTGAAAATGGCTCTAGCATAAGGGTTATATTTCTACAAAAACTCATAAAAATGTCATTTTTAGCCATTCCAAAGGGGTTTTCAGCCTTCCTAAGCCCAAATATGGACATGGGGTACCTATTTCTAGTTGGTAAATGAGGCAATAACAACTTTTGAAGCATTTTCCAAAAAGTTGAAATATATAAGATTTTAGCTTCTATCCTACATATCTTACATTTACAATGAAACTTTGTCTCAAGCTGAGAAGTCGAATTTACAACATGAATTTTAGTGGTGTTTCATTAGCCCCTCTTTGTTAATGATCTGGAGGATTAACTTGAGAGACATCAATAAAGAATACAAAATACCACTGTAGGTCCATCACAACATCTTTTCTTTATGCTTCATTGAGTAGTATCAAATGGTGCTCAAGAGTGCTTGAAATAAGACCATGATGATGAAATGGTGAAGAGGTCATGAAAAAATGGTTACAAGGGCTAACAAATATTGGTCAAATAGTTTAGACTATGCACTTTATTTTTAAAAGTATAGCTCACTCAACAGATGTGTTTGAAGAACCAACACTTCACTTCAATGCAATGTGCTCTTTGTCAAGGCTGATTTTGGTGTTTATCTCCTCATTGATTGAGTTGTGTTACATTCAACGGACTTGGAGTTTTCCCATTGAATGAGGTGTGTTATGCTTGATGGACTAAGATGTGTTACATTCAAGTGAACTTGGGGGTTTTCCCATTGAATAAGATGTGTTACACTAGATGGACATAGCATTTTCCAACTGACTCAAATGTATTACATTCAAGTGGACTTGGAGGTAGTTCATAGGTTAACATTACTGCTCAAGGTATAGGGAGGTTATATTTAGGCTATGAGATTAGGTTCATAGGAAATGATATGGAACAAGCACTCTTGGATAGATTCAATGAATCTTACACATCAAGGTTATGTGGTAACTTGTTGTTGTGATGAGTTGCATCCTTACGGTGGCTCCAAGATTCATCCTATGAATAAAACTCCAAGAGAACCAAAAAACTAGAGAGAAAAATCATGTTGTTACAAAGGGATACATTAGGCCATGAAGGATGATTTAGCCAATTTGGCTACCCAAGATTACATGTTTCCAGTCGAAGGTCTTGGTAGGTTGCATTATCAGTTTAACGTCTCAACAGGTTACGGTGCCAGTTCTAAGATCTTAGCAAACCATAGAGATCAGGCTCACTTGTTAAGGATCATTAATGTTATGGCTGTTATAGGCTACATGTAGTATGGTTTGAGATAGGAATGATTGATTGGATTGGCTAGCTCATTCCCATCCATGTTTGCTATTCGATAGGACTCATTGTTGTAGGCTTTGGTGACCAAAAAAGGTCCTTCCCAGTTGGCTAAGAATTTGTTTGCATGCTTGCGAAAAGCCTTAAAGACTAGGTTTCCTTCCTTGATCCTGCACTTGTCCAGGTTGTGATGGTGCTACCTTTTCTATCTCTCTTGGTAGAACTTGATGTGAATGAGCATTTATACCCACCACTCCTCCATCGAGTCTAGGTCCATGGTTTGTAACTCCTTGCTTCCTCATCATTGATGAAGTCAAATAAGACCACTCAAAGTGATGGTACTTGCAATTCAAGAGATAAAACAACTTTAGAATCATAAACAAGGCTATAAGAAGTCATGTCTGTTGTGGTATGATATGTTGTTTCATAGGCCTAGATTGCATGGATAAGTTGTTCATGCCATTTATAGCTATTTTTGTTGAGCATATTCTTGAGCAAGTTGATGATGGCCTTGTTTCTCGCTTTGGCTTGTTCATTGGCCTGAGGGTAATAAGGTGACAAGAAAGAGTGTTTAATTCCTAGATCATGATAGAAATTTTCCATTTCTTGGCTACTAAACTATGGTCTATTGTTTGTGAATATGGCCATAGGTATACCAAAATGGGTCACTATGTTATGTTGTTGGCATGTATAACAATTTTTATCCTTTTGCAGGAAATTGTTTTTCATATAAGACTAGTAATAACCTAACTATCTAATCTTAGTGGCCATGATTATTTGTGGTGAACCAGTAATAACCTAATTATATGAGGTTGCTTGGTTATCAATAGGTGAAATTGTAGATTACATAGCTATAGGTTGACCTTTCATTGAAGAATGAGAAATGTAATAAAGGTCAAACTCCACTGTTATGGCTCTCCATTGGGCTATACGACTACTTTTGTAAATATTGGTAGTTATGGCTCTAAGTATGTTGTCTTTGCGAATGATGTTGACCTGGATCCTAAAGAGATAGTATCTCTATTTCTTCAATGAGAAGGCTAGTGCTAGATAGTACTTTTCTCCTTCAGAATACCTAGTTTCATGGAGAACTAATGCATGGCTAAGGTAGTATACTAGTATTTCTTCTCCATAATCACATTTTTGGTAGAGAAGCAATGGATGTGTCAAAGATGGCAAGGTAGGTATAAAATAGTTTACCCTCTTATGGAGGATAGATTGTTTGTACTTGTACCAATTCTTGCTTAAGGTTTTCAAACTCTTCTTGGCATTGAGTCATCCACTCATAGTGAACTCCTTTCTTAAGCAAGTGTTGCATGGGTTGTAGCTTATTCATAAGCCTAATGATGAACCTATGAATAAATTGTAACCTACCTTGTAGCCCTTGAAGCTCCTTAATATTGATAGGCACTACTAACTTGGATATGGCCTTAACCTTATCAGGATCAACATGAATCCTTGCTTCAAACACTACAAAGCCAAGCATCTTACCAATTTTTACATCAAAGACAAACTTCTTAGAATTGAGTCTAAGTTCAAATTTAAGGCACTATTTGAGCACAAGGTCTAGATCTCCAGCATGGTCATTGGCCACTTTGGACTTAATGGCTATATCATCTATGTAATCGTTGAGTAATCCTAACATGTAGTATTAAAGATATATGTCATAGTTCTTTGAGAGTTTTCTCTTGGGTTCTTAAGGCCAAAAGGAATCATGGTATAGCAAAAGGTACCCCAAGGGATCATAAAGATCATGTTAAGTTAGTGTTCTAGGTTGATTCTAATATGGTTATATCCCGAGAATCCATCCATAAAGGACAATAAAGCATGTCTAGCCATAGTATCAATGAGTTGATCAACACTAGGCAAAGGAAAGTCATCCTTGATAGTTGCTTTATTTAGATCTCAAAAATCAATGAAAATATGGATACTCCTATTTTTCATAGGGACTACCATGATGTTAAACATCCACTCTATGTAGTTAATAGCTCTAATGAAACTAGCTTGGTATAGCTTGGTAATTTCATCATGAACTACTAAGGTTAAGTTTGGTTTAATCTTACACACTTTCTACTTAATTGGTCTAATGTTAGGATTAAGTATGATGTTGTGTTGGACTAGATGGGGGTCTAAACTTGTCATATCCTCATATGACCAGGGACCTTGGTGATGTCTTGAGCATATTGAGGTTTTAATGAGGAACTTAGTTTAAAGGTTTTCTCCTCACCACTATGTGTTGTGATAAGAACCTCAGTGACAGAGTCTTTAGTTATGTCACTAGCCTCAAGATCAAGGGTTTAAACTAGGTTTTTAGGCCATTCTATAGGCTTTTTAATTGAGGCTATGTGGTTTTTAAGACTCTCAAGCTCAAGGTCTAGAAAATTGGGATCGATGTATCATTCAACATCATCATGAGGACCACTTAGGCTCAAAGGTAAGGTAATTTGCTTCCAAGTGTCCATACTTCAATCTTGAATATTAACCATAAATGGAAATGGAAGGCTAAACAATTGAGTTTCATGACTAAATTTGACTCTGATGGACCTTGTGACTCCTAAAAGTGGATTTTAAAAAATTTAAGGCAAATTTTAGACAAGTTTATGGGGAATATGTTGGTCCTAGAGGGGGACTATGCTGGCCTAGTGTAGTCCTAGTATCCCTCAACGTAGTGATTTCCATGATAAAAAATGGTAAAAAATAATGCATTTCATGGTGAGATAGGATTTGATGATGCTATAGGATTTGTTGGAAGTGGATTTTGTATCTTTTTGGCAACTTTGCATGGACTATGCTGGGTGTTTGAGAGGGACTACACTGGCCCAACATTGTTCCAATCTCCTCTTAGCATAGTCAAGAATTGAGAGCCCAAAAATGATGAATTTAAATTAAATGCAAGGTTTGGTGATCTTAATGTGTCTTGGCAAGGTCTTGTAATCGATAGAGGTGTTTTCTGAGTGATTTTTGGACTACTATGAAATTCATGGTGTGGACTATGCTAGTGTTAGGATAGGATTATGTTGGCCCAATGTAGTCCCATATTTCTATTAGTGTAGTCCAGATTTGGATGATCAAAAGTAGTTCCTATGGTTGATAGAGCCTTATAACAAGGTGCTAGGGTTGACTGGCAATGAACTTAGGTAAATTTGACAAGTTTTTCATGCAATTTTGATTGACTACACTAGGCCTAGAAAGGGACTAAGTTGACCCAGCATAGTCCACCATCTCCTCAAAGTAGTCTAAGTTGGCAAGGCCAAAAATTTGAAAAATTGCATATTTCATCGTGAGATGGCTAAAAATGGCGCTTTAGGATTTTTATGTGCCAATTCTCATGTTTTATGATACTTTTTATAATTTTTCAAGGGGACCACACTAGGCCTAAAATGGGACTACACTGGCCCAACGTAGTCCTCATCTTCCCTAGTGTAGTCTAAGTTTATGATGGCTAAAATAATGGGAAAATGCAAAATTTGTTGTCAAATAGCTTTGGATGGAATCCTAGGGTTTTTCAGAGGTTAGTTTATATGTTTCTTTGGTGGATGTTCCCACTTGGGATGGACTACCCTAGGCTTAGGTGTGGATTATGTTGGCCCATCGTAGTCCTCCTCCTCCTCTCAATGTAGTCTATGTGATGGATGCTAGACTATGAAGGAGACTAGGTTTCATGTCTAGATTAGCTCAAACTAGGGTTTTAGAAAAAATAATGTGTTAATTTGGGATCAACTAAGAGTTGAATGGATTGGATGGGTTGCTTGGGATTGTAAGAATGTAAGATATGATGTTGGAGTACATTAGGTAGTAGCTAGGACTACATTGTCCTAGCATAGTCCCTCACTTTTCTTAGTGTAGTTGATGAGGATGTTTGTTTTTTATTAGAGTTGAACTACTTGGTATTATTTGGGGTTTTGGCCATGGTTTGGTGGGGCTAGACAATTAGTTTGGAGGCTTCTAGAGGTTGGATAAGATTTTGGGAGTTCATCCCATCATGGACTACACTGGTAGTGGCTAGAACTATGTTGGCCCAATGTAGTACTTGTCTCCCTTCAACGTAATCTTGGTGTCTTGCCCAAGAATTGCCATACTTGGCTATATTTTTGAGTTACAAGATGCATAAGTTAAGGTTTATGAGAGGTAGGTGGATGTTGCAATTATTCTATGATCTTAGGTTGACTACTCTTAGCATAGTCTGGTTGGAAGAATAACTACTCTCAGCATAGTCATGGCCTATTTCATTATTTTTGGAGCATCCAGTGTGAGGCGCACTGAAAAATAATTTTTTTTAAAAAAAGTTTATACAACCGCAACATAGTCCTAGTTCTCATTTCTTGAAGCCAACTGGAGTTTTGAAAAGGAAACCAGGGTCTTGATTGGACACCTAGGTTTAAGTAGGAACACTTGTAAAAACTTGTCGCAAATTGTATTTTCTTCCTACTTCCTTGCTTCTGTGCCTTAGTGAAAAGATCTATCTCCATTGCTACTACCTATTGCTTAGCTTTAGTGTAGTAATAGCGATTTATGGAATACTACCAATGTAGTCCAGCTATTTGTGATCTATTGCTAGCTTTCACCATCGCCTACTAACCATTGCCATCGTAGTAGTGATTGTTTGTTGGACTACTGTTAGTGTAGTCCAGCTACTGGTGAGTGTGTGGCAATGTTGCCATTCCATACTAACTACTACTAGTGTAGTGAAATTCATTAGTAGACTACTACCAGTGTAGTCCATCCATTGGTACCCTACTACAATGTAGTCATTGCAAGAACAAGGGTTTTCCACATTCCTTTGTCCATTTTTTAGCATCATGACCAAGAAAATGACACCTGTTAGGAATCCTACATTGGAGCAAGCGGACTCTACCATGGAAACCTTAGCATGCCTACCATGTCCAAGGATCGGGGCAAGTTTGACTACCACCTTTCTAAGGTAGGCCATTCTCATTGGTTTTTCTATTCTATTTTGGTTTTCTATTTGGTTTTTTAGATCTATGATTATGTACTTGTTATTTTTTAATTCCATGAAAATCCTACCTTGTTTTCTTTAGCCATATCTACATAGATCTAAGGTTACTCAATGATTTTTGTCTTGGTAAATTGGGTTTTCAAAATGGGCTTGTTGTCTTCATGTTTTTTCCAATTTTATGGACATGGAACACTTTTCCTTAGATCTAGGATGATGGAATTGTCAAAATTAAATTTTAATGAAATCCTACCCCCTAATTTTGATGTGTTTTTAAATGGGTTGAAGTTTGTTTGGTTGCTTTGGCTATGTTTCATGGCTAGACTAGGTTAAACTTTACAAGTTTTATGATTTTTGGGTGAAAAAGCAAGCAACATTGTGTATCTTTTACTAAGGAAATGACAATACATTTTGAAAATATATTTTTATGGGTTCTTAAGGTTATGTTTGAGCTTCCCAACTATTATGGTCCCATTCTATTTGGCGTTGTAATGATGAAGTTATGACCATTTGAGTTAGGTTGTGTGTGTAGGGTTCTTTGCTATTTTTTTATGTTTCATGGAAGTTCACGAATTTGTTTCTAAAAGAACAACAAGATTTTTGAATTTTCTATAGTTATGGATGCATAGGTATTGATTTGACCTTTTAAAAAGTGGAGGAATCACTCCATTTGGAGGTTAAACAAAATTTTGAAATTTTTTTTGTGAAATGAATTTGGAGGTTAAAATTTTTCTAATTATATGGATATCAGGCTATTTTGATTTTTGTTGTTTATGTATTTATATTTGTTGTAATCTGTTGCACCTATGAAAAGGTTAAAGAGTTACCTTTTTGCTATTCCATAATGGTCACTCCATCTATTGAAGTTACAGTTATCACTTCTAGATGTATAGAGGATACCTAGATCCTTAAGTTCAGTAAGGTGGAATCCTCACAAGACTAGTTATTAGATCAAGCACCCAATGTTATACATGTGAGGGTCATCCATGTAGGCCTATTCGACCTCTTCATGGCCCCAAGTACAATCATTCCCACCACAGAAATGTTAAACATTTTTAACTCCTTTATCTAGGGGGTTAAGAGGTTTGTCACCCGTGTTCATGGTGTGACTACTATTTTGGACATTAATGAATCCACATTAAATGATCTCTTTGGTATGTCAAATGATGGCATGTTAGTTATTATTAAAGGAGAAAAAGCGGTGGATCATCAGGAAGGAGTGGAAGAGTGGTTGGACACTTGTTGCGGTAGCAAGGGATATCCTCTAAGAGATACCAAATCATCATTGATTAGGGAGATGTATCCTTTGTTCTCATCCTAGGAATTTCCTAAGTGATTATCATAGGGAAAGATACTAGGTGTGGAACAAGCTTAGGCCATGAAGCAAGTACTCACTAAGGGGACCCGATTCAACTAGGTCATACACTTGGCTTCTAGGCTTTGGTTGGAGGTCCAAAAACTTCACGAGAACCTCACTACAAAGTGCCATGTACATTTCACACTCTTTGTAGCTTACTTGTCAAGGTTTGCAAAGTTTTTGGTGGTGAGAAAGGATGGATGATGGGTTGCCCAGAATCCATTCAAATTTGATAGGTCTTGTATGAAGCTTCTTACTCCAACCACTAGGGCCCAAGATCCACTAGAAGCTACAAATGAATCCTTATTTATCACCATCAAGAATCTTGATGGAAAATGTTGTAGATCTCTTGATAACACTAGGGCTAAGCCTCTCACCATACCAGCCAGTGTCAAAAAGGTTTGTGTGCAGAGGCTAAGGATATAACTAGGGAGAAACTTAAGAGGCCTTTAGTAGCACAGCTAGTGCTAGTGGTTGGGGAACCTCCCAAGAAAAAGATGACTATCAAGCTTAGAGGAATGTAGACTGAAATAAGAGGTATGTATTTTGTTGATTCATTTCTTTATTGTTACTTTTCTCAAATGCTATGGTTAATTTGTGGTTTTGTATGATGTGCTAAGTTACTCTATGTTTCATGGTTGATGCCTCTTATCAATAAGCAATAAAAGCATCAAGCTATAGTGGTAATAACCATCGCTAAAAAGGAGTATATGTGTCAAGAGGAGGAGGAGATGAGGAGTTGAGAGGAAGAGATATTAAAGCATTATGAGGATGATCTGTTGAAGAATGAGGCCTTGCCTTCTTTTCCTGCTATCGATTACTTTGATGACATGCTATAGGATTCACAAATGAGTGAACCTCCTATTGTCATATTAGAGGAACTTTCATGTACTTGTAATTTTCAATTCTAAGTGTTTGTACATTTCATGTTCCATTGATTTCTTTTTAGTAATGGACAAAATTGTTTGATTGTTTATTACAATTGTTGTAGCTCAAGAGCCATAGGTAGAAGCATCTACTTCTACCTTCCACATGCAACCATGGGTGGAAACCCTCAATAAATCGGAATTCATGTAGGGTGTAGCTAAAGATATGATCATTAGGTTACAATAGATATCTCCTAAGATTGGTAAAATTTTTAACTCATTTTTCCTTTTATGTTTTTGATATGTTACTTGGTTTTTTTGGTGATGTAGTTTTCATTGTTAATTGGTTTCATTTTGTTGGTTATAGTGCCTAACCTAAGATCTTAGCAACCCAGTAAAGGTCAATGGATTACCTTCCTTACCTTCTGATATGGAGAATGTCCCACATAAACTATATGAGGGTACCATTGGATGTGCACTCTCATGCGCTAAGTCTTTGTGGAAGTGTAAACGTTCTAATGAGTTCCTATAGGAACAAGTCATAGCACTAAGGAAGGAGAATAAATAATCGAAAGATAAGGTAATAAACCTTAGGGACCACAAAGACTTCATAGAGGCTCATGTAAGCAACAAAGAATCTTTGTGCACTAAGGAGATACTTTGGTCTCACTAGTGGAATGAACTTCAAAGCAAGGTCTCCCTTGCTAGAGTAATTAGCAATAGAAGCTTTAGATTGATCTCATCAACTGCAATGCTAGTGAGTGAAAGGACTACTATGCTTAGGTTCTTGAGTGGGATCATAAACAAAAGGACCATAATAGGATCTATAAGGCTAAGTGAGATGCTTGCCTTAAGTGGCTATAGGGGGAGTCTTCTAAGCAATGGAAACTAGAGATATTTATTATGGGAATTTATGTAGAGGATGTATATAAGATATTTAATAACAATGTAACTGTAGTTACTTCTCCTACTCATCAAATTACTACTACCTTAGGCAAGGCAACTTCAACCACGTTTTTACATGAGCCTCCTTCATGAACCGACATTGACAAGATTAACATCCTTATTGGTCTTGATCTTGGGGATGTCGATTGGATCCACTTGTTTGAAGATGAACTCCTCCATCATCTAGAGGTTGGTTCCACAAAACATACAACTTCTAAACCATCTCAAGTTAGTTCATTTAATTTTAATTTCATTAATTTTTGTTTTGATGTTTGTTGATTGCTAATTTATTTTGTTCTTGTCATGTTACAAGCACCAGAAGACATTGGTAGCCCCAGTAGTGGGAATAGAGATGATGATCCATCCCCTTCACCAGATTCTCCATACTTGCTTCTTTTATACCTCTTTTAGTTGATGTCACTTTTGATGTTGATGATGTATGGCTAGTTTTAGCTAAAACAGTTTATCATTTTGTTGTTTGGACATCTTTGCAACATTATGTGACTGTGGGTATGTTGTTATGAACATATTTATTTTTGATTTTTGAATTCTGGTTATAACATTCTAGAGTTATGATTTTCTTTATGTTGCGATGCTACTTTATGAACTATGTTCTAAGGCTATGTTTGCTAAATGCGATAAATGGCTGAAATGGCTAAGAAACAAAGTTGTAGGCATAAACAAAAATGATTTATAATGCTTGGTTGCCAGTTTTAAGCCATGGCTAGTGGTGTGGTATTTACTAGTTTAAGGCCATGGTGGACCATGTAGTATTTGCTAGTTTAAGACCATGGTAGGCTGTTATGCTAGTTTAAGTTCTTAGCAGACCATAGAGAATGTAAAAGTAAAAGTCTTTTTTATTGAGCAAAAGAAAAATAAATTCTAGGCTACCAATAAATTTAAATTTAAATCCAAGAGAAATGAAATGATACTAACAAGTAAAGTGTAAACCAAACTATTAAGCTATGAATGTTATAAAGTCACATAGCTACATATGCATAGGGTATGGGAAGAATTAGGAGCTTATATCACTTGTGCAAGTATTTCCTAATCTTTGAGAGATTAGGAAAAGTGTATGGTTTATTTTGCACAGGATTATATTCTCTGTCACCTTTACTAATGATGTTGAAGGGTAGTTCTCCCCATGAAACATGCATGGGTTCATTGATATTTGTTTTTATTTCTTTGGTTACATCATTTTTTTTTGATTTTGTGGCCAACGGTAGGAGTTTCTTCTTGAAACTTGACTTTGGAACCTTGAGCTACATCGACATTGTTAACAACTATGGGAACTCTGCTTTCATCATGAATAATGATTTCACCTCCTTCGTAAGGTAGGTGGATTTCTTGGTTAATAGGTGAAGACATAGCTTGTAATTGGGCCAGCCAAGGTCTTCCTAAAATAAGGTTGAATCTTGGTGTTTCTTCTATCACCAATAAATCGGTCATTGTGGGGAATTGTTCCCTTACCATGAAATCTAAAGAAATGAAACCTCTAACAACAACCCATGATCTGTTAAAGGATTTAAGGGCTATAGTCAAGGTACATTGCATTCCTTTAGTTAGGCCTACGAGTTCAACAATGGTATAGGGTATGACGTTGGTTGGTGCTTCATCATCTACATGTCCTCTATGCACTTTATATTGGCCAACACATATGGTTATAAAAAGAGGCACCTTGGTTACTTTTCCATTTTGGGGGTTTGTCTTGATTTTGCTGTTGTAAAACACTAGTGACATTGACTTCAATTCCTTGGGTGAAGAGGGTACCATGAATGCATGGATAGACTCTTCATTAGTAGGGACATCCTTGTTAATAGGAATGGAGATCAACATCTTAACCAATACCTTGTGGTGTGTAGCAGAAGTCATGACCAGGTAGTACAAGTTCAAAGTTGTGTCCTTTTATTTGAGTGATTATTTAACCTATTCCATCGCATTCAGGATTTCCTTATTATTGGTTGTTAATTTGTTGTGTCTGACTTCCTTCATACATCCCAAAATGCAAACTTCATGTTTGGGTTGTTGTTGTGACATGACCTCTTGGTTCTCCTCTTTGAGTTTTGGTTCTTCTTGTGGTTCATTATTTGAAGTAGCCTAGGTTGTGGAAGTCATGGGAATAGATGAAATGGAAGTGGGCTTCGATGGGCCCACTTTCTTTCTTGACTTACTCTAGTTATCAACCTTATTCTTGGATTTCTACATAGCCTTATTTCATTGTTTAGTTGGGGATTTATTGCTATCCCTAATTGGTTATGAGGAAGAAGACATTGCATGGACCATCATGGGGGATTGTTTTAATGTTGGGGTAGGTTGTGTTGTAGAGGGTTAGGGTACCCTAATCACAAAGGACTCTTTGGGGGCCAGGGAGGAGGGTGTTAGTAATGGTACCCTTACAACAAAGAGGGATATTTTAGCAGAAGCTAGAGGGCCCCTTTCATTGCAAGGAGACACCCTAATCATAAATGGTTTCCTTGCAGGCCTTTGAGCATTGTGTATGTCAAACACTGCTATGGGGTATGTGCTATTGTTAGTATTTAGGGGGTCCTTGTATATGTGCATAGATTGATTTTGAGGCCTAACAGGGTTGGATGTATCTAATACCAATTTGCCTCTATCAATCATCCTTTGTAGGTCATCTTTAAGTGTGAGGCAGAAATAAGTATCATGACATGGTAACTGATGGTAATGGCAAAAGTAGTTGATCCTAAAGTATTTGAGTAATGGAGGATCATCTTTGGTTGCTTGAGCAAGGTCTTTCACTATTTCACATAACCTATCATGCATCTTGCTAGCATTCTCAATTATTTATTTGTACTAGATTCTACCACTCGTTAGTAATTGGTCTAACAGCTCTGATGGCTTAAGGGGTAATTTGGTGTAGTTGGATTGATCTTTTTATGCAAAGTTAGATCTAGAGGTAGTTGATGCTGTGGCTTGAAAGGTTGATGATTAGTTGTCATTATTGGTAGTAGGGGCCCTACATTGATTATTCTTTGGCCCTTGGTTGGTTTGCTTAGTCTCCTTGGTCATTGTTGCTACAGTCATATTGTTTTGTCTACCCTTTTCTTTATCTTTGCATGCATGTTGATTTTTTTATGCCATGTAAGTAGGATCATGGCTAGCTTTGACAACATCCTCTATGTTCTTAGTCTAGAAAAAGGCTTGACTAAGAGATTGTGGATCAAGGTAATATAATTTTGATTTCATAAAATCATTAACCATCCCTTTAAAAATAGCTACAAGGTGAGTTTCAGCTATTGGCTCTAGTATCTTGTTATGTAGAGTGTTCCATTATTGGATGAGCTTCTACACTTGCTCCAAGGGTTCTTGCTTGACCTTCATAAATTGGTCAAGTGTGGTATCAAGTTTCAATTTATACTTGAAATAGTTAACAAATTATGAAATTAGTTCTTCTAAGGTGGATAAGGATCCCCTTGGTAAGGCATGGTACTAGTCCAAAGCTTTTCTTGCTAAAGACATAGGGAAAATTTGCATAATCATATGCGGCCATGCTTACAACATCAAGTACTTGGAGTGGAAGGTGATCAAATGTGCATTCAGTTCACCTTTACCATTGTACTTGGTGAATTGTGGCATAGGGACACCAAGGGAAAGAGTTAGTAATGGGACAATAGGGCTTATGGGGTCATCTTGATAGAAGTCCATAATTTTTATGGTATGGGAAATTGAGGCTTTGAGTTTTCTTAACTCTTCAGTCAAGTCCTAGATCATTTAGAAAGCTTGGTCTAGACCTTGGGGTGCCCCCATTGGTTATGGGATTTGGACAAAGGGTTAAGGCATATGTTGGGAGGCCTATGACATCATCGTTAACTATAAGATAGAAGGGAGCAATTGCGTCATGGTTGTAGTTTTTGGGCTAAATAAGGAAAAAGATGATTGTGTTAGTATCCAAGGCATAAACAAGACAAAGGGAATATGTGATCCTTGAGTTACATGGGGTCCCGCCATGGGCCCCATTTGGGTTGTAAGAGGGTTGGTAGTGGTAACAACCACCAATGATGGTTGCATAGTTCTTAACTGTGTAGTAGATGACATAGCAAAGTGGAAAGTTGTATGCTATTACATTGATTGCATTTGATGTATGGCTATGAGTGGAGTAGGCCCAAACATGGTTGGGCAAGGCAGGGACAAAAGCTATGGGACATGCTGTGTGGAAGAGAAAAAGGGGATGGAGGTAGCCATGGTGATATTATGAGTGGCCTATTCAAAGAACCTTCCTATAAGGTTCTCATGCTCTGACTCTATCACAAATTCATCTTCCTTCTCTAGTTGCCCATCGAAGATGATCTTCTAGTCACCTTTGCTAGTCTTAGTGAGTAGAGAAAAGATACTAAGGTAGATGTCATTTAGAGGTATCTTGTTGTAAGGGGAGGGAATATATTCCTTCTTGTTGCAATGGATTAGCTTTAAATCCCTTTTGGCTTCTACTTCTGTATGTGGGATCAACATGCCAACCTAGATCTTGGTGCAAATGAAGTTATAATGCTCTTCACTTATCATTGAAAACATAGGACTTTGTCCACAAAGTCTCAGGGATTATCTACACTCAATTACAAAAAGGTCTTTATGGTCGTTTATCCTTATGAATTATTGGCTAGACCCAATATTAGTGAAATCAAAGGGAAACTTTGTTGATTATTAGAAAGACATGTTGAAAATGGTGTTTTTAGTATTTTTAGTAAAAACGTAGTAAGTAGGATAAACTACTATCACAGTAGGCTAAAAATGGAAAGGTAGTAGGAAGCAAAATTTGATGTCATAGTAGGAATGGAGCTCAAAAAAATGGGTTTAAATAGTAGTCTACCCACTATTATTAGCATATTCAACTTACTACTATCAACGTAGTTGTCAACTATTGCTAGTATAGTCCACCAACTACTGTTAGCGTAGTTCACTAACCACTATCAGTATAGTTAGTGACCTACTACTAGTGTAGTTGCCAACTATTGTTAGCACTTGCTAGCAACATGGGCTTTAATGAAATGGGTATCATAGCAACAAAACCCAACAAAATCGATGGTGTAGTAGATGGGAAAATTGTAGCAAAATCCAATAGAATGGGTTTTGCAGTAGATAGGAAAATTGCAGCAAAACCCAACAAAATGGGTTTTGCAATAGATGAGAAGATTGCAGCAAAAACCCAATGGAATGGATTTTGTAGAGATGGGAAAATTGTAGCAAAATCTATCAAGATGGGTTTTGCAATAAATAGGAAAATTGCAACAAAAACCCAACTCTACTACAACTACTACACAAACGCTTGATGTTGAGAAAAAATCACTAAAACAAGTTTATGGCCAAGAACTTGGATGGAGGCCCTCCTTCTAATGCCATAAAACCATTGGTGTTGGAAATCTTGATTGTTGGAATGGGAAACTAGAAGATCCTAGTGCTAGAATAGTTTTAACCTCGAGTCCCAAGGGCCTCTAGAAAATGGGACTTAAGGTGCCATGGATAGTTTTGTCAATCACCCATGGACTTACAAAGTGTAAAAACAAAAGTGCTTTTGAAATTGTAAATGTAAATGGCAATATAGGTGGAAATGGCCTACTAGAAACATAAACAGAAAATGACCTATTGAGAATGACAATGGGAAATGAAATTACAATTATAGAAATAAACATGGAATTAGAAATGGAATCCAAAATTTACACAATGTAAACCAACAAATTTATAAAATAATATAAAAGAGGTTGAGTTCATGGTATATAGCATTATGCCAAGGGCACAAGAAGTTGCTTTTCGAAGCCTAAAGTCCATTGGAGAAGGTTGACTCCATGATATAGTTTCATACCAGCTTTGGTTTATTGAAATTTTTCATCAATTTCCACCAAATCAACTATGTGTGAATGGGATTAGTGTTGCACATTTGGGAAAATGGAAACTATGTGGGAGTCTCTATGCCCAACATAGTCCTAGTTTCTACCATTGAATGAAACTACTAGGTGAGGATGTAATGATTGCAATGGGTTTTGATGGTTGCAAGTGGAGATGGAAATGGGATAGGATCTATACTTTCAGTGGCAATGACAACTATGTGAGGGTGTTTATGCCCAATGTAGTGTTAGTTTCTGCTATTGGAAATGTGGGTGGACTACAAATGTGTTTAATGGATGATGGATGTGGTTACTACAAGATGGGTGAAGCATTGTTTTCTACAAAATGATTTTGAAATGCCAAGTGAAAAAGTGCTCAGAGTGCCAAAATCTTGAGTAGTTGTGAATGCCAAGGAATGCCAAAAGTTGGAACTAGTGTATATGTTGACAAAAAAATGAGAAAATTTAGAACTTGGAAATGGTGTCAACATCGAATTTTTAGGCCTGTTGTTGATTGCCATTGATTATTGACAAATTGACATTAATTTTTGGTTATAATGGCTACTATTGCTAGCATAGTCAACCAACTACTACTCAACGTAATCAGCCAACTAGTACTAGCGTAGTCAGTCAACTACTACCAATGTAGTTGATCAACTACTATCCAACTTAGTTAGCTAACTATTCCTAGCATAGTTGGTATTTGTTCTAAGTCTAGAATGGACTACACCCACAAAACCCATCTATTTACTATACATAGTAAATAGGATTTCGTAACTATGTTGAAGGCTTTGGAAATGGGAAATGGAAAAGTATTGGGAAATGGAAAGATGAATGGAAACTATAGAAATGGTGGCACTTGTCGAAAAGTGTTATGCCAAGTGAAGATTGCTATCTAGCCATTGTTGACTTAGGATGATTACACTAGCTATTATTGGAGAAATGGCCATTCCAACAATGCCAACGTTGCATCTTTGCCTAGTCTTGGTGATGACTATGATGGCTATTGTAGCTACCATAGTTATTGTGCCTATTGAAAATGGCTCTAGCGTAGTTGGGGCTATACCCCTATAGAAGACCATGAGAATGTTGTTTTTAGCCATTTTAAAGGTGTTTTCAACCTTCCCAAGTCTAGATATGGACATGGGGTACCTATTTCTAGATGGGAAATGAGGCAATATCAAATTTTGAAGCATTTTTCTGGCTCAGAAAAAGTTGAAATATGGAAGATTGTAGCTTATGTTCTACATATCTTACATTTACAATGAAACTTTGCCTCAAGCTGAAAAGTGGGATTTGCAACATGAATTTTGATGGTGTTTCAATAAGTAATACCTAGATAAGATTTTAGCATACAATTAGGTACAACACTTGATAGGAATCTTCTAAGTTCAAACAGAATTTAATTTGGAGTCTCGGTATGTGTGTTATAGGTGTTGGAGCGGAAAGGTATTAAGGGAGATATAAATTAGAAAAAAAAAACTTATAAAAATGATTTTGGAAAAAAATAAAAATAAAAGAAATTAAATTTCATATGGAAATTCAACTTTATTAAAATGCATGTTACATGTGTAATGTGCATAATGCATAATGCATATATTATGTATTTTTCTTTTTCTTTGTTCATCATCACTTCGAGTTTTTTCTACTACATCTTCTATTGCTATTTTTTGCCTTTTGTTTTGCAACAATCATTTTTGCAAAATAGTGTCCTATCACGTTTTCCTAAAAGATGTTTTTTGTTCTTTCTTCTTCATTCTTTGTTCTTTCTTCTTTATTTTGAAGTTAATTTGAGCCTAGTTTCTTCTGTTTTTCCTCTTATAAACAGGTAGTGGCCCTAGATACATCTCCTTGTAGTTTGAAGAAGGATTTTGGGTGAAATAGGCTAAGTAAAGAAAAACCCAATTAGGAGCATTAAGTGGGAAAGGAAGACAAAAAAACTAGTAAGGAAGTTTATTTTATTTTCCTTTCATAGGGCTACACCATATTGCCATGGATTTTCTATCTCTCCTCTCTCTTTCCTTGCCTTATGTTTTTCTTCTTTGATTTTAATTAATATGTCAAGATTCTTCCAAATTTTTGTAATTTTGGACTTTTTATGAAAAATAATATTTTATTCCTATTCATACCATTTTTTTTGTGTAAATTTTAGAAATTACAGAAATAATGCTTAACTTTGCCATAGATATTTTATGAATATTTGGGATTTTCTCAGGACATAAACATGATTTTGTGGAATTTAAGATTTTATAGATTTGGTTAGTTTGAAAACAATTTTGGATTTTTTGAATAAAATAATAATATTTGTATGAATGATTTGCTTAGTTGGTAGTGGGAGCCACAAATCTTTTAGATCCTTCCATTTGCATGTAGTAGTGGAGTGTTCTTTATTGGGACCTATCCCATGCAAATGAGGCTTGTTGAATGGATTTCCTACCCTTGATTTTGATTGATAAGTTTATGTAAGGCTATGGATTTAGCCAATACCATGGCACTAAGCAATTAAGTCTAGTGGTATGTTGTGAGGCATAGTCAATACCTATTTTTCCAATTATATGTGTGCCTCGGTCATTAAGGATGTTAGTAGTAAGGCTATTACCAAGACTTGACCATGAGTGACTTGTTTGGGATCATGAAGATAATCTAATGATAGTGGTGAGGTTATTTCAAGATCTATTACTATATTCCTTTGGAAATGAGAAGAACTAAAACCTAGCCTTCGAGAATGCTTAAATAAAATATACATTTTTTTTGAAGTTTTGAAAAATTTGTGGCATTTCTAGACTAGAAAAAAATTTTAAATACTTGATTAAAAACCTCTATCTAGCATGTAACCTAAGGCTACTAGCCCATAGACTTTATGCTCCATGAAGAGGGAAATAAAATAACCTATCTTATTTGAGAAGTTTTGACTGCTCTTACACTTCAATGCATAGAGCCCAGAGTAGGCAAGGAAGCATGAGAAGAGGGTCATGATGAAGGTGGATCTCAAACCTATGACTTATTCAGGTTACTGTAATTGATATACTTTTAATATCAATAGAACTTCTTTTCGGGGTCCGACACCCCCCCATGATGAAGATGGATCAAGTCTATACAAGATGGAGTCTTTCAACTTGAAAAATAATTTCTGTATCTTTTTTATTTTTGTAAAATAAAAACCTTGTATACTTATTGGATATTTGAGCCATGTACATATTGTTATGAATAAATAATAAAGTATGTTATATGTGAAATTTTTTGTTTGTAGTTGGGATCATGAGATTGCAAGGAACATTTTTCATTTTGGCATGTGCTATATGTTTGAAAAAAATTGATATGATTTATTATATCTTTATATTTTATTATCTAATTTAGTAAACTTAACTTGTGAATAAATTTTTTTCTAAATGTTCAATTGAGATGACCCAAGTATGGTTAGGATCATTTTTTGGAATTTTTAAACAATTAACTTTTGTGGCTATGTAAAAATTACATTTTCTCTAAACAAATTTTATTTAATTTTATATGTGAATAATATAAAATTTTACTATGTTGTAATGTTCTACTATATTTATGCTCCCAATGAATAATTTTTATTTGATTTACCACTTTCTTTTGAATTAGTTTATTAAACTTAAATCTAGGTCCTTGGGATTTCATAGCATCTTTATTAGTTATTCATAGAATATTTTATAGATAATTAATAGGGATGTTACATGGTTGGTATTAGAGCATGGATTTTTCCTTAGATAATATATAATTATTTAAACATTTTTTGATTTACATTTTCTAAACTTGATTCAATTCAAAATGTAGGGGACAAAATTAGTTAATAATATTTCACCAAAAAAATCTCAAAATTCTCGAGCAATTCCAAATCAAGTATTTAAGTGATTGTTAATCTTTCTTTAGAATCAAAATCAAAACAATCATAATGAGGGCTCTAAAAATGAAGTGATCAAGAGGAGAGGAGATTAATCCATAGTTTTAGAAGGCTAAATCCACTTATATTTTTAGGCATTGAAAATACCATTATTGCTATAGAATGGTTGAAGAGATTAGTAAAAGCATTCTGTAGCTTGCATTGCATTACTGTAGAAAAGATCTCTTTAGCCTTATATTAATTAAAAGGTGCATTTACGTGATGGTGGAAGGTAGAGCAAAGAGTCAGACATTGGGAAGATGAAGAGATAGAATGGGAGCAATTCACTAAAATTTTTAAAGATAGGTATCTCTCTAAAGTCTACCTAGAGAAGAAAGAAGATGAGTTTAATTGATTGATTCAAGGATCTATGTCTATCTATGAGTATGATAATAGGTTTACTAAACTATGTGAGTATGTTTCCTATGTATCATAAAATAAATCCATATGTACTAAGAAATTTGTGAAGGGATTAAGATCCTCCATAAAAACCATAGTTGCAGCATTGGCTTTGAATAATTGTGAGGAAGCATAGGCTAGAGCCATTATTATTAAAAGGGAATCGATGAAGGCTGAGTGACTAATACAATCAAGGAAAATTCAAGTAGTCTAGAGGAATGAGTGGTCTAGTTCAATAATAGTCACAAGGATTTAATGGACTAGTTCAATGACATTTTAGGTGATTTAATGAACTAGTTTAACCATTTAATTTCAAGATTTGACTAGGAGCTAATATTTGCCTTTATTGTAAGGAATTTGGTCATTTCAAAAAGGACTATCCAAGGCTGCTTTAAAAATAAAATATTATGCAAAATAGGAGCATAGCAATTGTGATTCTGAATCCTATAATTGTTCAACAAAACAAAGGAGGAATTGTTGAGGAAGACCTATGAATCAAGGCCAAATTTATGCTATAGTAGAAAGAGATATAAAGAAGCAACCTAACATTGTGGTTGAGACTAAAGGTATGCTTTATGCATGACCTATCCTTATTTTTTTTAATCCTAAATCATGTCATTCTTTTATTAATAGTCAAATAGTGGAAAGACCTAGTTTATTATTTGAAATACTAGAAATTCCATTATTTGTTCAAGCTGTGGGGCATAGTGGATACACAGTAGATATGTGTGTAGGAAGCTTCTATTAAGGATTTAGGAGAAGAAATAGGATGTAGATTTATTTATTATGAAATTAGAAGAATATTATATTATCTTAGAAATTGATTGGTTAAGTAGATGTAATGGGTTTCTTTAATGCAAGACTAAGACTATATAACTAGAGTCAAGAGATGGACAATAAGTCTTGGTTGTAGCTAAAGGAAGATCCATTAAGGTTGATTTGATTTCCTCTAAGAATTTCTTGAGAATGGTTAGGAAAGAACATAAAGGTTTCATGGTTATTATCAAATCTAAAAATGATAATGATATAATTGATAATCCAGTAGTTGATAAATTTCTAGATGTATATACAAAGGAACTACCAGGGTTACCTCCAAAAACAAAATAAAGGTCAAAATCACTCTCAAACCAAGAACCGAGCCAATTTCTAAGGCACCATATTGCATGTCTCTAGTTGAATTAGCAGAGCTTAAGATAAAAATATAAGAATTTTTGGATAAAGATTTTATTCGACCTAATGTTTTCCTTTTGGGTGCACTAGTGTTGTTTGTAAAAAAGAAAGATGAGAATTTGAGGCTATGCATTAATTATAAATGGTTGAACCAAGTTACTATTAAGAATAAATATCCTCTACTTAGAATAGATTATTTATTTATTCAATTGAAGAATTCATCTATATTTTCTAAAATGGATTTAAAGTATGGATATCATCAACTTATAATTAAATAAGAAGATGTTTCAAATATTGCATTTAGAATAAGATATGGGTATTATTAATTTCTTGTATTACTATTTGGGTTAATGAATGCTCCTACAGTATTCATGCATTTAATGAATAACACCACTAATACATGTTGATGATAACACAGGGTTTAACATGATCATCTTGGTTATTATTAAGCAATTTAATCTTCATGACCAGATAACATTCAGTGAAACTTCAATAAATCTTGTTTCTTTCAATGGTATATGAGTTGATGTTATAGGTTCCATTAGAATGTCTTTTACTATTATACATTCTATATAATTTGAAGCTTTCTTCATGTTCATATGCAAATGTCCTAGTGATGAGTGGCGAGGTATCCCTACACTCACCCATACGAATATGAGCGTTACATGCACGATCTGGTCGAACTTCGCAGACTAAGTGCCTACAAGCCTTATGGAACACCTAAGGTTAATCAATCGTTGTCTTCCCAAGCTTACTTGTATTTGTCACGGTTGTATGGTTAAGTAAGCTTGAGGCATGTGATTTTTATATCTTTTATGTTTTTATCACCTATGCTAAGAGGGAAAAGGTGAAGAGACTAATTAACTAACTTTAACTAACTAAGCCTTAATTAACCTAGCATCAGTATCCGTTCCCACTTTCTGTTTCATACCCTAACCAATGCAACACTACTGGGATTGCTAAACGCTATTCGTTACTAGGATTACCAAGCGTAATGCACGTGTTGGAAGTGGTCGTACTGAATGCACTTAATTATGAGAGTTAAGGGTTGAGGGAGATTAGGTCCTTAAGAAAGCATTTAAACAATGAACAATAAATAGCAATAATTAAAGTCCTATTTAGCATAGTCCATGCATTGCAAGGTTTATCCAAAAGTTCATCTTTATTACTGTACACAATTATGTGCTTAGGTATAGAATTGCTCGAATAAAGATCCGTTCACTTTGGGACTCTTACTACAGGCACATGGAAATTATTCTAACTTTGGAACGGAAAAATGGCAAGAGTTTGGCTAAGGTCTAGATCTAGATGGAGAAATAAGGGAGAGCTACCTCTTATTTATAGAACTGGTGGTGGACCATGATATTTCAGGGAAAGACGCAATATTATGGCCCATGCGATATCGTGTCCCATCATACCCCCATGACTGAATAAAAGCTTGTCCTTGAGTTGCTTACAAAATATTGTTAAGGTATGGGATTATTGAATTGAATGGAATTAATGGTGAATGGGATGACATGTGAATAGATCATCATTACAGAACATGACAAAATTGGTGTTCACGACAATAAGAGTGAACACATTATACATTTGACATCAGGCCTTATTTGGCTGCTGAGAGAGAAAAGAGAGAAGAGAGAAGAAGTTTGCTGCTGCCAATGCCAAGATTTCACCTTTCGTTGTTCATCCATAAGTGCACCATCAATATTGCTCCTTGCATAACTGCTTCAGTACCAATCCATTCCAAGTGTTCCCTCTAGATCCAATCTGTTGTTTCATGATTGCCATCTGCACACACAAAACATTCTTATATTAGCAAGGGCAAATGAATCATAATGCAATTGATACCTTGCTTCGGTGTGAGGTCCATTGGTTGAGTTGTGGTATGGCTAATTCAAGTCTAGAGATATACTATTGGTGACTACCCGAGGTGTAGGGGCTAGGAGAAAATTGAAAAAATTGGACTAGGACCCCCATGACTAAGCACGAACCTCTAGTAGTGAGAGAATGGAAAAAGAGAAGGAATAAGAAGGATGAAGAAAAAGAGACAACTATAACATCGATGAAATGGATGTCAAGATGGAAATGAACAAAAGAGAGTTGATTCCAACAATGCTAAGGGAAAGAATTTAATTGGTACACCAAATAGGAATGCTAGTGGGTCCTCCCCAAAGCAGGCTCATGCCCTTAATGCCCTGACAAATGCACATTCAAAGAGTTCATAGGCTTTGGAAATGTCATTTGGAAGTAAGAGTTAAATTCTTAACCATAAGAATTTACTAAAAAGAACACAATGCATCAACCAAAATATACACTAATGATACAACTGACAATGAGGTGACAAATGGAGAAAGAAGGATGGAAAGAAGAGAATGGAATGGAATCTCAAGAGCAAGGTGATGTACAACCCCTTGTGTATTTAATGATTAATGTGACTTAGTAGATCCCATTCCAAATCCAGCCTTAAACAAATGACATTTAGTGACTTCACATTAATACATTCGGCTAATCTATTCTCCTGAAGTAACAAGAATGCCTTCACCAAAGAGCCACCACCATTCCAAAGAAACGAAGAAGGAAAGAATAGGAAGCGAGAAGGGCCTTAGTTAGAGGAAACATGTTTATTTTAGTTCCATAACCAGTGCTTGTAGCCCAAATGATTATTTTTTCTAAGGGGTGTGCTTTGAATTCTCACTTTTTTTCCTTTTTCTTTTTTTTTTGTGTTTTTGTGTGAGAATCACACCATGCAAAGACTTATTATTTTTATTTACTCAACTTCCCAATAATTGGGTAACATCAAAACAGTAAGAAAAATCAAGAAGAAAACATCCAAGCACCCAAGAGAATGGCCAACATGAATGCATCAAATCCCCTTGAAGTCACACTCTTTCCAATCCTTGAGTCCTTCCTTAGTTTGAGAAATGCTCAGTCACCGATTCGTTGATAATTCTTATTATTGAGAAAGGGATTGTATAGTTCCAATCCAAGAGAGACCATAGAAATTTATGGATGCATGGATGATGTGGACTCATTGCCTGCTATATCAAAGAGCCATACCTTAGTATCAACATCATAACTTAAACGTAAAAACCAAATATTAGCAACCAATAGAAAATAGTTCATACCATCTTTAAGAGCACTTATTGGATGAAAAACTTAACAAAATGGATAAAACACACACACACACATACAAAGAAATGAAAAAGTATAAATGATGTAAAACAAAAATAAGAAAAGTTAAAGAAATTGTAAAACAAAAATGTGTAAAATAAAAACTTAAAAGAACTAAGGGCCTTAAATGATCAGCATAGGTGGCCATCTCCCCCATGACTGAATAGAAAGGGAGAGATCCAAAATAATGACTATTTGTTTAAATTTTTTAGAAGTGTCCAACTTCTCCCAATTGATGTTTTTAGATTAAGGGTTGGAAGTTGGCGATGCTCATATTCCAATGTATCTATGATTTCAATGTGGTTGCAAGTTGTTCCCCCAGTTAGTTCCATGCATATAGGTGGTTTGCTCTCTTGATTAGCTATCAACCACTGGGTGTTCTCTTGTGGTGTGGTTGCTACATACATGCACCTTTGTATTTGGGTTTCCTGGGCATACTGGTTGCATTTAGAAGATGCTAAGCATTTCTATATGTCATCGTCCTCTATATCACTGTATGTGATGCATGGAACTTCATTCCTCTCAATCTTTTCATAATTTTTTTTCTTAGATATTTCCAAGGAAAGACTGTGGATTCATAGGCATGCGTTGATGGTGTTGAGCCATGCCCTCCCCATTATAATTGGGAAGCCCCCTTTATTACAGTTGACTTCTATGACTAGGAAATCAGCTGGGTATGACCAACCACACATAGTGGTAACGATGTCCTCCACCAATCCCAAGGGAATAGTGATGGATTGGTTAGCCAGATCTAGTTGAATATTGCTCTTTTTGAGTGGAGGTAGGTTCCAAGCTTTATACATTTCTCATGATATTAAGTTGACTCCAGAACCTGAGTCAAGAAGAGTCTTACATGGTTCATTCCCAACAACTTGGAGGTAGATTAAGGGACTCCCAGAGTCAGAGAGTTTCCTAGGAAGGTGGCCCACCTTTGTCCAGTTAGTAACAGTATTTGTGAACATAACCATATGCGTTGAGCTCTGTTGTTGCTTTGAAGGAAGCTTTGGAGCCTTACTTGATGGAGGAGTGGTCATAGACTTAACCGCTTGGGGTTGTGAGAGCTTGTTTGGACCATTGGTTCTAAAGAAGGATCTTCTCTTTGTATGGTTGTTAGAACTAGTAGTGGGTTGAAGGTTTACAGCCCTCGTAGCATTACGTTGTTGTGATTGAGTGGGGAGTTCCCCTTGCATCGTTGGAGTGGGTGGTAGTGGAACTATCGACATAAAAGATGTGGATGGATTCGAAAGATGGTACACATGTGGGGTGTCTCTTTAAAGAGAGTGAGTCTTAAAATACTCTCGAACATGGTAGTGCTGTTGTGGGATCATGTGACTAATAGAGTCACTTGGAGAAACCGGATACTGCACATAATAGGCATATGGATTTGGTTGCCGTTAAGGGTATTGTTGCCTAGGCGGTGGCATCCCCCATGACTATGGGTATTGCCATTGCTAGTGTTGCTCAATAGGTTGTGGTAGAGTTCCACTTGGATAGTACATTAATGGTTGGTGGAACTATCTTGGATTACCTTGAGGATAAGGTAACCTTCGGGGTGCCTACCATTTGTTAAGTCTTGAGTTGAGTGCATACATTCTGGACTCTTGTAGATGTGAGATTATTGAGCAACATCCCTTAGGATGGTCATATTGGAAAATCTCACATCCACCGTCATTGTTTGTATTCCAATCCACAACCTCATCAGTGGTAGTCATTTTTCTCTTACCCTTGTTACATGCATGGTCTAAATCTCTCCTCTTTTTCTTATCATGGTCACTACTTCGCTCCCTAGACTCCTCTATGATTTTTAAAATGGTTTTGAATCTACTGTCTAAGGAGTCCCACATTTGATCTACCTTATCCAACATTTCAGTTGTCAACTTTTGAAGCATCAAAGGTTTTTCTATTCACCAACTCTTCGAGTGGTGACTCATCCTCTTTCTCACAGAATCTTACTTCCTTCTTCCGAAGGGAAGGATCATGGTTATACTCTTTCGTGCTTTCTCTTTTCTGTAGCTCCCCTTCTTCCTTAGCTCCTTGCTCCAACAATCCATGAACTTCATGGGACCTAAGTTCAGATAATCTCCCTTGGGCATATATCCCAAGGGTTCTCCTAGTTTCATGTCTTAGCCCATCTATGAGATGGCATAGTTGATCCTGTTGTGCATAATCATGGCCTAGGAAACAATGTAGCAATGCATAATATTGGCCCATGGTAGCATCCAAGGATTTGTGATTACCCTACTTCCATCCTTGGGTCTATTTACGCAAGTTGGACACTCTGGAGTACGTTTGGTATTTGTCATTAAACAATTCTAGCATCGTACTCCACCGCCTAATGGATTCTGGTTCCAAGGACCAGTACCAACTTTCTGCTTCTCTTATGAGTGTCCTAGGGAACAACTTTAACTTTTTCTACTCATTTTCAATGTTTTGCAAGGTGTAGGCATCGTGGAATGCCTGTAAGTGATTCTGTGAATTAGCATTATATCCCCCCTCAAACCATGGGATATTATTCATGTATAGTCTCTTGATCCAACTATCTTTTTGGTGCCTTATAGGTATTCTAACTACCTTTGTAATGTCTAACATACTCTGGGTTACTAGTAGGGGTTCATCATGGTCATCTCTCTCATGACATCTGTGATGCCTATGTGGTTCCCTACTTTTCCTTCTATGCCTTGATTCTCTAGAATGCCCTTATCCTCGCTCTTGACTCTCTTGTCGAGGTTTCTCATCTTGCTTACAGTTGTACTCCTTGTAACTATGTCCTGATGTGGAAGGAGAGGGTGAATGATGTGATGAAGGTGAATAAGAAGGGGAACCATCACCATGATGATGCTTCTTACCTTCTCTTTTGTGGTTATGGCCTCGATCGTGATGATGATCTGAATGCCCATCCTTGTCAAGTGTTTGTGTTCCCTCATCGAACACTTGGTGTTTATGGGGATCAAAACTAGGGTTGTGAATCATGGAGTGTAGGTTCTAATACCCCACCTCCTCACCATCATTAGGAGGGGGAACATTATTTGATGGAGAACCTGTTAAAATAGGTTCACCACCCTTAATTTCGCTTATGATGGGTGAAGCATTATGGGGGCCTTTGCCCTTTAACGATGTATAAGAACTCTCCTGCTGTAAGTCCCGTTGACATTTTGCTTCTATGGGATGGTAGTCCCTCATGTTGTAATTGCATGCAACATACTCAGCATATAGTTGCATCATGCCAACTCGTGCAAGGGCACAAAGAAGCATGTTGGGAGTGGCTCTATTTGGAGGCAACACTATGTTACCCTTCAAGTCTCTCCATTGCAGTTTTTCATCTTGATGGAAGGAAAAGGTAAAGTTAGGTATATATTCATCATGATGAATATATACCACACTGAATTGTTGAGGGACTGGTGGATCTGGTTTATGTGTGTTAGACCGCTGACTGTCTCTTGTGTGATCCCTAGGTGCTGAAGTGCTTTTATGAGAAGAAGAAGACATTGTTTATCTTGTCGGTGTGCTATTAACTATTGTTTAAATTTTCTTCTGATTAATCCTAAGGGTTCATTTAAGCTTCCCAATGATGTGGATGATTTCCTATGTTCTACTTAGTGCACAAACAACTTACTCCTTGGCAACGGTGCCAATGATGAGTGACGAGGTACCCCTATACTCAACCATACGAATACGAGCGTTACATGCACGATTTGATCAAACTCTGTAGACTAAGTGTCTACACGTCTTATGGAACACCTAAGGTTAATTAATCATTGTCCTCCCAAGATTACTTGTATTTGTCATGATTGTATGGTTAAGTAAGCTGGAGGTATGTGATTTTTATATCTTTTATGTTTTTATTGCCTATGCTAAGAGGGAAAAGGTGAAGAGACTAATTAACTAACTTTAAATAACTAAGCCTTAATTAACCTAGCATCAGTATCCGTTCCCACTTTCTATTTCACACCCTGAACTAATGCAATGCTACTAGGATTACCAAATGCTATTTGTTACTGGGATTACCAAGCATAACGCATGTGTTCGAAGCAGTTGTACTGAATGCACTTAACTATGAAAGTTGAGGGTTGAGAGAGATTAAGTCCTTAAGAAAGCATTTAAACAATGAACAATAAATAAAAATAATTAAAGTCCTATTTAACCTATCCATTCACTACAAGGTTTATCCAAAAGTTCATCTTTATTTCCATACACAATTGTGTGCTTAGGTACAGAATTGCTCAAATAAAGATCCATTCACTTTGGGACTCCTACTGCGGGCACATGGAAATTATTCTAACTTTGGAATGGAAAAATGGCAAGAGTTTGGCTAAGGTCTAAATCTAGATGAAGAAACAAGGGAGAGCCATCTCTTATTTATAGAACTTGCGACGGATTGCGATATCACGTACGCGATATCATGGGGAAAGATGTGATATCGCGGCCCATGCAATATTGCGTCCCATCACCTAGTGTAAATGAAATACTGGCATGATCATGGCTAGCTTAACACCATGCAGCTTCATTTCCTAGTCATTAGGAGATACACTTTTCATTCCATGATTATGAAGTAATCATTGTTAATGACACTGAATTTCTAATTGTTTCACACTTAGATTGTGAGACTTAACCTTTTCTGCTTAATAACAAATCATCCAATACCCACATCAAACCTATAGGTAAGTTCACATTTTTTTCTCATCCTAAAATTTTGAACTCTACTATTGAAGGTTTGATACACTTGAACAATGAGTCTAATATTGATATTAAGTTCATTGACTTAGACTTCAATGAACTTGATATTTTTTTATCAAAGAAGGAAACTTCACTCTATGCTTTCCATGATATTACTTGTAAGATCATCTTTGGTTAGACTTTATTTGACCCTTACATCACTTGAAGTTCCTTCTTATTTTATAATTCTTGATGAAAACTATTGATTTTGATTGGGATTAGTGGGAATCTACTAGCACTTGTTAGGTTTAATTCCATTTAAAGTTTACAACATTTCCTGTTCTTTCATTTAGCATTTCTCTTCTTAAAATTATGTTACTTATGATTAGCTAGCAATGTTAATAGTAAGATAATAGGATGAAAAAGCTTCATAATTTGTGTTATTTCTAAGATATTATGACATACTATGATAGGAAAATAAAAATTATGTTGAAAATATCTCTTTATTTTCTTTCAACACATTATATAGGAAATTAATTGATGTCATTTCAAAATTGATGTTAAATGTCATTTATACTTTGTAATAAAAGTTAAAATAGACATTATGCATTGAATAAAAAAATTCAAAATTCCATGTTAAAATTGAAATGATGTCTCATTTACTCTCCTAACATACTTTGTTAGTTCTTCCCTTTAGCAGTAGGCTTCTCTTCATCACATTATCAATATACATAAGCTCTAGATTTGTTGTTACAACTAGTTCTTGGTTGCTCTCTCCTAGATCTATGCATCATCAAAGATAAGTAGGAAGTTAATCTAATTTTCTCTATGATAAAATTGGATAAACTTTGCTAAAAAGAAGAATATATAGACTTACCTTGCATATTTCTATACATCTCCAAGATTCTCTTTTGTATTTTCTACAAACTTAGGTTTGATGTGTTTAAGCTTTCAAATGTTGAGTTGGGGATCTTTGACAAAATGTTATCCTACTCATCTCCCTCTTATATAGGTTTTTCTTATGGAGCTCCTCTCTATTCTTCTGGTGTCATTATTACTATACTATCAACAAAACTCTAGAACATCTCTTTTATCTTAATTTGTTAAATAAATACAATCTTTTATTTTTCTATCTATATGCAAGTTTTTATTTTTCTTTAGCAATCAATAGTACTTTCACTTAAACCACCTATTATTAGTTTGGTTCTTTCTATCTTACTTTTTCCATGCTATTGATGAGTTTCTTAGACTTGTTATTAAATGAGTTATGACCAAAGTAGATCTTTTACATTTCATGAGATCCTTTTGAAACTCTAAGATCTTATTCTTCTCTTTCCAATATGCATGAGGTGGTGGATTATATCTTATCATGCTGCTATTAGATATCTCTACCTCTAGTAGCTTTAGTTGATTTAATAGCATCTTTATTTCTCTCTCATGAGCTTGTCTTTCTTATGTGCTTACTCTAATATAGCTAATAGTACATCATTAATGTTAGTTTGTTTAATAGCTAACATTCTCATTGCTTTTGCATAATTTAGAGTTAAAATTATTGTCTCTGCTGAGACACCTTCTTCTGCCACCTTGCTTTCCATTAGTTTTTTCTCTATCCTTCCAATTAACATTCATGTTAGTCTTAATCAACATAAACTATGTTTTGACATTAAACACATCACATAGATACTTACATTCTTCTAGAGAAAAAAACTTTAGCTTCCTCTCCATGTCTTCTACTAATCCATCCATTTTTAGTTTCTTATCCCTAATACAAGCCCAGATATTTTTGTTGATTTACAAAGAAAAATCACTTAAGTTAAACCTTGACATATACTACTCTATACTTTGACAACATGTCAATATTAAATCTTACTTTATTAAGTAGACAAATTTGAATTGGTTACTGCTTGTATCCACTTACAAACCTCTGCATCTTTCAAAATTGGTTTGTCCTATGAAGGAATAATTTTTACAGGAGGTGGGATTTCCATTTCTAGCATATCATCACCTCCATAGCCTATGTTTTCTTTGCCTTCTCTCTTATTTTCTTGGCCTATTTCATTAAAACCTAGGTCAAAAACATTAGAAAGTGAGTCAAATTCATGTTCATTAATCTTTTTACCCTCTTTTTATATGAGAAAATTAGTAAGAAAATCTAACTCTTTAGTAATCATACCTTCCTTCAGGCCCTCAAGTATGAAATAAAGGATTCATTGCAACTTCTTAGCCTTCCTCTGCAATGCCCTAATCTCTCATGAAGCTCTTGTAAAATTCAAATACCAAGTTAGTATCATTAATATGACATTATTTTTTATGTCAAAATCAAATAACATTCACTATCATATCACCTTGAACTTACCCTACAATTTTTATAATAAACTTTGTCCATCTTGTATAACTCGAGGGCGAGTTTTTGGGGAGTAGTGGGGGTATGATGAAGCATGAAATTTTAGATAATATATTACATCAATGATATCATATTTATGATATTGCATTTACTATGTCATAGGTTATGATGTTATGTTGCAAATACAATATCACAATTACAATAAATGCTTATAAATATGGGCTTCCTACCATGTTAATGATATTACTTGGTTAATAGTATAGTCAAACTCTTGCAGTTTTCTTTTGTAATCTTAACAAATAGTTAGTGAGGGCCCATAATATGGATTTGAGTCAATTGTATGAACTTCTATACAAGTCACATTATACCTATACATATTCTATGAATGATAATAAGATCAAGATTAATTTATATTCATTATAGCACTTTGACTTAGAATAGATTTACTTTCAATGTAATTTAATTTCCATGTACTTAGTTAATATTTACATTTATGCACATTAATCAATTAAGGAAATGAGTGTCACTAGTTTTGAGCATTAACATGTATTTTCTTGTTAATTCTACCAATATTATTGCTTGGTTTGCCTAGTAGTACAACACTTGGTAATCTCAACAGTGGATATGTGGGTTTAGGACATGTACCACAAGCTAGGAATAGACACTCATCATGGAAACTTCTTATAGTAAATATAGGAAATATAGAAAGACTAGAGTACAAAATTTAATAATGCCATATGGAACTACCACTCAACCTAGAAACTTCCTATAGCCTACTTTCTCTTTTGAGTTAGTGTATGGAAAGTTACCAAAAATTTTAATTCAAACCAAGCTTTGTACACTTACAACTACATGTGATCTTAACTTTGACATTAACTTAGTACAACATGAAAGATTGATGACACTCAATATACTAGATGAGAATCAAAGAGTAGACCTTATGATGAATGAAATACATAAGGCATGTAACAACCAAGAACATAGAGCTAAAATAAGAAGAGTTGAATTTCAACTAAGAGATAATGTTCTCTATTGGAACCCCATGCATGTGCCCCAATGAAGTAAGTTTCAAATCTTGTCAAAAGAACCTTATATTGTACATTTAACTTTTCTTCCTAGGACCATGATAATTTACCACCCAACAAGCCCACACAAGTACATGCTAGTCAACATCCAGTAAGTAAAGCCCTTCAAAGACTTTTAAGAAACTAGGATCAACCATAACATCTTAACACAAGGGCAAGCTCATCTCATGTTCAAGATCTTCTCTCTCCAACTCACTTGTGGGGGAGATAACCATTTAACTTGATTCCTAGTGAGGAAAAAGTTTTTAATTTTTTATATTATATCATCTTTGATAATGTTGACTAATATTTTTACATTTTCTATTTTCTTCAAATTTTTACTTTCTTTGATATATTTTTCCTTTATTTTAAGTCATATGTGTTTTTTGAAGTTTTTAAGTTTTCAAGTCTTTTATTTAATATTGTTTTTGTTATTACTGTCAAATGTAGTTCTTCAACATTGTCATTTACATGGAGAAGAAAACCTTGTTAATTGGGATAATGTTCTATTCTAATAGCTTATCAAGAACATAATGCTATAGGGAAGTGAGTCCACAACATCCATCCCTGCCATTTCTATTAATAAAGGATCCATATCATGGAGAAAATATGGTTCTTTCACACAAAACTAAAAAGAAGTCATGATCTAACTACCTAAAACAAGGGGGAAGGACCAAGTGGAAATGGAAAAGGTTGTGGCCTCAAGGGTATCTTATAAGCCTTTAAGCTTCTTTGATGAGTCTCATGATGCTACATTGATGTATTATTACTCATTTTTTGATTTTGAATGGAAGTATTTTCTTTAATAAGTATGACCCTTAATGAAAACTAAGGATAAAAACACACATCTCTAAAGATCTCTTGAAAATAGGCATTGGTTATGGGGTTGGAAAGACATGTTATCCATGCCGAAAGGCACTCCTCTAACTAAACCTAAGATTTCATTCTATAAATTATAGATTGTAACTACTTTGTTTATCTTTCATTGAGTAATGATAGTCTCCTATAGTTCTAATGATCTCATAGTTGAAATTTTTATGTAATACAATGCAAGGTCACTAGTATTAGTATGAACTTGGTTTGGAACTTGAATGGAAGTGTATATGGATCATCTTAAATACATTGATACATAAGAACCTATTATTAAAATGGTAAGGTATCTCACATTCCTATTCCTAAAATCCCCTCTACATTTTCATTATTTAACTTACTACCATGTACCATGGTCATCTTGATGGATTTTTTTAGTATAGCGCAAGGTCCTAATGGCGATGTTTGTGTGAGCATGATTTCTATCTTGGATTGATGTTAAATTTCTAAAGTACCTAAGGAAAAATTATCAAATGATTATGCAAGGGAATTTAAGGCATGAACCTACTTTGGAAAGGATCCGCTTCCATAACTCTTGGACATTAAGCTTATAATCCATCACCACATGTCCCATTTCATCGAGTTGTAATCCTAATGATATGAATTATCAAACTTTTCTTATTCTTAAAATAACTTTTAACTTTAAAAAATGATATTCCAAAACCCTATTTTTAGGTTCTATGTATTAACACCCTTACTTAGGAACTTATTTTTCTTACCTACATCTTTAGAACTTCTTCTTAGCTTCTATTTAGCCCGTAGTTTGCTTTAAAACTCATAAAAACCCCTTACCTTTTTAAAGTGAAAATGTTTGCTTATGATTGCATCAATACTTTCTATTGACATGGTTGAATGCACCAATGCATCCTTGTTGACACATACTCATCAATGTGGTATAAAAATAATACATATACACATGACACTTAGTTAATTTTTCATTTTTTCCTTCAAATGTGGGAGGAGTTTTTGCAATTTTCAAAGTCCAAAAGCTTCTAAGCACCATAACTTCTTTTTGAATTATTTGATTTTATTTATTTTTTGACTTATAAGCTTTTAGAGGTAAGCTCTGCATTTTGGAAGCATCAAGAAATGGTTTTGCAATAAAATTTCTAACACCTCATAGATAGTTAAATTAATTAAGGCATGAAAATAAGATTAAAAATCAAAAGAATAAACACATTTAATTACCTTTGGATCTTAAGATTCAACCATCTACCATCACTTAAGAGCTTTAACACCTAATTTTTCAAAATTAACACTAGCCATGGATGATTAGAAGGTACATAAAATTAATAATCAAAACTAAGACTAATCCATAATCATCCATGTGATTGCAGATGGCATCAAAATAAGGTCCAAAAGCAAGTGGACCATCATAGACTAGGTAAAAGTCCTTAAGAAGAGGAAGAGGATTGTAGTAATAATAATAGTAACAAGTGTAATTTATTAAGGCAACCCATGCCATGGGGCCTCTGTGAGAAGAGCTTAAGGTGAAATTTGTTACTGCAAAGATGGAACACTCATGGCAAGATAAGATATTAAAACCTAAGCTAAACTTGGAGGTTACTTTGACAGAGGTCTACTTAGAAAAGGTTGAAAGTAAGGAGCTTCAAAGTATAATTCTTCAATCACTAAAATTTGAGCTTTTCTTGAAATTTTTTCCCTAGAGGAGGTCCATGCATAGTCATAGGTGTCACCGTTATGGCTAATCATGTTCACTAGTGGGGAATGGTACTTGATAGAATCTCATCTCTTCTAAAATAACTACTAAGGAGATACAATAGTAAAGACTAAAGATATTACCATTTTGTACTTGATGAAAGCTATAGCGGAGGCCCTCAAATTATCCAACATTGGATTAAGGCTTGTAAAGTTGTTGATATAGGAAAACATGAAGGTAAAAAAAATGGACTCAACATTACTATAGAGTGGACCATAAGGAGTAAAATGCTTTACAAAGGTAGAAAGAACATATTTTAAAATTACAACCTACAACCTTAATCAAATAGTATGATCAAGTAAGGAAATTTATTTCTTTGCAAGGGCATGTGTGGTTGTAAGTAGAAAGTTTCTTTTCAACTTTTTCCAATGCATTTTCTTGGAAATTAAGAAGAGATTTAAAGAAAATAAGAAGGATAGGAAGACATTACCATTTCCTTGTCTCATTAGGAAAATATGAAAAATGGGAGGATTAGCATGTTATTCCAATGATATAGTCTATTGGACTACTATTGTATCCTAGTAGGAAATGATGAAGGATAAGGTCCCTAACAAAATCCAAGAAGAAACACCACCTAGAACACCACTAGTAGTACTTGAAACAATGCTTGAAATAATAGTAGCAATTAAATATCTAAGAAAAATTAGGGAATATATGCAATAGTAAGCATCTAAGTGGTGGTGGTAGTAACTCATTAGTGTATTGTCCAACCATGAGCCATCTTAACCAAGTTGCCAAGAGTATTAGCTAGTCGATAAATAATCTAAGTAACTTGTTCTTTGCATAAGGGAACCAAGATCTTATTCACACTAACCTTAGTAGATGAAAGATCATGGTGTCCATTCCTAGAGAATAATTTCTTGAAATCTCTGGGAATATCATGACTTTCTCAGGTATGTTGAAGGAAGGAGAAGGTGTAACAGTCATAGTGATGCAACATAAGGACCAAGAGACAACTACTAAGATGATTGCTGATAGGATCAAAGAAGTCTTAAGTACTCCTACAAAATCTATCCTATGAATTGTTGTTAGGGAAAATATCTAAGTATCTTCAAGAGTTACAAGTAAGGAAATGAGCATAACACAACATATAGAGGTTTTGGAATGACTCATGGGATCCAAGTAATAAATTCCAAAGATTTTTGTCATCTAGTAAGACATGACAACAACCTAGAAAAAGTTACTAAATATAAGGAGAAGGTCCTAGTAGCACAAGTGGAACTTAAAAAAGCTAGCAACATCAATCAAAGGTTTGTAATGGAAGTTACAAAACTAAGATCCTACTTGTTAGATCTTGTCATTCTATGACCAAAGATTATAAGGAACAAAGCTTTTAAGGAGCTTCAAAAAATTTAAAAAAGGTTGAGGATGCTAAGAAGAACATTGCTTAGGATGGATCA
The DNA here is from genome assembly GCA_015680685.1 of Gnetum montanum. Lineage (NCBI taxonomy): Eukaryota > Viridiplantae > Streptophyta > Gnetopsida > Gnetales > Gnetaceae > Gnetum > Gnetum montanum. The sequence continues at coordinate 1,624,814 of MNCI01026832.1, forward strand.
TTGTTAAATACCATGCTAATCACCACAAATAATGACCTTCTAGATACACTTAAAAAATTATAAACTTTTGATCTAGAAAAATTAGCATCAAAAGAAAGCTGAAGTTTAAAAGGAGAAATTGATGAAGTACATCGAGCAATAGTAGGAAAAACTTACTAGTGTAAATTAAGATATTACAATATTGGCTATTAAGAACAAGAGTCTCTCAATGAAGGAGGCATGGGCCATTTACTGAAAGATCACTATTTAGATTTTTGCATTGAAGAATAAGGCCTTGAAGTATGAAAAGGTCAAGAATCATTACAAGGACTAGGTTAGAATGCTAGAAAAAGTAAACAAGATAAAAATTAGGTTAATGAAGGGTGAAATGAATGATGCCCTTTAGTAACTCCAGCAAAGAGGAAATGCACAATAGCCCATATTTGGTGGACTAAATGCATATAACAAGGTCAATATCCACCTAAAAGAGTTACATGTTAGGAAGATGAATAAATACATGTAGCTAGCCAATCTTCGATATGCAAACATGGTGATGCAGACTGCAGGATAACCATGGTCAAAATTCAAAAAATAATTAGCTAACTCCTATCTATGAGGTAAAGTCCATGCTCCATAAGGAGATATAGAAAAAGCTAGAAGTGGCTAATGCAAAGCTAAAAGCTCAAAGATCAATTGATAAGAACTTGGCTAGGAGGATGAATGACCACTAGGAGCTATAAAACCTTATGAGGATGTTTGACATTGAATGAAAATAATTCACAAATTAGTTTGTGAAATCCAAAGAGATGTCTCCAACCTTGCCTTTCTTGTGGAATGTACTAATACAAGCTAGTTTAGGTGATGCTACTTGGACCATTAATTATCCAAAAAGCATAGAAGTGAAGATAAAGACATTGTTAGATGCCTTCAAGTTTTCAAAAGCAATAGTAGAGCAACAAAGGCTATCAGCAAGTATAGGTTATGAGGAGACACCCCCATAAACATAGTAGCCTCAACCTCCTAGCATAGTTCAAAGACTCCTTCTTGGCCATTTTCTCTATAACAATAGCTGATCCATTTTTGTATTGCATTTAATTTTGATATACTTAATTATAAACACATAAATGTTTTGTAGAAAAACACTTAGAGTTTATTAAATATCAATTAGTTAATAGTTTAGTTTCATATTTTTCAATTTTGTAAATAAATCAATCCCACTTTTGTTTACTTGAGGACAAATTTTCAATTAGTTTTGGGGCTATGATGAAGAGTAAATAAGTTCATTGCATAAATGCATCCTATGATGCATTTATGTATTCTAGTCTTTTACTATATAAATACACATGCCATTCATATTTATGGCACCTTTGGTCATTCTAGTAGTGTAGCTCTTACCATTTTCCTCCATAGGACTTAGCTAAATTTCTCTTTGAGTACCGATAACATAGATAGAATTAAGTGAATGAAATTTTATTTAAGTGCATGATGTACCTAAACACTTTGGCATTTTGACAATAAAATCAAGATTAATTCCCTCTATTGTAGTACTTAAAAGAGTTTTACCTTATTTTTAGCAACTTATTTCATTATGCATTTTACTTTTCAATGCATAGATAATTAATATTTTATTCCTTAATCGTGTAAGTATAAGTTCAAGATGTGAATGAAAAGTGGGAATAAATGCTTCACTTAGGCTAGTTGAGATTACTCTACATTCCATAATTAATTAGAAATTAATATTTTTATATAGAAATAATAAAATATTTATTTTATCATTTCAAATATAATTTAATAAATTTAATGTTAATGTAATTAATTTTTATTTATTATCATAATATCAATACTTTATATGATTTTTAAAAACTATATTTATAAAATAGTTGATGATGCATTTTTAAACACTAATATGGTTAGAGTCATGAGAGGGCATTGATGAGGTACATGAGGACATAGTAATAAAGCTTGGATTCACTTCTTCTAAAGATTGGGTAGATGGGTGATGAATCATGTTTTACATGAGCCCTGATATCAGGTATCTAATATTAGGGTGGCTGTGATATCAGGTACACGATATCATGGCCCAAGATGCGATATTGGGTATCCAATATTGTGGGCTATTCCTGGGCCTATAAATATAGCCCTTGGGCACATAATTTGGGAGTTTTTTTCTAGTCAAGTAGGGAAATTCTTGTAGTTTGTTCATTTGAGAGTTAGAATATTTTTCAAGTGACCACAACAAGCTATCTAAGTGTAATTGGATCTTTATTCAAGCATGGATGTACCTAAACACACCATTGTGTTGGCAATAAACACAAGCTCTTTGATTCATCCTTGCAGCACTTGAGACTTTCTTTCTTTATACATTTATACATTGTGATTTCATGTAGTTGACATTTAATGTTATTTATTTAGAAATTAATTTTTATTAATTAAGAAATTAATTAAAATACACAAGCATGACCCCTTTAAACATATGTGTGACACTTGGTAGCTTAGAAATAGTTAGCATTTGACAACCCAACAATGTTTACACGACATTTAGGATGTGTCTGGGAAGTGGGAACGATTACTTGTGTTCGGCTAGATTAGATAATAGTTCACTTAGCATTTAATTACTCTCACTTTCATTATTTTTTTAGGTGATCAAATTGATAAAACATAAAATAATTAAAATATTATGCCGTAGTCACACTTAACCATATACTTGCATTTCACAAGTAAGATTGGGAAGACAACGAATGGACAACACAAACTCACCATTTAGCTCTAGCGTACTTGCTAATTAGAGTCTAAAAAATTCAACCAGATCACATGTGAACCCCTATGATTCGTATGGTTGGGTAGAGGGGTATCTCACCACTCATCATTGGTGTCATTGTTGGGGACTTTAGTTCTACGTGTGCTATCTAAACTTAGTGAAACTTAGTAACCTTATTGTTCAAATCCTAAGGTCAAAACTTACAAAAAAAATTATTATTATAACTAAATTAAATCTTAATCATACATTGCATATCAATTCAATAATATAAAATGTCTTCTTCTCATAGGAGCCTATCTCTGCCTAGGATAGGCCAAGTGCCTCAACAAGACCAGGTGGTATATGCTCATCTCGATGAAAATGTACCAGACTTCACCTTCATCTTACATCAAGATGAAATGCTATAATGGTGCAACATGGAAGGCAACATTGGGTTGCCACCAAATCCATTTGTTCTAGCTATGCTCCAACTAATGCTTGCACAACATGGACTTCAACATCTTCACGGTGAGTATGAGATGTGAGATCTCAATTCAAGGGATTACCATCCCACTAAAGCACAAAGGTTAAGGGATCATCAATTAGAGCAAAAAAATGAAATTTTGAAGGGCAAGAGGTCAAACACTTTTCCACATCTACTTGGCCCATTGGATGGAGGCAAACACTTTTCTAGGAAATTTTCCTTTGGTAACACTCCTCTCTTTGGCTTTGGTCAAGGGGCCCTGAAGTTGAACATGCAATTCACAATTCATAATCATGGTTCTGGTTGAAATAGATCCAATGAAAAAAATGGATATGGAGGAGCAAGTCATGATAAGGGGACAAGTGGAAGTCACAATTGCAATTGTGGTCATAATTGTGATTGTGGTCACAATTATCAAAGAGAAGGTAGTAGGCGTTGGCATGATGTAAGCCCTCCTTCCTCTTCCCCTTCGTCATCATTTTCTTCTTCATCTAGCTTGAATCATGGTTGCAAAGGGCATGACCATGATGGAGGTGACCGATAGGACTAAAATAATAAAAGGAATTATCAGGAAAATTGTGATCAAAGGTGTGGGAAATCCAGAGAGACCCATTGCCATGAAAGAAGGGTTAGTAGAGAACATCGTAGGCATCATCATTATGGCCTTTATGAACCTATACTTGCCACTCGGAGCATGTTAAACATTATAGAGGCTATGAGTCATGTAAAGGATAGCAGAATAAAGAGGCTAGACATGAAAAACATCCCTCAATTTGAGGGAGGCTACAACACTAATATGTAAAATCATCTCCAAGCCTTCTAGGATGCATGTGCCTTACAGAATATTGGGAATGATTAGCAAAAGTTGAAATTATTTACAAGGACACTTATTAAGGAAGTAGAAAACTAGTATTGGTCCTTGGAACCAAAATCAATTAGGCGATGAAGTACGATGTTAGACTTTTTTAATGAAAAATATCAAATGTATTCCCAAGTGTCCAACTTGAGGAAGTAGATCCAAGGGTGGAAACAAGAAAACCATGAGCCCTTGGATGCTACTATTGGCTGATACTACACTCTATTGCATAAGTATCTTAGCCATGGATATTCTTAGCTTGATCAGCTTCGCCATATTATAGATGTGCTGTAATCTAAAATAAGAAAAACCCTTGGTGTCTATGCTCAAGGGAGACTAATAGAGTTAAGTTTCCATCAAATTCAAAAAAGAATTGAGTAGGTAGCTAGGGAGGAGGGAGAATTGAGAAAGCGAGAAAGTGTAGAGGAAAATAATAAGGACCCTTCCATTTAAAATTTTTCAACAGTGAGGATGAGTTAATAAGAGATGAGGTGGCTAATCAAAAAAACATTACCACTCTAGAAATTTTAATTCAAAATTACAGCTAAGGTTGACCAATTATGGAACTCCATGAATAATAAGTTTCAAGTTGTTTTAAAAATTACTGAAGAGTCCAAGGAACAAAGTGGTGAGTATGAGCACCGAAGACGTAAGGAACGTAAACGTGCCATATCCAAGGGTAAGGGTAAGATGGCTTTGATAGAAATGGTTGCAGACAATGAATTAGACAATGAAGGCAATTTGGGGTGTATGCCTTAGATCCATGACTTGCACAAAGGCAAACACCCAAAAGATTACCTTATCCACAAGGCAACTCTTGACAGTTCCACCAACCACAATAGTATTATCTAAGTGGGACTCCACTACAACCTTATGAATTGTACCAGTAGTGGCAAGAACCACAATCATGGGTGTTAGCACCTCGAAGAAAATAGTACCTCTACCGGTAACCATATCCCTATGGTTATTATGTTTAGTACCCTTCATCTCCATGGGACTCTTCTGGTCATGTTGCTACTTACCAACCTCACCACTACCCTCTTGAAGTTTACCAATCGCCATATGCAAGGAGGGATGCCACCTACTATCCTCATGCTCCTACTGTTCCTACACCTACTCCTCTGCCTCTTGCATAGCTACCACCTGCTCCATCCATCCAGGGAAAATTACCTACCTAACCACAACAAAGAAATGCTATGAGGGTGGTTAATCTACAATTGGTTAGCCAACCAAGTGAATCAGAACCACGATCAAAGAAAAGATCCTTTTTCTGACCTTGCAGTCTACCAAAGCCCTCAGACATACCAGTGGTTGGTGGCTCTACTCCTCCACCTTCCTCTACATCACCTTTATCTGAGTCTCCTTCAAACCAAAATCCCTCTCAAATTCATATCATGATGTTGACCCATTCTATATCTAATTAGATTCGAGTTCGTAACTTGCCCAGGAAGTTAGTCGATCTCGAGAGTCCCTTAGTATATTTGCAAATTGCTAGGAATGAGCCTTGAAATGCTCTTCTTGACTCTAGTTCTAGTGTTAATTTGATCTCGCATGAGATGTACACTATGTGGAACTTTTGTCTCTTAAAGAAGGGCAACACCAAGCTGGAGTTGGTAGACTTGTCCATCACTGTTCCATTGGGACTGGTAGAAGACATCATGATCACCACTTGTGGGTGGTCATATCTTGTTGACTTCCTAGTAATCAAGGTGGAGAACTGCAAGGGAGACTTCCCAATTATTATGGAAAGGATGTGGTTAAGCACTGTTAATGCCAAAATGGGCATTAGAGATCTTTCATTAGAGATATCCAAAGAAAATGAATTTGGGAAGATTGAGAAGAAGAGGATTCCATGTATTGCATATAGCGATTTAGGGTGCCATTGTGTGCAGAAGCTATGGTTAGTGAAGAAAACATCTATTTCTGCATGCAAGTAGTGTGCACCAGAAGCTAAAATCCAAAGATGTTTGTACACAGCAACCACAAAATAAGAAGGCACCCTGTGGTTGACAACTAATTCTAGAGTAGTATATTATGCATGGAACCTATTGAGGGCCTAACATGTGATTATGTTGCAAGTATGAGTAAACTCAAGCAAGTTCATCACCAGCTCTCTAAGGGAGTAAATGATGATATCAAATGGGAAGAATTAGAGATTCCTAACAATTTCAAACAAGAACTCCTTGAATTAAAGACACTGCTAATCAGAATGGAGTATGTGTTCTTAAAAAATAAAAAGTTGATCATTATTAATGCCAAACTTATTGCATGAAAAAGAACATGTTGATGAATGTTGTGAAAAAATGGTCAATAGCCTTTGCCTAGACATATTCTGATCTCACAAGAATAAATCCAAGAATATGCTAGCACCAGATATATTTTGAACTTGCCATTAAGCCAAAATGACAACTACAATGACGATTGAATCCCAAATTAAAGCAGGTTGTCAAAGAGGAGATCGAGTAACTTCTTAAGGCAAGATTCATCTACCTTCTTGTAGATAGTGAGTGGGTTAGCCAACTTGTGATGCCCAAGAAAGTAGGGAAATGACGGGTGCACATTGACTTCTAGTTGCTCAACATGACAACTTTCAAAGATAATTTTCTATTGCCCTTTGTTGAGCAAGTGCTGGATACCATTTCTAGGCATAGATACTATAGCTTTCTGGATGGTTATAGTGGCTATAACCAAATCCACATCGCACTAAAGAACCAGGCAAAGACTACTTTCACAAGTCCTCGGGGGACTTTTTGTTATCGTCAAATGCCATTCAGTCTATGTAATGCCCCAACTATATTTCAATGATTAGTCCTTAGAATGTTCCAACAAAAAATTGGTAGCAGGGTAGAAGTCTTCATGGATAACTTTTCTACCTATAGAGCTACATTCAAGCAAGCCCTAGACCATCTTGAGCAGGTGTTGAGGAGATATGTTGAAACAAACCTCCAGCTCAATTGGCAAAAAATCCATCTTATGATCTAGAAAGGCATAATCTTGGGGCATTGTATGTAAAAAGTAGAAATCAAGGTGGACCTTGAAAAGATAAGGGTCATCCAAGGAATAACCCATAAACCAGAAACAATTGAAGAAGTGCAATCATTCCTTGGTCATACTGGCTACTACCGACACTTCATTGAGAGATTTTCCAAAATTTCCAAGCCATTGGTTGAATTAACAAAGAAAGATGCACCATTTTTCTAGACCCCTACATGTGAAACAACATTTCAACAACTAAAGTAGAAGCTTGTTGAGACTGATTGGTCCATGCCATTTCATGTGATGACCAATGCATCAAATTATGCTTTAGGGGTAGTGCTTACATAAATTGATGATCAAAGGCATCCATATTACATTCACTGTGCAAGCTAGAGTATTGTAGGTGCACAGCTGAATTACACCACTATGGAAAAAGAGTTGATGGTGGTGTTTGCCTTAGAAAATTTCAAGCACTATGTGCTTTGTTATAAAGTGTTCATGCACACAAATCATAGCACCATCTAGTTTTTAATGAATAAACCAATGATGAGCCCTTGTGCTATATGGTGGCTCATGATTTTGCAAGAGTTCAATCTCACAATCGTAGATTGAAAGGGTGTAACAAATGTGATCACTGACCACTTATCATGGCTAAGATGGGATGACAAGGAGAAAGAGATCCCCTTATCTGATCAATTTCCTGATGAATATCTCTTTGCAGGGGCTATTAATGCATAAATGCCCAATGAACCAAGATGGTATGACACCATTCTTACTTATCTGCTCAAGTAAGAACTGCCATAAGGGCTGGACACTTGGAAGAAACAACAGTTTCTTCACTAGGTTAAGAGTTTCATGGAAATAAATAGGAACCCTTACAAAGTATGTATTGATGGCTTGGTACACTGGTGTGTCCTTGACATGGATCAACTACACATTCTCCAAAATTCTCATAAAGGCCCTTATGGGGGCCATTATGCTGGGAGATGCATGGCCATAAAAATCCTCATGGCAAGATATTATTGGCCAACAATCTTCAAAGATGTATGCCAGTTCATTTACACTTGTGATCATTGTTAGAGAGATGATGGAATGACAACTTGAATGGAGGAGCCACAGTATGGATTCAACCTCTCAAGCCATTCAATATTTGGGGCATTAACTTTATGGGTCCCATTGCGCCTATGTCATATGGAAGGTGTATATAATAGTTGTGATTGACTATTGCACTATGGGGGTAGAAACAGTAGCTGTCACCAACTATACATCCACTGTTGCTACTCAATTTGTATAGAAAAACATAATAAATAGGTTTGGTGTGCCTTGTGTGTTAATTTTTGACAATGGAACTCATTTCAAAAGTGCCACTTTTTCAAAACTTATGTAGTGCTTGGGGGTTGAGAACAAACTCATAACACCTTATCACCCTCAAGCCAATGATCAAGTTGAACTCACTACTCAAGAGATTATGAAAATTCTAACATGTACTATTAGCAAGTACTCAAGGAACTAGAGCACCAAACTAAAAAAATGCCCTTTGGACCTATTGCTCCACATGGAAGCTTCACATAGGCTATTTTCCCTATGAGCTCATGTATGGAAAACTACCAATACTACCCATTCAATCCAAGCTCCATACACTCTGTACAACCTATGACCTTGACATGGATCTAGGTCTAGCACAAAAGGAAAGATTACTTAACCTCAAATTGCTAGATAAAAATCGATTAATGGCCCCCTCATCTAATGAAATGCATAAGGCATTCAACAAGAAATTCCATAACCTCAAAATAAGAAAAGTCAAGCTTCAACTAAGAGACAAGGTTCTTTACTGGAATCCCGCATGCATACCTCAATGAACCAAGTTTTAAACTTTATGGGAAGGACCTTACATTATTGAAGAGACTTTTCCATCTAGGGCAATGATCATATATAAACTTGATAGCCCAGACAAGAAGCAATTAGTCAACATCCAATAACTATAACCTTTCCATGAGCCCAAGGCAACTAACTCAACAAACATCTCATAAGATGGATAACCATGCTCAATCTTTCAGATCTCCTCCTTCCAGCTTACTTGTGGGGAAGATGGCCATCCATACTGACACTTTAAGCAGCCCCTTAGTCTTTCAACTATTTATTTTACACATTTTTAGTCTCACAACTTTTTGTTTTTCATATTCTTTGTTTTACATATTTTTGTTTTTTAGGTTATTGATCTTTTCTAAGTTTTTATTTTACACCATCATTAGTATATTTAATATTTCTTGAATAACTTTTACTTTCTTTTATATTTCTCATGTTGGTGTAATTTTCTACTCTTTTTGCTAATAAGGTGCCAAGTACAATAGTAATGTGCTACCTAATGATGGTATGTATCATTTTTGATTTGATTGTTGATGTCTAGTTTTTGACTTTGAATATTGTTACTAACAACTAGAACATGGTTTCTTTTCATGTAACAAGTAGTGAGTCCACATCATCCAACCATCCACACACTCTATGGTTTTCCTTATTTTGGAAATGTGCAGTCCCTTTTTTATTAATACAACTTTAATAAATTTGTGACTTGTGTAGTTTCTAGAATTGGGAAGGATTCAAAGGTTCAAACAAGGTGTGGCTTCAAAAGAATGCAATATTCTTCATACTTTTCTATTTTCCTATATGCAGGGATGTTCTCGTGAGCTTCTCACCATTTTGTGTCATTCCACAATAGGAAGTTGAATAAGTCCTTGCATGGTGTGGTCCTTATTGAAAAAAAATGAGGATTCAAAGCACATTCCTTGGATAAAATAAATGTGAAAATGCATGGGTCTTTGCATGGTGTGGTTCCCATTCAAATAATAATAATAATAATAATATAATATGGGAATTCAAAGCACACCCCTTAGACCAAATAAAAGGGCTATAAGAACTAGTTATGGGACTTGTCTTGTCTCCTCTAACTAAGGCCCATTCTCACTTATTAATTCTTCTCTAATTTGGAATGGTGGTTGTTTTGTGGAAGCATTCTTATTACTTCTTCTCCAATTTGGAATGGTGGTTGTTTTGTGGGAGCATTCTTGTGTCTCAAGATACAGACTAGTCTTAGAATGTCGATGCAAAGTCACTAAAAGTGGTTGGTTTTGGTATGAACTAAGGGTGGATCCTACCAAGTCATTTAATCACAAACTTCACAAGGGACTTCATGTGACCATAATTAGAAACTCCATTCCATTCTCTCTCTCTTTCATCTATGCTTTTTATGTCTCACCTCACTGCTAGTTTCATCTTTTGATTCGATGTTCTAGTTTGATGTGTTGGGATTCTCAGTCGATTACTTTTGGGTTTTTGTACTTAAAATTTCATAACCATTAATCATCCATGGATCCCATAGACTTCTTGGTTTGAAGTTATGCAAGGGCATAAAAGGCTTGTGCCTCCTTTGGGGGGGACCCACTTGCATATCTTTTGGTTTGGTTAAGCTAAGTTCTTTAGCCTTAGATATTTTTATAATCAAATTCTTTTTATTTATGCCATTAATGCCATCCAATTGTGCACATATTCACAACTATTTTTAGTGAATTCTTTTGTTTTATTGTTGTGAATTTCTATACCCTCTTTTTAGTATTCCTTGTGTTAAGCTTTTTTTGAATTTTATGGACTGCTTCTCTTACCTAACCTATTTGTCAATCTTACCACTAACATTATCAAGCAACCAATCTACCACAATCATAACTTGACTAGGTATAACCACTGACGAGACAAGGTATTTAACTTCTATGTGTGATAGTTTACATACTAATCCTTGATTTTGTTGTGATTGCAATGGGAAGCATGGATTGGAAGTGGGATTATCCTCACTAAGGATGATGCAGCAATATCGCTCACGGGAGATTATTCATAACTGCTAGATCTCTTCTACCTCTCCCTCATTCTTCTATTGTCAAAATGGATTGGATGTCCATTCGATCTTAGGGTGTTCTTTTCTATTTTCATGAACATCCAATTTTGTACATAATTATAATGATGTATGCTTGGGCACTTTTGTATTTGTTTGTTTCCCTTGTGTCACTCTGCATGTCAGTTAAACATTTTATACCTCCTAATATATTTTGTAAGGGACTTGTTCCTCTTCTTTTGTACTTGAGGATGAGTTTTCATTCAATCATTGGGGTATGATGAATCATGTTTTACATATTAGGTACACTATATTGGGTATGCAATATCATGACCCAAGATGTAATATCGAGTATGCGATATTATAGGCTATTCTTGGGCCTATAAATACAGTCCTTGGGCACATGATTCAGGAGTTTTTTCTTCAGTCAACTAGGGAAATTCTTGTCGTTTGTTCATTTGAGAGTTAGAATATTTTCCAAGTGCCCACAGTAGGAGGTCTAAGTGTAATTGGATATTTATTCAAGCATTGATGTACTTGAAAACACCATTGTGTTGGCAATAAAGACGAGTTCTTTGATTCATCCTTGCAACACTTGAGACTTTCTTTCTTTATACATTTATACATTGGGATTTCATGTAGTTTACATTTAATGTTATTCATTTAGCAATTAATTTTGATTAATTAAGAAATTAATTAAAATACACAAGCAAAACCCATGTAAACATACGTGTGACACTTGGTAGCTTAGAAATGGTTAGCATTTGATAGCCCAGCAGCATTTACACGAAGTCTAGGATGTGTCCGGGAAGTGGGGATGGTTACTTATGTTAGGCTAGATTAGACAATAGTTCACTTAGCATTTAATTACTCTCAATGTCATTATTGTTTTAGGTGATAAAATTGATAAAACATATAATGATAAAAATCTTATCTCAGTCACACTTAACCATACACTTTCATTTCACAAGTGAGACTAGGAAGATAATGAATAGACAACATGAACTCATCGTTTAGCTCTAGCATACTTGGTAATTAAAGTTTGAAAAATTTGATTGAATCACACATGAACACCTATGATTTGTATGGTTGGGCATAGGGGTACCTTGCCATTCATCAATGAGCTTGGCCCCTATTAAACCTCATAAAATGTTTTATGTAAATAGTAATGGATAAGTATTTTACTTTTTTTATCATTTGACATATTGAAAATCATCGATTTTTGCTACCTAAAATGATATGAAATAATGATGTTTATTTTGGTTATTGCAGGTAATCGAAGTGGCAATAAAGATCAATAAAGATAATATCAATTGAAATTGAGGTTGTGATAAAGATTGATATAGGAGATAGTGATCCAAATAAAAATAATGATAATGATCAATATCATGGATTTTTGTAAATAGGATCAGGAGGAAAAATATGGATATTGATTGAAATAGAGACTAGTAAATTATGATGATGATCACAAGAGATTGAGGCTATGATGGAAATTAACAAAACAAATATCAATTGACATCGATGCTTGTGATAAGGATCGATTATCTCATATTTCATTTTAGATATCATTGAAGTATAAATACATGCCCAGATTAAAATTGAGAGGAGGAAGGAAAATGAGAGAGAAAGAGAATCAATACCTATGCCAACGCACATTAAGTTCAAGTCCAATTCCCCTTGAAATTGTTAAATGAGGATTTGTTAAGCCTTGTGGCAACTATAGACCATTAGAGTCCATTGTTGGACTGCTGAGGTTGCTACATTGTTAAGACAACAATGCAAAATCATAGATTAGGTGAAGTCTCCTTTGTAATACTCATAATCTATGCTTGTATTTATGATTTCAATTTGATTTAATCATAAATCTTCATTCTTAAACTTGTGATTAGAAGTTAGGAAGAAGATGCATGTTTTTACTTATGAGTGTGAGTCATAAGTGTGGACTTTGTTTGGATTCAATTCTAATCATTTGTTCTCTTGATGATCTTTTGAATTTGAAATTGTTTCTCCATGGGATACAACTCATGGATCAATCACAGATGAGGTGATAATCTCTACAACAAAGGAAAGATCAATTTTAAAGGTATCCAACACCGAATTTTGCCTAGCTCATCAATTTGCCACTGTTGCTAAGGAGGCTTGTAGAGTTAATCATCATTAACAGTTTTGTATGTTTTAATTTCATTTTATAATTTCATATTTTATTTTTTTTATTTTATGTTTCTTTCATTTAAGTAGTTTGAGAGATGGTTTTTTTTACTTATTTTTCTTGCATTAAAAATCCAAAAATAAGGAAAAATCCCTAGAATCAATTCTTGTTATTTTACAACTAGCTGAAACTATTAAAAATGTTTCCATTAAAGCCACAATAGTAGGAGTTATTAAATTAGTGTGTAAATTCTTAAGAATGGTAGCCCATGAATGTGCCAATGAAGAGTGTTCTTGTTAAATGAAACCAACAAAGCAACCAAAGAAACCAACATAAATTCAACCTTCTAGGAGTCCTCTTAGTCTTTACAAATGTACAAAAGTCAATTAAAAATAACACCAAGATGAACCAATATAATTAGGTTTTGATTTTTCCATATTTGTTAATCTTCTATTTGATATTTCAATTACTACAATATCAACCATGAGTTCAACTACAAGAGAAGGATTTCAAAATACTGCCCCAATATCAACTTATGTAACCACAATTGGAGGAACTACACAACCAATAAGTACTTTGAATTTACAAAATCCACCACTAGTCTCTATTTCTATACCAAATCCTATAGAAACCCCAATAGTAACCTTTACTTACATGATGGGATCATCTTCACATCATACACCTCCCCCATTTTCCTTAGGTTCAATTCCTTTCTCCCTTGGTAGTTTGAGTTCCAATGTTCCAATTGGCTAGCCTTATCCAGGAAAAACCCTTGGAGAGTTATTGAATCAAAGAGCATCCATCATACCTCAAGGCCCATTGGTCTTCTCACAAGGGAGAGATGTATAAGTTAAAAACATTCACCTATTACCTATTTTTAAAGGTACAAGTAATGAGGATCTAATTGCCAACATAAAAGAATTTGAAACAACATTAGCTATTTTAGCTCTTCAACGTAGGGATAGGACTAAGACGATAGATTTTAACTCAACCTTAAAGGACAAAGCTTATTTTTGGCTACAAACCCTTAGAACAAAAATTAGTTCACTGGATGAGTTTAAGAATGCTTTCCTACAAAGATTTCTTTCTATTGATAGGTTGTAGTTATTGAGAAAACAAGTAATGAGTTTTATGCAACATGATGATGAGGATTATGAGAGTACCTTCGATAGATTTAAAGGACTATGCTTAAAAAATCCAAACCATGGATTCCTAGCCCATCAATTAATTCAAGTCTTTGTAGAAGGATTATTACCTTATTGTAGGTAAAATGTTGACATTGCATGTGGAGGAAATATTTTAAATGTGACACCGGAAGATGGTTGGATAATTATAGATTCATTAGTAGACCTAAGTAAACATTGGCAAAAACCCAACAAATAGAATAGTTAAATAGAAAAGTGGATGAGTTAACATGATTAATTAAGAAACAAACTCATGGAATTCAAAGTGAAGCATGTAGTATTTATGGTAGTCGCTAACATGACCAAACAACTTGCCCAACTTTGTTTTATTGTCAAGAGGAAATGCAAGAGTTAGTAAAGGATTTTCATCAATTTAAGAGCCAACCAACAATGAACTTTCCTCAATGAACATTTTACCAACAACAATATCCTCAAAATAACTTTAGGCCATTTAAGCATTTGACTAATGAACATTTGGATAATTTCACCCATAGCCTTACTTCCTTCATGGAAGAAAGTAGACAATTCATGAGTGAAACTAGAAGGATATTTTAGGACTTAACAAAAAATGAATTACCATCCCAACCTAAACCAAATCATGCATAGGATAAAGATCAACTACATTCCGTCACTACAAGAAGTGGAAAAACAATTGAACTTAAACCCCAAAAGAAGGTAACATTTGAAGAGGTAGGGACATAAGAAGAAATTTAGCCATAAATAGTAAATGAGGAATATCAACCAATTAGGGAAAAAGAGCAACCATTACTCTCTAAATAACCATTTTTGCCTCCTTTCCCTAAATAATTACAAGAAGACCTCACAACCAAAGCCCTTCTTGAAAAAATGTTTCATGAATTGTATTTGCATATCCCTTTAGAACAAGTAGTAAAAGACCAACCTCTTTACACCAAATATTTAAGGGAATTTTTCACTAGAATAAGAAAAGAAAAAATTCCTAAATAGGTTTATTTGGTTGACAATATTTCTCAACTTATACAAAATCATGAGATTCCAAAATACCAAGATCTTGGAGTCCCTACCATCTGAATCAAAATAAATGGCCAAGTAATTAAAAATGCCTCACTAGATTTAGGATTTAGTATTAATATCATGCCTCTAGAAATGGCTAGGTCACTTGATATTGAGGATATTAAAAGGGTAAACATGGCAATATCATTGGCTAATGGTTTAAATGTAAAACCCATAGGAATAGTAGAGGACTTGATAATTGAGGTACAAAAAAGAAAATACCCAATTGACTTTGTTATTTTAGAAGTAAAAGATCTTGATTGTTTTCCTATTATATTAGGTAGACCTTAGTCAGCAACATCTGATGTGGTAATTAATTATAGATCTGGACAACTTCAACTCTCCTTTGCAAATCTTACTTTTACACTGAATATATATGATAAGGTAAAAGAAGATTATTTGAATGTAGACTTTAAGAAAGCAAGAATGCTCTATACTGTTATCCACTATAGAAATGGCACAAAATAGAAAAACATTAGTGTTAAATAATTTTGAGGAAGGACCTTTAGATCCCTCAACTAAGGAACAACAAGATCTCCTTGACCAGATTTTGAATTTGGGCTTAGGGAATATTGGAGAAATAATTCAACCTTCAAATGGAGATTGCTTAGATCTTAGAGAACTACCTAGCACACTTAAGTATGTATTCCTAGATCAAAATAAACCATTAATAATACATTTTCAACTTATGAATGAGCAAGAAAGAAAATTATTAGAGGTTTTGCATAGAAAGTCTAAGGCATTTGCATGGAGTTATGAGGACCTTCACCAAGGAATGTCACCAAACATCTGCCAACATCATATCTATCTAGAGGAAAATGTAAAACTAGTAAGAATTCCCCCAAGATGAATTAATCTAGCCATAAAACAAATTGTTAAGGATGAAATTTCAAAACATTCAAAAGAAGGAATTATTTACCCAATAGTTGATAGTGAATGGGTAAGCCCCATTATTGTAGTTTCAAAAAAGGATGGAAGATGGCGAGTTTGTGTAGATCATAGAAGGTTAAACCAAAATACAAAGAAAGACCATTTTCCATTACCATACAAAGACCAAATTCTAGAAGAATTTGACCTAGATATTTTAGATAAAAGAGGTAGGGAAAATGTTGTAGCAGATAATCTTTCAAGGCTAGAAACTATTGATGAAAATTGAATAGAAGGAGTCTTTCATGATGAATTTCCTGATGAACAACTTTTTTCTATAAGAAAGAATCATTGGTTTGTTGATATAGCCAATTATCTAGCCACTATGAAAACCCCTACCAATTGGACGAAAAAAAAGAAATCAAATTTGTAAAGATAACATAGTAAGGCGATGTGTAGCTAAGAACAAATAACAAGAAATTCTACAAATATGCCATGATGATTTAAGTAGTGACCACTTTGATAGCAAACATACTACTATCAAAATCCTTTAGAGTGGATTTTATTGGTTCTCGATTTTTAAAGATGCACATAAGTATGTGCAAAAGTGGGATAAATGTCAATAAATGGGAACCATAACAAAAAGACATGAAATGCCCTTAAAACAAATTTTAATAGCAAAACCATTTGATGTATGGGGTATAGACTTTTTAGGACCATTTCACCATCTAATGGATGTTAATACATTTTTGTTTGTATTAACTATGTCACCAAATGGGTAGAAGCAAAGGCCACCCCAACAAATGATGTTAAGGTAGTTGTAGCATTCTTTAGAGAAAATATTTTAACATGCTTTGAAACTCCACAGGTGATCATTAGTGATCAAGGAACCCATTTTTTCAATAAAATCATGGAAAATTTTCTTAAGTTCGATGTTGTCCAATGTAAGATAGCTACTACCTATCATCCTCAAACAAATGACTAAGTAGAGAATGCTAATAGAATTATCTTAAATATATTAATAAAAATTGTATGTACTAAAGGGAAGGATTGGTCTAAAAAATTGCAAGATGCACTTTGGGCTTATTGGATTACCTATAAACCAAGTTTAAGATATTCATCTTATCAATTGGTTTATGGTAAGTTATGCCTATTACCTATTGAACTTAAATATCAATCTTTGTAGTTAGCCCAACAACTATATTTTGATGAAGACATGAACCAAGTTGCTATAATCAACCAACTTCACAAACTTGATGAAGTGTAGCTACATTCTCTTAATAAACAAAAAATTGCAAAAAAAAAATAATAATAAAAAATGAAAACATTACCTGATAAGAGTCTCTTTAAAAAAACTTCTTTGTAGGTAATAAAGTTTTTCTCTACAATATGAGATTACATAAATTTCTAGGAAAGTTAACAACTAGGTGGGAAGGTCCTTATTTATTCAACCCCATGATAATGGAAGTGTTCTCATATCACCTAGTGACAATTCCTCAGCTACATTGCTAGTCAATGGAGAAACGCTTAAGTTATATTATCAACATCACATTAAGGAACCTAGAGAAGATGAACTAGTAAAGTTAAGTAACCCAACTTATCCCACTACTGATGAATTATATGACAACAATCCATTAAGAATATTAGCTCTCAAACGTACCCCTCAAAAAGACTCTTATGTCATAGAATAAGCTAATAAAAAGTATTTATATTCTACAAATTTTACCTTAAAAATGTAGACAAAAATAAGACTTTCTATTATTAGTTGGGAATATAAATAATTTGGTAGCATCATGTCTGGAATGCAAGGGAGAAGGAAAATGCCTTCTACCTTGAAATAGGTCAATTTAAACCCAAAATCCAACTAAGGGTGAGTTGTAGACTAATAAGTGTCTTACACATAATAAAATTCACTATTTTTAAGAAATATTCTTTAAGTATAATGTTCATAAGTCAATGTGGCTAAATAACTTAGTTTAGGGTAATGTTTATTGGTGTTTGGTTTCTATCAAATACCTAATTGGATAAGTCACTAAGGTGAAAAAGGAGTGTTATATTGGACATAGTTTCTTTGGTAGAAAAAGGCATCTGTTGATGTCAAGCCATGTCAGCAACCTTTACAAAATAAAATTGGCTTCCACAAGAACCTCATGTCAGCATCTGTTTCCCATCATGTCTTCCATAGGTGTTAGTGGTTGAGATCCCTACTATGGTAGCCAATGATGGATACTATCACTTGTTCATCCATTGCCTTTGGTTCCCTCTTAGTGTGGATACATAAAACCTAGGGTAATTCTTGCTTTTGATATATCCTTTGATCATATTTCTTTTTAAATATGAATCTTTGCTAATTAACCTAGGTATGTTACATACGTTAACTTAATTGGGGGGGGGGGGGGGGGGGGGGGGGGG
>MNCI01026832.1:1643374-1680356 GCA_015680685.1 Gnetum montanum
CCAAGAACAAGTTAGGAAATGAGTTAGATGTAAGTAATGCATCTTGGATCCTTAAATCATAGGAAAGGTTAAACCTTAAGTTTATAAGACATTCTTACACCTAATGAAGCAAACCTTGTGAAGTAATGTTAAGCCCAATTAATCCTAGGTAAGGCCTTCCTAACCAAGTTATATGTGAAATCATATCTAAGAATAAGAATTTATTAATCAGAAAGAGGAATTAGCATATTTAAATAATCTAGAAATAACATTACAATACTATTAATTGATATCGATAGCCTCAACTTGGGGCAATTAGGACATGTATAATTATCAATATAATATCAAATTATCGATGTCTATAGATAAACAACAAACATCCTAGTCTTTCTTTATCCTGTGACATCATAGTCTTGATGTCTTGCTATAGTAATAAATCACGAGTTGTCAATTCCAGTGACTAAGATCGATATGATAGTAATAAAAGTCTAGGTTTTCAACAAGACTTTTGATCTTATTGATAAGATTTGACATTATTATATTGATGGATATCGATTTGCCTAATTTTACTTGATCAAGAATAAATTTCCATGAATATTTCACATTTGAACACAACATTGATATGAATCGATACACATAAGGATTCTTGTAGCTTGGATTGATCTATATCAACATGTTTTAGATTTTCCCAAATGCCTTGATTTTTATTGGTATGGCTTTGATGGATATCAATACATTTTCAACCTATAATTCCACTATATTGATTTATATTAATGTAGCAATAAAAATCGACCTAAAATGCATTGAGCCTAATCACAACTATGATATGAATCAATACCTAGAAAAGTAAAAAAAAAATAGTAAAATACTCACAAGATGATGATTTCTATTATAAATCACTATGTCACTACATCAAAAACCCACATTCGACAAACTAGGACCAATAGGGAGTAGTGGAAGCATAGAATTAGTGCTAGTAAGAAGCATCATGAGTAACACCAACAAGAGTAGCATGACGAGGCAACCACCATGGGCACAACAGAAAATGCCAATCAATGTGGGGAAGTGTACCAATTTTTCTTGTTTATTTTTTGCATAAATCGAACCCTTGTTTTCCAACTTTGACAATGTATGACAAGGGACTACCATCATCTTTGGGATTTTTTCCCAATCATTGTACACAAAGCTAATTGGATTTTTCAAACTATAGTATAAGATGGATGAATCAAGCAATGTTAGAGAAAAGGTATAGGTGCATACCCCATGGAGGATTTTGTTAAAAATTTTGATTTACTCAAAGTTTTCACTTATTTTTAGGTGTCAAGGAGTGAGTAGTTGAAGATCACTCCATGGCATGCAAAGGCAGGTTTTATGGGGTGGTTTAACCACATCAATGCTATGGTTCTTTAGTAGATGGATGCCATGGGATGTGGGGTTTTTTTCTAACCCCCTTGGACTGGTATGTGTAAGAGGAGGTTTTGGAATTTTACAAGAACCTCAAATGCCACCTCTTCAAGGTCAACCCCCCAAAGCACTACTTGGTGTCTTCAGTTCGAAAGACACGTGTGAAAGTTATGACAACCAAGATATAAGAGTGGTTCAGACTGCCAACCTAGGGAAATGACATTTTCTAACCAAAGGCTAGTAGTAAGGAGAAATATGAACCATTTTATCAGTTCATTAGTGAGAGTGATAATGGTCGGGTATAGAACCAGGGCCTTCATTTTTTGAACCTTAGGCCAAAGCACAAGCTGATGACAAGGATGATTGTTACTAACATCTTCCCATCCACCCATGTCACTTATGTACTTAGCCCTACACTTTGAGTGAT
This sequence comes from Gnetum montanum, assembly GCA_015680685.1. Lineage (NCBI taxonomy): Eukaryota > Viridiplantae > Streptophyta > Gnetopsida > Gnetales > Gnetaceae > Gnetum > Gnetum montanum. The sequence continues at coordinate 1,645,185 of MNCI01026832.1, forward strand.
GAAGGCTCTAAAGTATGGTGAGGAGGAAAATTTTGCCTTCCTCCCCATCAAATACCTTATCTACCACTATAATGACGTTGCTCTAAAGCTATGTTTTTCCTTCCTCATCTTGGAAATTCTAAGGAAGTGTGGAGTTCTAAAGCTACAAAGAAGCACAAAGGTTCATTTCTCTATTTAATAAAAGGACACCTTTGCTTGGTCCCTAAGGATCTACACCAAGGTTGGGCCCTTCATCTCATAGTCTTAGGGGCCTACTCTTTCTTAGCACATGAATTTGGTGAGCTTGATGGCTTCCATGAGGAAGTCTGATCCTAGCTTTATGACGTGTAGTCCACCCAACAAGAGATCCTCTTAGTCCTCCATCAACTTAGCTCTACTATCAGTACTCTAGATAAGAGGATGGTGGACATTGAAAAACATGTCCACCCTCAAATCCACAATGATGATGAGGGAGAGGAACCCTTTCAATTTGAGGAGGACATGGATGTAGAAGTAGGCTTAGAGGCTTCATATAGCCTTCAAATTATGATATTTTATTTTGAACTTTGTGTTGTTGGCCATCTCTTTAAAATTTCAAACTATTTTTAGCCAACTAAGCTATGTTTTATTTTGCCTTTATGGCCAAGCCCTAGCCAAAGGCTAGTTGGGGGCTATGTTGAACCTTGTAAAATGTTTTATGTAAATAGTAATGAATATAGTATTTTACTTTTTTATCATTTGACATATCAAAAATCATTGATTTTTTCTATCTAAAGTGATATGAACTAATGACATTTATTTTGGTTATTGCAAGTAATTGAAGTGGTGATAAAGATCAATAAAGATAATATCGATCAAAATCAAGGTTGTGATAAAGATTGATATAGGAGATATCAAACCAAATAGAAATAGTGATAAGGATCGATATCATGGATTTCTATAGATAGGATTGGAAAGAAAAAATATGGATATTGATACAAACAGGGATAAGAGACTTGCAACAATGATTGCAGGAGATCGAGGCTGTGATGGAAATCAACAAAACAAATATTGATTGACATTGATACTTGTGATAAGGATCGATTATCTCATATTTTATTTTAGATATCCTTGAAGTATAAATACATGCTCAAATTAAAATTGAGGAAAGGAAGAAGAAGGAGAGAGAAAGAGAATTGATACCCAAGTAAATCCACATCAAGTTAAAGTGTAATTCCCCTTGAAATTGTTAAATGAGGATTTGTTAAGCCTTGTGGCAACTATAGACCATTAGAGTCCATTGTTCAATTATTGAGGTTGCTGCATTGTCAAGATAACAAAGAAGAATCACAAATTAGGTGAAGTCTCCCTTATAATACTTATAATTAATGCTTGTATTTATGACTTCAATTTGATTTAATCATAAATCTTCATTCTTAAACTTGTGATTAAAAGTTAGGATGAAAATGAATGTTTTTACTTATGAGTGATGGTCATAAGTGTGGACTTTGTTTGGATTTAATTCTAATCATTTATTATATTGATGAACTTTTGACTTTGAAACCATTTCTCCACAAGATATGTCTCATGGATTAGTCATAGATGAGGTGAAAATTTATACAACTAGAAAAGATAAATTTTGAAGGTATCAAGCACCAAATTTTTCTTGGCTTCTTAGCCCCTATGAAGAAGTTTGGATAGATGATGGCATGAAGCTTCACCCCACATTTGTGATTTGATATTAGAAGGGGGAGGGATAGTAGAAACAATTTTTGCACCACTTAGTAGAGTTAAGGATGTAGTGGCATTATCAAACTAGGGTCACTTGAGAGCACTCATAGAATAAAGCTTATCGATGTGTTTAAGAGCTTATTCCTTATATTCAAGTGGGATGTCTACATCCATGATGCCCTAGTCATGAGTAAGAGCCTTAAGTATGTCCTCATGTTTGTACACTAACATACAATTAGTGAGAATAATTTAAAGCTAGTGGTCAATAATATTGAGAAAAAACATTGAGAGATTGAAGATAGGACTATTTTTTAGGTTCTAAAGAAAACATATTTGTAGATAGCACTAGTGGCTAAGCATCAAGACTTAGTGAAGCTAGTCACATAGTAGTCATCTTTATGGGAAGTGGGTTAAGAATTCCTCATGAAGAAATAATGCACAACCTTTAATCCTATAAACATTTTCATAGCAATGTGCTTATCCCCATTAGCAAAGCAATGACCTGGGCAATAGTGGGCTCAGTGATATTGACTACTTTGGATTAACTTGGAAGATGGTATCTTTTCAAGTTCTAATAGTCACAAACATGATACTAAGAAGAGATAACATGAAGAGGGAGAAGGTCTTCCAACCATTGATTAGGAATTTATCCTAGGCATTAAATTCCTACACATTAGTGATGTCAACTAAGTTATGACAAATGATCTTGTAGCTCATGGAGCTTGGATAGTCAGGATTAGCACAAGTGAGAGAGTTATAGAGGAAAGCATTGTATTAATGAGTAGTGGAAACAACGTGATATGCAAGTTAAGTAGAAGAAAGGTGAATGCTACATTTAAATACAATTTTGTTGCAATGATGCCATCAGGCTTATGTAAGGATTGTGGATTGTTGAACTTAGTAGGGGGGATGAATAAGTTCTCCTAATTTAAAATATTTAAGATAAAGCACACACACTAAATTTAACATGGTTTTCCAACTTGGATAGTCCATACTCAGAGGGTGGATTTCTATATTGCTCTCAAATGTAATTTAAAGGATACCACACCCTATACAAGGTCTAAGCTCTTCTTTGAAGTGATTTGATGCAATGAATCCACTCAATCTCACAAGGTCCTGACAAGCTCAGAAAGTGGTTTCCATGATCCCATAACCTTTACAACTTGAGCTTCACTTTGAGGTGTTGTGGTGCTACACCAACACTCAATCTTGCAAGATCTCAACAAGCTTAATCAAGATGACTTACCACAAAAAGCACATCAACCTTGCAAGGCAACAAAAGAGAACAAAAATCATAAGGAAAGAATGCAACTAAGTTTATTGATCCTTGCACTTTGAGGCACAACTCACTTTGACTAATTACAAATAGAAAAATGATTGTACAATGAGGAACAATAATGAATATAATAATTATGTGATGATTAAACAATGATAGTACAAATGTTTGCTCATTTCCTAATGAAATTGATGTCCTCTTATAGCCACTATGTTTCCAAATTCATCTTGGAACTTATGCAATGACTAACTAATAATCATTTAAGAGGTCTTCTTTATGATTAAGGCATCTTTCTACATCTGGCTTTCATTCTGGGAAGATGTCTTCTTCTAGTAAAAGACATCTTTTTGTAACTAGCCTTCGTTCTAGAAAGATGTCTTTGTCTAAGAAAAGATATCTTTCTATCTAGAAAGATGTCTATTATTTTGCAGAGATGTCTTCTCCTATATTTCATTCAATTCTACCAAGACATCTACTATTTCTTGGAGAAGTCTTTTTCTACCCTTGAATTCATCTTTTCTTTTCCATGTTTTTGAGCTTTCTCATGTCCTCATTGTCTCACTCTAAGGTCTTGATTTTGCATGTAAGCCCTTGTCCACACTCTTGCCCTACAAACACAATCATTCGCACAAACATAGAAGCATCCTTGTATTCCATTTTACTAAAAGTTTTAACAAACCAAAAGGTTAACAATCTCCCCCTTTTTGGTGATGTTCAAAACTTAAGAAAATTGGTTAGTGGACATACAAATATCCAAAACTATACACTCCCCCTTTTTGAACAACAGCAAAAAAGATAAAGCACATAAGTCTATTAAAAAAGAATAATATGTCAATAGTACAATCAAAAATACAATTCTTTCCCTTCGTAAAAGGAAAGGAAAGGTCATAAAAAATTCCAATAGTGCTTAATCATAATCGTACAATAGTCATAAAGCATATGCATTGAGCACAATATTTTTCTCCAAGTATATCATGAAGCAATTTTATCAACCTTTTATAATAAAAATACAAGTACCTCTTGCATCAATGAAGTTCAAATAAACAAGAGAGGATTAAGTACTCAAGGGAAGATATATTCATAGCATGCTCAAATACCAAAGCAAAGAAGTCTGGTAAAAAGACACAAACTTAAAAATTGAATCTATATGTTATCTTTAATTCATTAAGATCTATCCTTTAGAGAGAACAAGCCATAACAAATTTAAACATGACTAAAAAACATTGTAATTAATGTCTAAGAGAAAATAAACTTGAATGCCAAAGACCAAAGATTAAGCATATAGAATCAAGTAACCTATTAGCTTGAATTAAATATCTCATTAAAAATCAATCTCAAGATTCTATATACATCTCTTAGCACAATCTTTAAAGTGCTAAAAATGTTAAATGAGATAGGAGCCACCCCTTAACGAAACCAAAATTTTGAGGATCAAATAACCTATCTTTTTGAATTAATAAACTCATAAGGTAATCCAACATGTCATGATTCTATTAGTACTTAACTCTTATGAAAGCATCATAAAGGTAATTATATGATAAGAATGAAAGGATACACTTGTAAGCATAAAATAAATTCTCATGAAGAAGGGAAAGTACCAAAATCAAGACAAGAAAATGCCCAAAAATAGCCAATTAGAATCTTAACACGATGTTCAAATAGTAACCAAAAGATATCACAAGGTAAAATGTATGTAAGATAACTTAACTAAGAGTTAATTCTTCTTTTACCTTGGATACTATACCATGCCCTAGCATGAGATGAAGCCTTGCTCATTATGACATATTGCTATGTGAATGCTTCTTGGCAAAAGTCTCCAAAGACTCCCCCTACATTAACGACCTCCAAGATAGATAATGAGGAACATGCTCCCCCTACACATGTGAAACTCTTCTTAGGCTTTTAAGATCATTTTGTAATTATTGTAAATCACCAAAGCACTACAACTATAAGTTAACGTTAAGATCAAATGTGGAGACTAAGGTCTCCAATTGGTAATATGGATAGAATATTCAAAGTTGTGTCTACTTAAAAATCATGACTTATCATAAAAATGGCTAAACTATTCCAAAGAACATGAGCTTAGAACCAAATCATCACAAGAAGTATAGATCATGCAAGATTGAAAGAAAGACAAAAAAAAAAGACAACTAAAAATATTACAAGATAAAAGCCCAAAGGAAATCAATACAAGTGCTACATTACAAATGTTCATAAAACCAAATGCATCAAGCTCAAAACAAGTACAAGATATGCTATTAACAATTATTCCAATAATTTTCTGATCTAAACACAAACGATTTTGGACAAAATTAAATTAACTAGAAAGCAAAGAGATGGAAGCCTACCTTGACTTAACTTGCTTGTAGGTGAGAAGAGAAGATTAATAGAGTTTGAGATGAGGTCCCCTATCATGAAGTACCTCCTCATCCTTTGGTTCTCTTTCATTAAATCATGTATGTGATGTCTTTATTTGTTCATGTTCTTTATGAAAGAATCCTTGATCATCATTTTCAATTCTTCACTTCTTTTCATTTTCAACTACTCGTGCCTGCACAATTTTCTTACCAAAGCCTTTTTTGACAATACTAAGTAGTAATTTGTTTTGATCATCATGAGAATAGTTAAGGGTTTGCTTACTAACATATTTTTTACACACAAATAAAGTATTTTCTTCATGAATAATGTTATCAAACCTAACTATGCTTGAGTTTTAATTTTCCTATGTGACTCTCTCCAAATTCTTTGGCTATTGTTTAGGAGACTCCTCTTTTTGACCTTTTCTACAATCCTTATTTAAAGAGGTTAGTTGTTGAATATCATCTTTTATGTCTAAGATCTCTCCTTTCACTTAAGTGTGAATAGTATATAGCTTAGAAATTACAAATTTCTTTGCCTTCCTAATCAAATAATATAAAATAAAAATTTCTTCTTTATGTTCACTATACCTTTTGTCAAACTTACCACCTTGGTCAACCAAATGTGAAGAATTTTTGTCTATAAGTGCCATGCATATGAGATGTGAATCTTTGAAAGAATTACATGCTTTTTCTTCACTTTTCTTATCATCATCCCAACTTGTATAAAAGTTGGTATTTTTTAATTCCTTATCTTTTGATCTATTCCTTGGTTGTACCCTACCATCACTAGGACATTCGGAGGCCATATGGCCTCTTCCTTCATAAACCCAACATTCTATAAAATAGAAATCAAAGTTAAAATTCAAAAAAAAATTTACCTCTTTTTCTACTTTTAAGAAAATTTGGTCTTTATTGAAATGCCCTCTTATTTCTTCTTATTAGCAATCATTGTAGCTTTCTTGAGAGATAGGAAATCTCATCTTCGTTGCCCTCATCATGCTCATTAAGCTCCTTATCCTCGAAGGTAGTCTTTAGAGCAATAGGTTTTTCTTAGATGGCTCCTTCACTTATGAGATTTATTTCATAGGTGATGAGAGCACTTTGAATTTCTTCAAATTTTAAAGTTGAGAAATCCCTAATTTCTTCCATAGCTATGACCTTTGGTTTGAACTCCAGTTGAAGAGTTCTGATTATTTTGATGATGACATCACTCTCAAGTAAATCTTTACCTATACCTCTAATAGCTACAACAATATCATTTACTCTAGAGAAGTAATCTTTTATTTTCTTACCTTCTCTCATTTTGAGTTTATCATATTCGCTTTGCAAAACTAACAATTTAAATTGTTTGAAAATAGAGGTTCATAAGTAGCTTCTAAAGTTTGTCAAATTTCTTTGATCGTTTTACATACTACTACTCCATTAAATTCCAATTTTTTCAAAGCACAATATAAAAAATTCTTTGCTTTTGAGTCAAACATGAACTTATGTTTCTCCTCTTGAGTCCACTTGTTGCAAGGCTTAATGATGTCAGTGAAGCTATCAGCAGGTAGAGTGTAGCCTTCAAAGATTAACTCCCAAACTTTAAATTCCATGGATTCAAAGAATCCTTGCTTTCTAGATTTCCAGTAGGTGAAGTTGAATCCATCGAACATGTGTGGCTTTGTATAAGATGTCCCCTCCATTATTCACTCTTTGATGATGAAGAAGAGTACCAAGCTTCGATACCACTTGTGGAACATTAAACATAGAAGAGAGAGGGGAAGGGAGGGATGAATAAGTTCCCTTAATTTAAAATCTTTAAGATAAAGCATACACACCAAATTTAACATGCTTTCCCAACTTGGGTAGTCCACACTCAAAGGATAGATTGCAAGCACACCTCTAAACTTGGTTGCTATCAAATGTGGTTGGAAGGGTACCACACCCTATATAAGCTTTAAGCTATGCTTTGGAGTGATTCAATGCTATGAATCCACTCAACCTAACAAGGTCTTGGCAAGCTTAGAAAGTGAATTCTAGGATCCCACAACCTTTACAACTTGAGATCTGCTCTAAAGTATTGTGCTACTATACCAACACTCAATCTTGCAGGATCCTGATATGCTCAATCAAGATGCCTTCACGCAAGAAGCACATCAACCCTACAAGGCAACAAAAGAGAATAATAATCACATGGAAAGAATGCAATTAGGTTTGCTGATCCTTACACTTTGAGGCACAGCTCACTTTGACCAATCAAAAATAGAAAAATGATTGTAAAATGAGGAATAACAATGAATACAATGATTACGTGATGATTACACAATGATACTATAGAAGCTTGCTCATTTCCCAATGAGAATGATGTCTTCTTATAGCCACTATGTTTTCAAATTCATCTTGGAACTTGTGCAATGGCTAACTAATGGTCATTGAAGTAATCGTCTTTATGACTAAGATGTCTTTCTACATTTGGCCTCTATTCTAGTAAGACATCTTCTTTTGGTGAAAGATGTCTTTTTGTAACTGGCCTTCATTCTGGGAAGACATATTTTTTTTTGGAAAGATGTCATTCTATCTAGAAAGATGTCTACTATTTTGTAGAGACATATTCTCTTGTCTTCAACTTTGCCAAGGTGTCTACTATTTCTTGGATACATCTTTCTCTACACTTGAATTCTTTGTTACTTGTTCATGTTCTTGAGCTTCCTCATGTCTTCCTTATCTAACTCCAAGATCTTAATGATGTCAAGTTTGCTTGTAAGTCCTTGAGGTCTATGAAGTCCTTGTTCACACTCTTGCCCTACAAACACAATTAGCCACATAAAACATACAAGCATCCTTGTACTCCAATTTACTTAACATTTTGACATACCAAAAGGTCAACAAGAATTACACTCCATGTTGCCATGTGTCTTCTCAAAGTGAGTGGTTTATAATTTAAGATTAGGACAATATAAACCTTAATATTTAGAAGATTTAATAAGTTATAGGTTTGATTTACACAAGAATAAATATGAAAAATTAATCATCAAATTTTATACAAGGTATCATATTAATAGTTTAATAAACATTAAGCTTTTCATAAGATGCTTAAACTTATTTTTAATTCATATATTCATTTACAATATTTGCTTGAAAGTCATTTGGTACTTAAAATTTATTTTTCTAATATAGCATTTTATTCATAATCATCATCTTTTAGCTTGTTGTATCTCCAAGTCTTCTTATGCTAAGCTCGTAAGAACTTCTTGTGAGTGGTATTGCTCTTTCTTTGGTAGTACATCTTCTTCTAAATCATATCTTCTCCTTCATCATAAGCTAATAATACACTTACAACTATTATTTATAAATTATTTTATTATGAAATTTTATACATGAATTTATCATACTATGAAGACTTTACTTGGTTAAGTCTTTTTCAACTTAACTTCTTTCTTAACTGTACTACGCTTCTTCTAACTTAGCTTCTCTAGACTTTATGAACTAGTTCTTTGTAAGTATTTTCTTCCTCTTAACCATTGTAATCTTCCATATGGCCTTCTCTTTTGATTTAGGAAACTAGACCAAGCTACATATGGCAAAACTTGGACCTTCTCTTCCTCTTTAAGAAACTAGATCTTGTGCAACAGTGATTTTTATTATCTCTTACAACACTCACTTCCTTACTTTGAGTCACTTCTTAAACCTTTTGGTTGTAGTGCTTAGGTTTTTGTTATAAACTCTATGCTTCATAACATATTCTTATATTCCTACATACTTCTATTTACATCTGTAACATAGAGAATTTCACTTTCATAATTTTACAAATTATTGTGGTTCATAAACTCATTTGATTTATGACCATTGTTATGGTTGCCATTCCCATGTCACTTCCTTATCTAAATTAGTTTCACATACTCTCTCTTTATTCTTCTTTATTTCTGTTATTTTATTTCTTCATTATTTTATATATATTTACACATATTACAAGGTGAGTACTTGCATTCTTTTATCTTTTATAATAGGATACTGATGAGTGGCGAGGTACCCCTACACTCAACCATATGAATACAAGTGTTTCATGCACGATCCAGTCGAACTCCGTAGATGGACTAGTTGTGGTATCTAAATAGTTATCCTTAGGTTGCAGTTCACTGTCTTCCCACCTGGACTAGTATTAGATTTATCATGTATGGTTTAGTCTAAAGTGAGGTGTATGATGTGGTTTCTAACCTAGTGCTACTCCTAGAGGCAACGGAAAATATCTTTAATTAAGCTAAGAGAGAAAGGGTGAGAGAATCTAACTAGCCTTAGTGTAATGAGCATCCATTCCTTAATCATCCATACACATCTTGGACCTTGTGCATGACTACCACTAGGATTACCAAGCACAGATCCTAGGTACACTACTGGGTTACCAAGTAGTCACACTTAAATGCTCGTGATCAAGTCATACTCATTCCACGTTTAATAGGAGTTTAGGGTGAGAAGAGATTAACTAAGAAAGCAATAAATAACAAACAAATAAATAAATAAATAAACTAAGTGAATGTTGCACTGATGAAGTAATATCAATCTTTATTTCTGGTCATGTGCATGTCCAAGTACGTGACACTCAAATAAGAATGTCGTACAATTATAATCACCATACTGCAGCCATACACTAGGAGGAAAATGGTTGAGAGGAAAACACAAAAACTACAATCAAAACTTAACTCTAAAAACTAATGCCTATCAGAGCTATCTACCTCTTATTTATATATGAGGAGACAGGCTACGATATCGTGTACGCGATATCGCAGCTAGGCTACGATATCGCGTACATGATATCGCATATGCGATATCACATACGCAATATCGCGGTTGACTAAATGACAACTTATCATACCCCCACGACTGAATGAAACCTCATCCTCCAGTTATAGTGAGAACAAGCTCCATTGATTACACAGTGGATAGGTATGGGATTATTGAATGGTGAGAATGGGTTTATGCCACAATGTGGAATCGAAACAAAATTGAGATACAACACAAAGAATGTGAAAGGAAATCCTACAACTACAAAATTAGTGGAACTCATGTAGTTCCTGGTGGCAGTGGCTCCTCCATAGGTGCTTTCCCCTTGTCTTGTGCTCCAGGTCTTGGGACTTGATGGCGCTGAAGTATGGTCTGGAGTTTCTCCTCTTCGGTCTAGGGATCTTGTGCCATCTATGCTAATGTTCCAATGTTTGATGGAGTCAGCACCTCCCATGGGCAGGGTAGTTGTGGAAACATTTGATTTTCCTTGACATACCAAGTCGCAAACACCCATCATTCCTCCTCATAGGCTCTGGCTTTATCTTTGTATTCTTGAAAATCCACAAGCCATCGAGCCAAATCTGTTGCAACATCTTTTTGTCCTTGGTAGCTTGCTTTCACCACCTCATGTTTAAAATTTTTTATCTCCAATTTTCACAATAACTTCTTGCATTTTGCAAATTCTATTTGATATTTGTTGTAGGTGGTAGCTACCCATTGTTCGAGCTCTATCCTCGAGCACCCTGCTATTAACATGGGAAGGTTGGCATACCGTATGTTTGCCAACTCCATGTATTTTGTTAGATCTTAAATTTGCAGGTCCCAATTCTTAACTTTCACCTAGTGGGCTAAGGCATATGTGTCCAATATGGCCCACCAGTCAGTGTGTTGAGTACTAATAGCATTGATGTGGGCCTTGGCCATATGGATCTCCTTCTCAAGGATCTATTTGTACATCCCCAATTAGTCTCGGAAGTGCTCCTTTAGCTTTTCATGTCGTTTAGCCTCATTTTTCCACATGATTATTTCGATAGTTGTCTTTTGGCGGATGGTGTGCACCTCCTTCATTGAGAGGGTTCAATTCTCCCTAGCTAAATAGCTCATATCTTGGTTGACCCGAATGAATTGTTCTCGTAGCTAATGAAAGTGTTCTTTGAGAATATTTTTTTTGCTTCTCCATAAAGGTCAACTGAAGGTTTTCAGCAACAAGATGCTTGTTTTCCTCTTGTAAGGCCTTGAGTGCCTTTGTATGTTCATGAGTTTGCACCTGCACTATAGAGGCATTCCAAAAAACCTTTTCTTTTTCTTCTACCACCTTCTTATTCTTTGTTAGTAGCTTGGTTAGTTGCTTAGTTTTGAAACTATCTAGCTGGTCTGCAGAAACTAGTTGCAAAGGGTCTCGCTGTGCTGCTTGTAGGACCACAAGCTTTTCTTGTAATTTCTGCACCTCTACTTCAGCATGCTTGGCCCTTACCTCTATCAAGACCAGCTTTCCCTTAGTGGAAATGAGGTCTGATTGAATCGCTATAACATCTTAAGGGATGTCAAATAGGGACATCATTATTTATCCTATTTGTAGTAATCAATCAAGCACATCCTCATGTTCCACAGGAGTCATTAAGGTTTCGGCCAAAGTTTAAGCATCTCGTGCTCCTGTGAGTTCTACCGATGGCACAACAGGTACATTGAATGATTCTTTGATGTGATCTACGATCACTTTTGCAGCTCCCACTGCATCTTGGTGTTACATGACCATCATTGTGGCCCTTTCACCATTTTCTAATTGCACTTGGAAAGATGTAGCATTTCCCAATAACTATTGTGACCAAATACTTTTTCCTCCTCCTGTATGGATAGACACCTCACCCCTTGCATGATCCAAAAAACCTATGGGTTGTATGACATCATCAATGACATGGAAGAGATTTGCATCATCACGACTTTTCCAACTGACCGTCTCGGCGATGGCCCTGAGATGGCTCATCGATGGTCTGTAATCTTGTGGCAGTGGTGGTTGGTCCTGGCCTGTGCTAGGCCCTACTTCCTATTATTGGCTGGGTCCTGTACTTGGAAGTTGGCTGGGCCCTACAAGTTGAGTAGTAGTTGGTTCAGCCATCTGTTCTTTTTCCTGTTCTAGTCCCAGTGTCTCACTAGTGATTTTCCTTATAGCTGGTGGCTTTAACAATTTTAGCATATGAGGCATTCTGGGCTTTTCAGAGGAAATCATTAGTGTATCCTCTAATACCAGCACATTGGCACAAGTTCTTGATAAGACAAGGGAAGGATAAGGCAAACTTCCCTATCTTCCATTCCTCGAATAGCCTTAGGATCTTCGTGAAATATAGATGAGGTAGGTTAGCATTAACCTTCCCCATCAACACTGCACATCCCCTTACCACATATACTGAAATCCTTTTTAGGCCCTTTTTGGGGAAGAGGTGATATGTTCCAATTTTGAAATAGATCCTCTCTTTTGTCGTCAACTCTCTAAATGTCTTATCTTTGCCATATGCCCTCTCCAACCAAACTTATCGTGCATCGATGTCTAAATGGGTGGATAACTGAGCAACCTTTGGCCCTATCTTTGGAAGGTTTAATACTTCTAAAATAGCCTACATAGATAAATCAACTGTCACACCACAGATGTCAATGGTGGTGCCTTGTTCCCTATTGTACCAGAATTATTACGTTTCCCCTAGGTACCAGGCACCGCTTGCAGAGAGGATAGGCCATAAGGGAGATCCTTTGAGGTGGTCCCTAATAGCCTTAGGAGCAAATTTTGCAAAAGATTCAAAGTTTAATACCACAATCACTGTAGTGAATGTGGGCCTTTCGTGAATAGCCTGAACACAATCCTAGGGCATTGTGAGATGTTGTCCCTATTCAGGTGCTATAGCAGCTCCTCCTTCAACCTATCTAGACTGTACAGTAGCAGGGTCTTCTTGATTGATGCTAAATGATTATTCCTCCTTCTCTACGTGTTGTTCGGTAGGGACTTGTTCTTCACCTCTCCTAGGTTGTTTGCTTCCACCTTGAGCAGGACCTTCCTATTTCCACGTTTCAGGGCCATCTGCAATCACACAGGGTCAAGTGTTAGTAAGGTTATTTTGGAAGTTATGTTATACCTTTACTACTTGCCTTAATTTATTTATTTTATCTTTGTGTGATGTTTCCTGAAATATTATAATAGTGAGTATTTTTTACTTAGGTGGTTTCCAATTTTAATTTCCTGGTGTACCTAAAGGGATGAAGTTATTTTCAGCACAATTAGTCTAAATGTATAGCTAATTACCCTTGATAATGTCCTTTAGGAAATGATAAATTCCAAAAAACGTTATGTGCTATTCGGCATGTGTCCCTCCCCCACAACTAAGCTGAACACTTTGGGTTCAAGCAGGTTCAGACAGAATTAAAATCTGAGTACCAACGAGCGAGATATAGGTAGAAAAGTAAGGGTGGCATAATTGCAAGTCATAGAGAAAAATTCAAAAAAATCCCTCGTGAAAATTTTGGAAAATGATGTTAAGTGTTGTAGGGGGGTCACATATTTATAATTTTATGTGACATGATATCGTGGCCTATCGATGTTCCTAGGCCAAGGGAAAAATATCGAATTTTGAAGGTTTTTCTGGAATTAAAAAATGGAAAGAAGGACATGTGGAACATGTTGAAGGATTCTAGGGTAATTCAATTAGTTTGAAAGGCACAAATAATTACGATGGTGTGGACTTTATCAATAAGGACCTTGGATGGGAGAAAAAGGCTATGTGATGGTTTATAGGAACGTTGATTCAGAGGGATAAGAATAAGGGAAAGAAAATTGTTGGCAATATGCTAAGGGTAATAGATGGTGTGTGTGAGTTGTGTCATGAGTGAAAATTACAAAAGATTACACAAGTGGGTCCTCCCCAAAGCTAGTTCCAACCTATAATGCCCCTGTGTAATCACACTTAAAAGTGTCCATGGACACTAGAAGGGTTAAATGTAATCCACACTCCACAAAACACACACATGTAAACATCACCAGAATGAGGTAAGGATTCTATGCTACACGAGACATAAGTAACAATTACATGAATAGTGAGATGAGACAAATTATAGAAGGGATTGTAGAGATTGGGACATGAGGTAATTGACCCAAGGCACAGTGAATCCTATGTGAAAAGCATGATTAAGGTGTCATTAACTCGTCATTCCAAGATCAGGACCAAGTCCATTCCTCTGATCAGTGACACCGCATTGTTTCATCCCATGATGAACGACTATAAGAGTACTAGAACAACAAGGCGTACGATAACTTGACATTTTGTTCAAGGGATGAGTGATTTTTGTTTTGTGGCACTTCCTTTGTTTGTTTGTTTTTTTTTTTTTTTTGACTACTGAATTTAGAGAAGCCGCCAACCTTTAGGCATGGGTGCATGTCTTTCCAGTGGGACCCCCTAGAATAGCATTGGATTTTTTAGTGCCTTTTGATTACTGTTACTCCCATTTTTTGTTAGATCTACAATGATCTTAGTACAACCATGTTGCATGATAACTCTCACATATGTCACCAAAGAGAATCTCCAAGTCCCCTTGATGTCACACTGTAATCATTCCCTCTTGGTCCATCCTTCTTCATTCTGGGTACAATGAACACAAAATTAATTTTAAGTTTTAAGAATGTCAAAAATATCATTGTACCCTCAAACAGAACTCCTTATTTGTAGAATGGATGAGTGGGTGTAATGGGCTCACTGTCCAAATAATTGATCACTCAAGACTCGATAACATAGAACACACCTCAACCAACGATCCACATGAGTGTTTTATTTGTAGATGACATTACTTACAAAAATGTAAAAAGATAAAAAGACAAAATGATAAAACAAGAAATTGAAAACTGAAAAACTAGAAAACAAAAAGTTGTAAAATTAAAGAAAATAAAAAGTGGTTATTAATTGTGCTTGTTACTAGAATGAGGGATATCCCCTATAACTAAATGGTTGAGGATGGCAAGGATTAATAAATGGAAGATGAGGATCCTTGCATGTTGGAAATATTGGGACCTAGTCATACTTACCCCATTGGGCTCCACACACTTGCTTATAGTAAGCATAGTGGGGCACTTTATAAGATGTAGTTTCCAGATAACAAGTTGACCCACTATGATATTTGGGACCATTAGATGGTATGCAAGGACCAGGATGTTGCCCTCCATGGCTGTATTCATTGGGCCGTATGGTTGTTAGAGTGTTAATTGGCAACCTTGATGAAGTAACATCAGGTGTTGGGTTCGAAGATAAGGGTGCATCACAGGGTTGGACTTGTGTAGAGTTGGAGGATGCAGTGGCCTTGGAATTGTGTTGTTCTTTCTTAGGGTTATTTCTAAAGAAGGGATGCCTTCGATGTTGCTAAGGTCTCTGGCTGCTATTGGCAATAGTAGCACAAGTGACGTTCGGAGGTTACTGCTATGGTGCAGACACCTTAGAAAAATTTGGTGGCAATGTAGAAGGAGGGAAAGAATGAGAATGTTAAAAATTAGGAGAAGTGTAAGGTGCATAAGGTGGTGGTTGTGTTGAAGACATGGGCTGATAGTGTTGAGGAGAATGCTAATGCGGTGAGATAGAGTATGTTGACCCAATTGGGGAAACAAGATGTTGAACTAGGTAAGCATTTAGATTCGGATGATATGAAGGGTGTCTCCAGTTGAGGGGTGGCTTCCCCCATGACTGGGATTGTTGCCACTGTAATCAAACAAAGTATCTCTATATGAACTCTGGGTGTACCTTATTGCCCCAATGCTCATATAAATGTAACAGGATTGGCCATTGGCCCTTGGGGTGATCGTACAAGCAAATGTTGCATTCATACGTATGATCAGCTATTGACCTCTCATTTTTCTCATTCCTTCTTTTCAAATGTCTAATGATATTTTTTCCTATTTCTTGGGTTGTCAAAACTCTATCTCCAATAATATCAATATATTCTCCACACTTTTTATACGTCCATTCCAACATCTTTTTGATCTTTGCCTCAACTTCCTCTAATGATTGTTGTACCAGCAAAGATGGTTCTTTCTCCTCATGATAGGTTGATTTCTCCTTTTTATGGTCATGGACCTTTGTTAAGTTAATTTCTCCTTTTTATGATCATCAACACTCTCCCATCTAGCCATTTTTCCTTCTTCTTTTACTGCCTGCTTAATAAGCTCTTGGTCTTGATGGGTTCATAGTTCGTATAGTTGACCTTGGGCATACCTCCCTAGGGTCTCTCTTGTTTCATCATGAAGCCCATTAATGATGTGGTACATTAGCCTTTCCTTAGAGAACTCATGGCCTAGATAGTTATTTAACAGTGCATAATATCTTTCTACGGCCATATCCAAGGGTTCATGTTGTGCTTGTTTCCACTCTTGGATTTGTTTCCTCAAGGTGGATACTCTTGCATAGGTTTGATATCTTTCATTAACAAGTTCTACCATTGTTGGCCAACGTCATATTGAATTTGGTTTTAACAATCTATACCATACTTTTGCTTCGCCAACGAGTGTCATAGAAAAGAGCCTAAGCTTTTGCCATCCATTATCAATATTGTTCCATGTACAGGCATCATAGAGGGCTTGTAAATGTTGATGTAGATCTAAGTCATAGCCTCCTGAGAATTTAGGGAAGTTGTTTAAATTGAGCCTGGGTAGACAACTCTCTTTACGATGCCTAGGGAAGATTCAAACAGCCTCTTGTATCTGTGTTAGGCTTGTAGTGGCCAATAGGGATTCATCGTCATCTTATAAGTTATACCTTCATGTGTTCGGACGATGTTACCTTCATTTGTGTTTATAAGAAACCCCCACCTCGGATTGTGTACTACAATCCTCATTGTCATATAATCCATTGGTTATCCAATGAATTTCCTCACTAGGTGTGGCATTATCATAGTCTTGTAGCAGAGGCATGATTGTGAAATTGTGTGTGAATTTATATGTGAATTTTTATAATTATTTCTTTTGAAAATATATATCGTTAATTCCTATACAGTGACCTTGTATGATATAACTAATCTAGATAACTAACACCATCCCTAGCAATGACACCAATGATGAGTGGCAAGGTACCCCTACACTCAACCATACGAATACGAGCATTTCACGCACGATCCAATCGAACTCCACAGACAGACTAGTTGTGGTATCTAAACAGTTATCCTTAGGTCGTAGTTCATTGTCTTCCCACCTAGACTAGTATTAGCTTTGTCATGTATGGTTTAGTCCAGAGTGAGGTGTATGATATGGTTTCTAACCTAGTGCTACTCCAGGAGGCAATGGGAAATATCTTTAATTAAGCTAAGAGATAAAGGCTGAGAGAATCTAACTAGCCTAAGTGCAATGAGCATCTGTACCTTAATCATCCATACACATCTTGGACCTTGTGCATGACTACCATTGGGATTACCAAGCATAGATCCTAGGTACACTACTAGGTTACCAAGTAGTCACACTTAAATGCTCGTGATCAAGTCGTACTTATTCCACATTTAACAAGAGTTTAGGGTGAGAAGAGATTAACTAAGAAAGTAGTAAATAAAAATTAAATAAATAAATAATTAAACTAAGTGAATGCTGCAATGATGAAGTAATCTCGATCTTTATTTCCAATCATGTGCATGTTCAGGAACGTGACACTTAAATAAGGATGTCGTATAATTACAAGCACCATACTACGGGCATACACTGGGAGGAAAAGGGTTGAGAGGAAAATACAAAAACTAGAATCAAAACTTAACTCTAAAAATTGATGCCTATCGAAGCTTTCTACCTCTTATTTATAGATGAGGAGACAGGCTGCGATATTGCGTACGTGATATCACATACGCAATATTGCGGTTGACTAAATGACAACTCATCAAATACTCTCTTGGAGAATCATCATGATCACTTGTAATTATTTTTATATTAAGATAAGAAATTAATGAGTGTACCTTAACATAGGAGCATACTCTAACACTTCCCTTCAAGTATTAGTTTCTCCACTTAGTCTTTTATATTTGTAAATTCATGTGTCATAAATTTTTCTTATTTCCTTTAAACTACACCTTAATTCAAAAGAAAAGTATTCATATGTTGTTATTCCTCATTTATGATGCACAATTAGAAAATTATAAATATGATCTCATCATCTAAGACTCTAAGAGTTAAAATAGGTAGATAATGCAAATTCATTAGGAAGAACGAACATGTTGACTGTGAGGTATAAATAACATTGAAGAAGAATATGACAATTTTATGAAGCATTCTACATTTGAGCACATCATATATGGATGGGATATTAGTTGCAAATTTGATTAATTTGTTTCAAATGTTACCAAGAACACTTGGTAATTTTCTTAATGATTTTTTTAAAACTCACAACATGTATATTTCTATTATTCAATAGATTTAAAAGTCTACAAACATAATAAAATTTTAGTTTTAGTTTCCATTATACTTGTAAACATTATTTGGGTTTCTTCCTATTCAATGTATTAAGGTTTGGTACCATATTATATTTTAAGTAATTACATATTTTCATAAGCTATAAAGTAATTATTATATTAGTTACTTGATTATTTTGAGGTATCAATAAAGAAAGATAAAATTAGTTTGAAGACCATCATTCACACTTAAATAAATTTTACTTACATAAAAAAAATATGAATTGTTTACTAATCCTTGGTATAATGCTTATTTTACTAATTTGTGAGGTAGGGTGTGTTAGAAACATTAAAATAATGTTTACCCTAAGATATATAGCTAAATTAAAACTTTATAACTCAACATTTCACACTAGAATTAAATCCAAAATTTAAAACTCCCAAATTAATAGTCTTATCACTAGGCTAATACCTCATCCTTAGCCTAGTGGACTCATCAATTATGAATGAGAATTATCACACAATTTTACAAGGCATATTTAGTTTTTTTTCAAAGTTATGATTCAATCTCTCTAAGCATGCTAATTAATTATCAACAAGAATTTTCACACAATTCTAGAAGGTAGTCTTAATTTTGTTAAAGTTGTTATTAATCTCTTCAAGTGATTTTAATTATTATAATAATGTTTAAGTTTTCCTAGTACAACCTTAATATTCTATGTAGCTTCATGAGCGTCCCTTTTAAATCAATAGTTTTATTTATTTCTAAATCTAAGGAAAATTAGAGGTAATATTACAACCATGTTGACTAACCTTCTTGATTATTACATCACTTATAAACAATGAGGTGTTAGCCTTGTGGTAAAACTCTTGATTTGAAAGTTTCAAGTCATGGCTTTGATTCTAATGGATAATGTTGAGTGATATATATTGGGGTATACCTATATTATAATTATTTTGGGGTTCCAACATATACATCCACCCACCCCAACCCATCGATTACATCACTTATTGTAAGACTTAATTTGAAAGCTCCAAGTTATGAGTTTAATTTTAGTGGTCAATGCTGAGTTATCAAGTTCTAATTTGACTATATGTTTTAGAAGTAAGCATTATTATTAAAAATGTTTCAAATCAATCAATTCCTAATTTTATGCTAGAGATATTAACCTTTCAACACCACTATCAATGTTTACATAATTAGTGATTAATTGTCATGGAGATGATTTAAGGGCTTCTTTTTTATTATTTAATTCTTAACTTTTTTATGATAACTTTAAAAATTCTAATTATTAGAAAAAATATTTTTATAACTTCCTTTTTAAAGTTATTTTTAATTTATAACTCAATTTTCCCAGTAAAATCAAACCTATGATCTAGGCTTTGTATACCTAAGTTCTTACCATTAAGTTAATACGTCATGATTACTTACTAATTGAGCATTCACTTGTTTAATAATACTAACTAATAATTACAACTTATTAATATTAACTAACCAAGAGGCCCTCCTTTGTTATCACAATGCCACCTTGGGCACCCACAACACCGTTTGTGGTCAAGGTCCCATAGCAATCATCTACTAAGATGTTAAATTGGCAACCAAACCAATCATCCACTAAGATGTATACTGGCATGATGCAACAATAACAATTGCTAAGCAACCTTTCATCATCAAAGTGCCATAATGAGTTAGCCCTACAACAACTCCTAAACCACCATTTTTCATAAGGGTGCCACAACATGATGACCCATCACCTACTTGAAGCCCAATAGTGGGTAACATCTCAGTCCCTCCTCCTTCAAGGGCCAACCACACTAGCAAGTTGGGTAAGCCTACTAAATAGTAATGCAAGAGGATGAACAAGTGCCTTATAGCCCCCATTTCTGAAGCAAAGGCCATAACCAACAAGAAAAAACTAAACACTAGGGCCCTTTCCCCCAAGCAAGCTAAGCAACCTAAGCCCAAGTCCCCTCCACAAGAGATCTATCTCTCAAGCTACATAAAGGAAGTCAAATCCAACATAACGGCTAATGACAAGGACTTTGTAGCTGCACTAACCTAAGAAAAACAAATGCTCAAGCAAAAGAACACAATGTTGAGCTTGTATGACCTAGTCATGATCTCATTTTCTCATTGCCAAGTGTTGGCCCATATGTTAGCCTTCATTCTTGTTACGGAGGACATCCCTGTAGATGAGAACACCATGCATGCAATGATGTTGCCCCCTATGCCACAAGAATTAAGTTCAACATCTCTAATATTTCATAATGATATAGTCAAGGTCAACCCTAAACAAGGGGAGGTCATAATAGCTCCACTATCTAGTAGCATACGTGTTGGGTAGTGTACGATTTGTAGAGTGCATGTCAATGATGGTGTAGAAACAAACATAGTCTTGTACACCATCATCGACAAGCTAGGCCTAGTAGATGAATTAGGCTAACCAAAACCACATGTCTAAAATCCTTCAATAGATCACATGTCACCATCAGGGGTACAATCAACTTAGCCTTCATGACAGGAGAGCAATTCCCCACCAGTGTAGATTTCATCGTCATAAAGGAGATGCTAGGCTTCAACTTGATCTTGGGTAGGCCTTAGCTAGTTTAAATATGAGCCATCTCCTCTTCCTTCCACCAAGAAGTCCACCTTCCATATGAAGGTGGTCAAGTTATCATCCATAGTGATAATGCCTCTCCTTTAGCTATCCACAACATAGGCATGGAGCAAGTGTTAGATATGGAGTTCCTTGGTGATGCATTAGAGGCAACCAACGCAATGCATAAGGTTGACACACTTGAATGAGTAGTTGAAGCCATCAGCCTCCTAGAGGATCCTAGGCCCTACGCATCCCCTAATCTAGACCAGATTAGGAAACAACTACTTGATCAAGGCACTCCCTTGGCCAAAAATGCACTAAGCACCTGCCTACCCCTTGCCTTCATTTGCCATGCATTTTTTACTTTCGTTTACTTACACTAGCCTACGCATTTACATATTGCCTACACGCTTAGATCACACATTTTTCTTTGTTCATGCATTTTTTACTTTTTTTATGCATTCATTGACTTAGCTTACACATTGCATTTGAAAAACATCAAAAATACATAAGAATCATAAAACTAAAACTACAAAAAAACACACACACACGGCCCGAAAATGGCTTTAAACTAGCAACCTATGGCCTACCATGGCCTTAAAATGATAATGTATGACTTGAAATGGTCCTGAATCATCAATCCCTTTGTGATGGCTTGGAATGGCCTTTACCTAACAATGGCCAAAAACTAGCAACACTCGATAGCCCAAAATGACCTTAAACTACTATTGTGATCCAGAATAGCCTAAAACTATCACTCTTTGCATTGCTTTCTTTTCATTTGTGCATTTTAACTCTGTTTATGATAGGTGTCACTTGATGTTATTTTTCTATTTGATTTTTGCAAGATCTTGTAGGCACACAAGATGACTATGCATGCAACATCGCAACTCACACAATTAAGGTAAGCACTCATTTATCATGATGCAAAAAACTGGTATAGATAATCTACAATGACTATAAATTGGCATAGCAATCTAGCATAATAGTCTACTATGATTATAAACTGGCATAGTAGTCTTCTATGACTATAAACTAACACAGAACGTCCTTGGACTATGATGTTAAACTAGCATCCACAGATCATCCTTGGATCATGATGTTAAACTAGCACAACAACTTATTTACTATAATGTTAAATTGGAACATAGTAGTCTACTAGGACTATAAAATAGCACTCCATAATTTGCTAGGACCTTAAACTAGGTTTTTGCACTTGCAGCATCATCACCTCCCACCATCTTGTTGATATTTTGGAGCACCTACCATCAATGCAGCCTTTGGAGGACTTGCAACATCATCACCGTAGCATTTTCATTAGCTTCCTAAGCACTTGCAACTGATGCAACATTTGATGCATTTGCAGCATCTTCATGTCCAACACTTGCAGCATCTTTACATTTAGCATTTGCACTTGCATTTCATGTTGTGTGGTTTTCTTGTCTTCTCAGAGTTATGTTTGCAGGACGAAGCCTCAAAGGAAATCATGCAGAGATGCATCTCATCATAGTAGCAAGTCATCACATTGCTCCAATGTACATGATTAGACTAATTAAGCCACTTAAGAGTGCACATCCCCCTCATCCCATTACAACCTATGCACATCCACTCCTTCATCCCAATAGCCTCTCATCTCTCGCATATTCATGATTTCACATCCCTTTGATGCATAGGCACTATAACACATGAAATTCTCTTCACGTCAATCATAGAACCCATGGTAGATGTAATGCAACTCATCTTGTGGGGAGCCTCTATTGGCTGGTCAAGGCCCAAGCTGATGTAAAACAACTCATCCCAAGGAGGAAACACCTATCTTACAAATGTGATGTAGTTACATCAAAGTAAAGCCCATTTACTCGATGGCCCACACCTTGCAGCTAGACTCAGTAGTAAGCTGAACCTAATGGGGCTTCACCTCATAGTAAAGCAAAGAAGCAACAAAGAAAAGGAAGTGGGGTAAAACATATTCCCAAGCAAAATCTAGCAAAGCTATAATTTTGCAATTGGTCCAACCCTAAATTCACAATGGCCTTCTCATAAGAACCTCAATAATAGGCCAACATATTAGGGGTAAGCCACTTTAATGCCATGGGTGATAGTTTTCTCACAAGCACTCTAACAAGAAGCCATCATTTGGCGACAAGACATCATGGTACCATGACAATAGTTAGTCATGCTGAATCTGCATCTTGCAATATGATACATCATTTTCATCTCATTCTTTCCTTGCTATCCTTAAGCTAATTCCCTACATCCATTACCTACAACATACATTCCCCTTAGCACTCTTGAGCTTGACGAAGCACCATTCAATCAAGCATCGTTAAGCAATGTTGGTGTCATGTCTACTATGGTTTTTTAGGTTCTTTGTTGGCATCTCTCAAGCCACTCCTCCAAACATCGACAAATAGGGGCCAATGAAACACCACCAATTTTGGGCAATATCACTAGAATGGAAAATTTGTCTAAGTGTCAACTCAAGGTAGATTTTTCTAAGTGTTTGGCCCATGATCCCACTATTGGGGCTACACTCTAAAGCATAGCCAATGTAGCATGCAACACAAATAGATTTGCAAGATTTTCTAAGTGTCAAATAGCAACTGTAGAAATTTTATCTAAGTGTTTTACTATGCTCACATATCTCTTACTAAACTCTCCAGTGTAACAACGCTCCGGTGGCCAGTCTACACTAGTGTCAAGCTAGAAGTTGCCAAGCTAGCTCAGCATGGAAGAAGGATTTTGCAAATATAACTCCTAAAGCTACCCTTTCTACTATGCTCTCAAACGTAGTTGGCATAGCAAGAACAAAGACTACAATTTTTGTCAAATTTTTCTAAGTGTCCATGCTACACTCTATCCCATCTTACTACACTCTCTAGCATAGTAAGCATAGCAACACTAGACTTTAGTTTTGCAAGAATTTCCCAACTGTTGTGCTATGCTCTAAAGTGTAGCTAGCGTAGCAACAAGAAATTATCTCCAAAAGCTTCTAGAGATTAGTATAGGCCTTCATTCTAGCTCCAGCACTCCTCCAGTAGGCAAGATCAACAATTTTCATTTCTCCTAAACCCCCCGTTTGTCCCAAATTGTACATACACTCTAGAGCATAACAAGCATAGTAAGGGTTCCACCTACCACACTACCACATCGCACCCAATTTGCATTTTGGGCTAACCCTAGCCCTATAACTACCACTACACCCCATCATTTTAGGGGTAGGTAGTTAGCACTTTCATTTTGACATCCTTGCACTTAGCTCCATGGGAGAACGAGACCCAGAGCACACCACATTGGTAGAGAGGCATAGTTGCATCGCATGATACACCACAACCCCATTGTAGCCCTGTAGAACACCACATAGTACACTACGGTGGCTAACCCAGTAGGCATGGTTCATCACAATGAGCACCAAACTTCACATCATGACACCACTAAGAATGTGATTATTCTCCCACTGTGCTTGTTGTACACTATGTACCTTTTGAGATCCTTTTGGAGTTAACTACACTTCCATTTGGGGCAGTGTTCCATTTCTCTCTCCTTTTTCTTACATTTTCTTGCATTTTTCTTATGTTTTTCTTGCATTTTTTCATGCATCATCATGCTATACTACACTTGGGCAATAGTCTTTGCAAGTTGACACCCTTTTTTTGAACAAAACCCTTAACTACACTCACCTCCATTCTATGGCTACACTTTACATTTAGCATGATGAAGCACAACTTTAACACTTAAGCACCATTTTTTGTTGTTTGCATTTGCATTTTCTACTAACCACACCATCCCTAGTTGCACCCACTACCTCCATTGCAATCAGCAAAGTCCTTATTCAATTGACAAGATCGTTTAGGGCACTCTACCTTTGTTTCTAGCAAGGCCCTCGCGTAGAGGTGGGGTTAGGTTGTGCACCTATGAAACCCTTGGTGTTCTAGCTACCAAAATTTTTCATCATTACACTTCCCTCCACCTTTTTTGTTGATGCTTGTTATACCCAGAAGAACCAATTGACCATTCAATTTTAGAAACTTAAATTTGGTCGTATACTTGTACACCATAATTGCAGGATTTCCTACACCATATTCATTCTAAGTACTAGTTAAATTTCCATGTTTAAAGTTTAAATTAACCAATCAAGCTATGAATTTCAGCTAACAGAAAACCTATAATCAAGTTCCTAATTCAGTCATTGTTTTTTACGATAATTTGTTCAATTCTCATTGTTAATTTGTGGGCATGATTTGGAATGATAGCATGTAAATCATTTGTCAGTGAATAGTTTCATTTTTCCAGTTGCTTATAATGGTTACATGGAAAGTCTATAGTTTCCAAGCTAATGTGACCTTCATATAGATGATTTAACCTATGCCTTTCATTGGAGCATTTACTTGGTAACATGTGTTCTTTTAGCCATGTTCCTATTTGAGTGGCATCCTTAACAACAGCTTGATACAGAACTCCATAGTTATCCTTGTGCAGAGGTGGATTAGTCTTAGACATTGACTATAAAATTTTTACTTAAATTTGTTAATGTATAATGCATTGTATTGTCATTCAGGTAACATAATGTTGTTGATGAATTTATAATTTCATCACACTTGATTCTCAATTAGTAGGAGATATGTTGTTAATGCACTATAGTTGATTTGAAATAGTAATGAATTTATTGAGAGACATGTGATGAGAGCGGTTACTCTAGTAGTTATTCAAATTATTAGAGTGGTTACTCTAGTGGTTTCTTTAGCAGTTATTCTAATTATTAGAGTGGCTACTCTAGCAGGTTCTTTAGCAGTTATTCTAATTATTAGAGTGGTTACTCTAGTGGTTTCTTTAGTAGTTATTCTAATTATTAGAGTGGTTACTCTAATTATTAGAGTAGTTGCTCCCAAGTCTATAAATACAATGCCCAGGTGCACAATTGGAAGGAAGTCTTTTAGCAGTCAAGTAGTGAAACTCTTATATTCTATTTGAAAGAGTATTTTCTAAGTGCCCACAACAGGAGGTCAAAGTGTGGATGGATCTTTATTTGAACATTGTGTACCTGAGCACACCTTGTGTATGGCAATAAAGACGAGCTCTTTGATTTATCCGTGCAACACTTGAGATTTTTTTTCTTATGAATTTCTTTTAATTTATTTTCTTATGCATTTATTTTATTTTATGCACTTTACATTTATGTTATTAGTGTAGCAATTCATTTTGAGCAATTAAGCAAATTGTTAAATTACACAGTACAATCACTTTGAGCATATGTGTAACACTTGGTAACCTAGTAACGATTAGCGTTTGGTAATCCCAGAAGTGTTGCGCTAGTTCAAGATGTGTATAGAAAGTGAGAATGGATACTGGTGTTAGGATTAGTTATAGCCTAGTTAATCACTAGTTAAGTTAAATTAGTCACTTAGTTATCTCTTTCTCTCCTTCCCTACTAGTGCAGGACATAAAAACATAAAAGCTATAGAGATCATATGCCTCAAGCTTACTTAACCATACAATCGTGACATATAGGTAAGCTTGGGAAGACAACGATCAACCAACCCATCCTTGTTACACAAAGTTGCATAAGCACTTAGTCCTTGGAATTTGACTGGATCATGCATGAAACACTCGTATTCATATGGTTGAGCGTAGAGGTACCTCGCCACTCATCAATATGTTAGTTTGTTTCTTAAGTTGTGATTAATTAACTAGAATCTTTTTTTATAAATATAAATAGGTTGAGGACTTCACTCCAAAGATTGCATGGATTATAGAGTGGTATTGTACAAGACCTGATTAATAATTTTAATATAATTCTAATGTGTCCCACCACCCCATTTCCAATTCAATAACTACTTGTTTTACTATAAGGAATATGTTCGACATATTTATCAAGGGTACTATCTTCTTGTGTGCTACTTTTAATGTGTTGTTGTGTGAAAAGCATTCTTTTTAGAAAAAATGAATAATGTTGTAGTGTTGAAAAATGTTAGAAAAATGAACTCTGTATGGTTGAAATTGTGTTCACAACCTTTTGGATAATACATTCATATCTATTTGATCTTTGTACTTTTCACTTGGTTTAAAAAAGAAAATAAAGGAATTTTTTTCTAAAATAAAAAGAAGCTTGTAGATGGCTAGCATTCCAAGGTATGGTTAGCAAATCTTGGTTTTGTGCCACTAATAAGAAATGATCATCACCTAGAGCCTTAATGCTCATATCATCATGCACAATTCCAAAAGGGTTAGTGAATAAGTGAAAGTCTAACCTCTTTTTAAGTGCCTACACCTAGGGTTTTGTGCAATTGATGCATTTTGTAAATGCCATGAGGTTACCATGAGTGGTTTTATTTCCTTGGATTCATCATAGATAACTAACCCATGTTTGAGATCTAAGAGCTCTGCACCAATTCCAAGAATGTAAAATAGAGAGGGTTTGAGCCTCATAAGCTTTTACAAGGCTCTCTATTTATATTTTTTTTTTTGGATGCTTGTTTCAGCTTAAGTATTGGCTCTTGCTTTTAGTATTAATATAAGCCATGTGCAAAAACTTAGTTGTTGATCATGCTTTTGAAGATAGTCTCTGTTGACATCAGAGAGTAGCCAAGGGAAACTGGAAGAAATGAATTAAGATTTCATAAACATGACACAACAAATTTGTTTCATTTTGTATTTAATAGTTCCTCTATCCATTTTGGGTGAAAAACTATGTTTTAATTATAGTTCTCTGGTACCACCTTGTATGGATTTTCATGCAATCAAATTTTTGCTTAGGAGAAAATAATGATGAATTGCTGAGATGATGATTCAAAGAAACACAGAAAACAGTTAAAACTCTAAAGCTAAAACCTAAGATGAGTTGAGTTTCATGCTTGATTTCTGGCTTAGTGAAGTATTTTTCTTTTGTTTTAAAATGTTCTAACTTACACAATTTAACATTTTTCTGTATAGCATGTGTTGTGCAGCAAGGTACCCCTATGCTCAACCATATGAATACAAGCGTGTATGCTTGATCTAGTTGAACTCCATAGATGGACTAGTTGTGGCACCTAGATAGTTACATGTTGATTGTAGTTCACTATCTTGCCACCTAGACTAGTAATTGCTTTGTCACATATAGTTTAGTGCAGCGTGAGATGTATGATGTGATTCCTAACACTAGGCTACTCCTAGAGATAATGACAAATAATCTTGATTTAAGCTAATAAGCAATAGGAAACAAAATCTAAACTAGCCTAAGTGCAATGAGCATCCATCCTTAATCATATGTATGCATCTTGGACTTTGTATACTACTTCTAGGATTACCAAGCACACCTTACTTGAAGCACTACTAGATACACTACTAGGTTACCAAGTAGTTACACTTGAATATTCATGATTAAGACGTACTCATTCCACATTTAATAATAGAAATAGGAAATGATGATAAAATAAATATTAACTAAGAAAATAATAAATAATAATTAACAATTAAATAATTAAAAACTAAGTGAATACTACAATGATGAAGTAATCTTGATCTTTATTGCTAGTTGTGTGTGTGTCCAAGTACGTCACACTCGAATAAAGGTTCCATACAATTACAAACATCACACTGTGGGCATGCACTGGGGAAAGAACTAAAAACTAACAAAAAGACTCTACCCTAAGACTTACCAACTAACTCATCTTCCTATGCACCTGAATGCTATATTTATAGGCCTACACAAGAATCACAATATCATGTATTCGATATCGGTATCTAGGCTGCGATATCATGTACCTAATATCGAGGTTCCGATATCGGGGCTTGGAAAACCATGATTCATCATACCCCTATGACTAAATAACAACTTGTCCTCAAGTCAAATAATCAAAATGAGAATAAGTTCATTTGATTACATAGTGGATAGGTATGGAATTACTAACTAATTATAAATTACTTCATGCCACTATGTGGAATTGAACAAAAAAAAATTAGGACACCAACACAGAATACAAAAGACAAAATTATTGGAACTCATGTGGTTCCTGGCAGTGGTGGCTCCTACATGGGTCTCTTCTCCTTATCTTGTGCTCTAGGTTTTGGAAATGGATGTCTCTAGAGGAGTGCTTGAATTTTTTCCTCTTTGGTTTGGGGATTATGTGTCATCCATGCTAATGTTCCAATATTCAATGGTGTTGGCACCTCCCATGGACATGGCAGTTGCGAACACATCTGATTAGCTTTAACATACCAAGCCGCAAAAAACCATCATTCCTCCTCATAGGCTCTAGCTTTGTCTCTACATTCTTGGTAATCCATCAACCATTGAGCCAAATTTGCTATGACATCTTTTTACCCTTGGTAGCTGGTCTTGGCCACCTCTAATTTAGAATTTTCTACCTCTAATTTCTGTAGTGTCTTCTTGTGTTTAGCAAGTTTTGCTTCATATTTAGTGTAGGTGGCTACTACCTACTTCTCCAATTCTATCCTCGAACATCCTACTATCAACATGGCTAAGTTGGCATACCATAGGTTTGCCAACTCCATGTACTCAATGAGATCTTATATCTATAGGTCCCCGTTCTTTAGTTCTACTTGGTGGGTGAAGGCATAAGTATCTAATATGGCCTACCAATCAATGTTCTGAGCACTGAGAGTGTTGATATGGGCTTTGGTCATATTGATTTATTTCTTAATAATATGCTTGTACATCCCCACCTAATCTCTAAAATGCTCCTTCAGCTTCTCATGTCGCTTAGCCTCATTCTACCACATGCTTATTTTAATAGCCGTCTTTTGATGAATTGCACGTACCTCCTCCATTGAGAGGGTTTTTTTTTCTCTAGATAAGCAATTCATGTCTCGGTTAACCCTTATTAATTATTCTCACATTTGCTGAAAATTTTCCTTTAGAAAATTCTTCTATTTTTCTATTATGGTCAACCAAAGATTTTCAGCGATAAGGTGTTTATTTTCTTCTTGTAAGGCCTTGAGTGCTCTAGCATGTGCATACGTTTAAGCTTGTGCTTGTGAAGCATTCCAATCAGCCTTCTCTTTTTCTCCTACCACCCTTTTATTCTCTTCTAATAATTTATTTAGCTACTCTACCCAAAATGACTCTAGCTGGTATGCTGGGATGAATTGGGATGGATTCCACTATGCAGCTTGCAAGGTGACAAACTTCTCTTGGAGTCTTTTCAACTCATCCTCTACATGTTCAACCCTAACTTCTACCATGACCAACTTTCCTTTTGTAGAGATGAGGTCTTACTATGTTGCTGTGACATCTTACAAACAAGGACTTCATCACTTGTCCTGTCTATAGCAACCAATCCAAAACATCCTCATGATCTATAGGAATCATTGAGAGACCAACCAAGGTTTGAGCATTGCGTGCTTCTATAAAATCTATCGATGGCATAATAGGAACATTAAACAATTCTTTGATGTGATTTGCAACCACTTATGCTACTCCTATTGTATCTTGGTGATACATAACCACTACTTTGGTGCCTTCACTAGTTTCTAATTGCACTTGAGAAAATGCAGTGTTTCTAGAGATCTGTTGTGACCAATGTGATTCCCTTCCTTCTGTTTGAATAGAAATGTCACCCCATGCATGATCAATTGAGACTATGGGCTATACTCCATCATTAATGATCTTGAAGAGATTTACCTCATCATAACTTCCCTAATTAACTAATTCAACAATGGCCTAGAGATGGCTAATCGATAGTCGATAGACTTGCAGTAGTGATGGCAATTAGTCTTACTGGCCTATGGGTTGTGTGCTGAGCCCCACTTCTTGTTGTTGACTAGGCCTTATGTCTAGAAGTTGGCTGGGCCCAACTATTTGAGGTGTAGCAGGCCCAACCATTTTCTCTTGCTTAGGTTCCAATGTCTCACCAACATCTTTCCTTAGTGCTGGTGGCTTTAGTAATTTGGCAAATGAGGCATTTTGAGCCTTTCTGGGGATGTCATTAGTGTACCCCAGAATTCCAAGATGTCAACACAACTTCCTAATTAGGTAGGAAAAGGGAATGTAAACTTCTCTATCTTACATTCTTCAAACTACCTTAAAATTTTCATGAGATATAGATGGGGCAGGATGGCATCAACCTTGTCCATCAAGATGGCACTTCCTCTAGCCACATAAGTAGAAATCCTATTTAGTCCTTCTGTTGAAAAAATGTGATAGGTGCTAATTTTAAAATAGATCCTCTCTTCAAGTGTGAGCTCTCCATATGTTTTATCCTCCTTGCCATACGCCCTCTTTAACAATATTTTTCACACATTAGCATCAGAGCGAGTGGATAGGTGAGCAACCTTGGGCACTATATTTAGAAGGTTCAAAACTTCCAAAATGGCCTTGGCAGAGAAGTCGACTAAAATCCCACCAATATCAGTCATGGTGCCTTCTTCCTTGTTATGCCAAAATTGGTACATCTCCCCCAAGTACCAATCACCACTCTTTGAGAGAACAGGCCATAGTGGAGACCCTTTAAGTTGATCTCTAACTGAATTAGAGGCAAATTTGGTAAAAGGTCCAAAATTGATTTCCACGATCACTATTGCTGATATGGACCTTTCTCGAATTTCTTGAACACATTTTGGAGAAAATGTGAGATGTTGTTCTTATTCAGGTGCCCTACCTTCTCCACCTTTGGCATGCCCAGATTGTGTAGTAACAGGAGGTTCTTGATGAATGTTGAATGATTGTACCTCCTGCTCTGCATGTTCTTTGGGAGGCACTTAGCCTCTGCCTCTCCTTGGCCATTTGGATGCACCCTAAGAGGGGCCTCCTTGTTGTTCTCATTTAGGGGCCATTTGCAATCACACAAGACCAACTATTAGTAAAGCGATTTAACAAAATTTGATTTACACCTTAATCATTATCTTTAATAAATTCATTTCTTGCCTAATGTGATTTCAAAGTTCGAAAATTTCATGAAAATTCCCCTAAAATTTTTTATATTGGGCCCAATTTAATTAGGTGACTCCAAAAAATAATTTTCATGGTCTTGGTGAAGAAATAAAATTAATTTGGTATACGCTTTTAGCATTTCTTAAGGTCACTTAGGCAACAACAAATTTTGAAAAAACTACATGCAACTTGGAGTGTACCCTTCCCCCACGATGAAGTTAAACACTCCAGGTTTAAGTAGGCTCGACTAGAGCGAGAATTGGAGCATTAATGAGCAAGATATGGATGTTTGAATCTATATATATATCGAATCTATAAAATCTATAAAATCTATATATATGTTAATGTCATTTTCCACTATTCATGCAATAGGATATCGATTTTATAGATTTTATATATTCGATATCGTGTATGTGCTAGTGCGAACCCGATATCACGTTGGGTCCAATACTAGGTACCCGATATTACATCCCTTCCAAATAGGGTACTTAACAAAATTGATAAATTTTTGAATTTCCAAGGATAAAAATGAAGGTTTAAAGGTTAATTTGAAAGATCTAGGGTAATGTTAAGGAGACCTGAAGGCACCAAAAGTGTAATGAAGTGGAATTTTACAATGAATTTCATGAATAGGATGAGGAAAAAGGAAATGTAGTGGTGCACAGAAATGTTTGAATTAAAATGATGATAAAGGAAAGCATAACTTTAGCAATGCAGTACTTGGAGGTTATAAGATGATGTGGTGATGTGCAATGAGTGCAAATTACAAAAGTTATGCAAGTGGGTCCTCCCCAAAGCAGGTTCCTACCTATCATGCCCTTATGTAACCACATCTTAAAATGTTTGTAGGCACTAAAAGGATTAAATGCAATCTACACCAGTGCAACAAAACACACACATGTTGAATACCATCACGATGAGATATGAGTTCTATTGCACACAAGGCACAAGTCAAAAATACTTGGATAGTGGGTGAAATGAATCATAGAAGGAACTACTAAAATTTGGACATGAGGTAACGAACCCTGGGCATAATGAATCCCAAGTATGGGGCATGATTAATGTATCATTACCAAGTCCAAGCCTCTGATCAGTGATGTCACATTGTTTCATCCAATGATGGAAAACCATAAGAGCATCATGACAATAAAGCATACAAACACTTGACATTATGTCCAATGGAGGAGTCATTTGAAATTTTTCTATGGCACATTATTTTTGATCTTTTCTTTTCTTTATTGGACGCCCAATCCCCCCCCCCCCTAATTTTTTGTCTGGCTTCTTTGGCACTTTGTCTTTTCCAAAAGTGTTTTGGAGAAACCACCAAAATTTAGGCATGGGTGCATGTATTTCTAGTGGGACCCTCCAGAACAACATTGAGTTTCTTTGTTAAGTGCCTTTATTACTCTTACTCCCAATTTTTGTTAGATCTACAAGGATATTAGTATAACCAAGCTGCATGATAGCACACACAAATGTCACTAAAGAGAATCCACAAGTCCCCTAGATGTCACACCCTGATCATTCCCTCTTCGTCAATCATTCTTTGCTCTAGGCATAATGAATACAAAGTTACTTTTAAGTTTTAATGATGACAAAAATATCATCGTACCTGTTGGCACATTTAGCTATTTCATGGAATAGCAAAGGTGATTAAATATGAATAAGCCATAGAAGACATTCAAAATATATAAATATATATATGATGGTTGTGCCCTATTGATATTTTATTACCAGAGGTTTCATGTAGAAATTTGTTGAATGAAGATATAGTATTTTCAATGATGATATCAAAGAAAGAAAAATTTATCATGCTCCTTTGCAAAGGGAAGGTTGAAAAGAGTTGAAAAGCTAAAAGAGCCGATTCCGTTTATGAATATTTAAAATCAACCTGATAAAAGTCACCATTGTAAGGTTTGGATAATGTTTTTACTGTAAAAACAAAACAGTTCTAGCCACTGTACGTGTTGAGAGAAAAATGAATGAAAATAGTCCAGAAGAATGCTCGTTTTTTTTCCAAGGGATCACGTTGGTACCGACGTAGGGGAGTGCAAGGTTTATTGCCCTGTAATGGCTTCTATTTTTATGCAAAACCAACTATTCTTTTTTACCCAAATCAGCGACGTCTCTGCTGGTCGCGTTATGCCAAACACTTGCAGGGACGTGGATTCAAAGGCAATCGAAGAAGAACTCGCATGGGCGTTACCGCTTCCAAGACAGAAACTGTTTCAGTTTCAAAAATTTTCCATAAAAATGTAATTGATCTGCCCGCCTTCAACGACGTCAATGTGTTCTGCAATGTGTGCACTGCGTGAAGATTTTTCTGACCATTGCAGGGCCGTTCTTAACCTACCATATCTGATGCCGTTATTCACTGATGCTCAGATCTATGATACATTTGCCCTTAACTCTGCAATCAACGACAGGAATTTGAAAAACAATCTATAGAAACACAAAAACACAGGAAGCCCTAAGTGAATTTGGGGCAAAATAAAACAGTTCTAGGCAACCAAAACCCTATGTCCAGGGCCATATGTCCAATACATCATTTCTTTTTCCAGATCTTTCTCCTCCAGCAACCGAACGTCATATAGCAACGATGCCGAATGCAACGGTAGAGCCTTCTTCCGCGGTGGCAATTGGTAATGATTTCTGGCAGGGGGTGGGATATTTCAAAAGTATTCAATGGCAGTTCCAGGCTTGGCGCCTTCACATTCGGGGCTTGATGTTTTGAATTTAAATTTTCCAGCCATTTTCATACGGGTGCAAGTGCACATGAATTATTTAGGATTAAGGTACCAGCAACATTTATGCCAAGGTAGATATTATGTTATCACCTTGTTTATAAAATCACTAAGAACTTCAATAAGCATTCTTCAAAATTTTAAAACAAGTAAAAATGAAAGGCTATTAAAGCTATAATTTTAAACAATTATATGAAATTATTAGAATTATTTTTCAAAAGAAATATTTATCTCCTAACTTCCTAACTTCCTAAGTTAATACTACCTAACTTGTTGGGCAAGTCACTTAGGAGAGAAGTTAGGTAAGATATTTTTGAATATGTAACTACCTTTGAAACCTATAAAAAGGCTTCAAAGGGGGGACTTTTGGGAGGTCTCACACATCACACTTGAGATCTTGGAAGATTTGTAAAGAAGATTGTTTGTAAGATGGCTTGCTAAAGGAAAGATTTCAGCCTCTTTGTCATGGTCCTGTGAGTTATGT
>MNCI01026832.1:1683998-1704872 GCA_015680685.1 Gnetum montanum
GAAGGTTGCAAAATAGTCAAGCAAAAACAAAGGAAATTTAATCCATCATTTGAACCAGCTATGGAAGCTGAAATCAAGAAGTTGTTGCAAGAACGAATCATATATCCAGTACGATATTCTACATGGCTTGCTAACCTTGTTCCAGTGAGAAAGAAAGATGGTGATATAAGGCTTTGTGTAGACTAACCTTGTTCCAGTGAGAAAGAAAAATGGTGATATTCTACATGGCTTGCTAACCTCTTATTAATTAGTCCCTCGAGACTTGAGAGCATAGAACAACACCTCAACTGATGAGGCACATGAGTATTTTATTCACCGATGAGATTACCCACAAGAAAGTAAAACAACAATTTGAAAAGTGAAAAATTGAAAAGCAAAAAATTGTAAAATCAAAGAAAATAAAAAACATTTACTAATTCTGCTTATTAGAATGGGGGGCATCCCCCATGACTAAACCTTTGAGTATGGCTAGAATTAATAAATGGATAATTTGGATCCATGCATGTTGGAAATATTGGGGTCTAGTCATATCCAAACCACTAGGTGTCTTTTAATGTGGTGGCAGGGATGTACCCAAATCGGGGTTCACACACTTGATGGAAGTAGGCATAGTGGGGAAGATTATAAGATGTGGTTATGTGATAAGGAGTTGACCCACTATGGCACCCGTGACCATAAGATGGTATGTAAGGATCAATGTGTCCCTTCACGTGGTCATATCCATTGGCCCGTAGGGTTGCTAGAGTGTTAATTGATTGCCCAAATAAGGTAATAGGAGGCATTGAGTTTGAGGAGAAAGATGCATCACGGTGCTGGGCTTGTGTTGAGTTGGATGCTATAGTGGTTTTAGAATTGTACTCTCTTTCTATGGTCATGCCTAAAGAAAGGACACTTTCAATGTTGTAGAGGACTTCCACTGCTATTGATAGTAGTAGCACAAGTACCATTTGTGGGTTGGTACTATGGTGTAGAATCTTTTGGCACAACTGGTGCCAATGTAGAAGGAGGTGAATGATGAGAATATTAAGGGTGAGGAGAAGTGTAAAGAACATGAGGTGATGATCTTATTAGAGAGGATATGGGTTGATAATACTCAGGAAAATGATAATGATAAAGTGAAGTAGAGGATGTTGATCCAATTGGGAAAACAAGGTATTGAACATAATAAACATTTGGTGTTGGGGTATATGAAGGGTGTGGTTTGTTTGGTGGTGGCCTCCCCCACGATTGGGGGTTTTGCCACTACAATTGGACATGGTACTTCTATACAAAATTTGGATGTAGCATTCCTCCCCAATGCTCATGTAGATGTGACAATACTGGGCATTGACTTTTAGGGTGATCGAAACATTACATTGATACTTATGATTGGTAGTTGAGCCCCTATCCTTATTGTCTTCATTGTCGAGTGATGTTCTATCGTGTTTCTCAGTTTGGCATCCTCTGTTTTTCCTATTTGTCAAAGTGATCATGTGTGGTTCCACCTCTAATAATGTTGGCATATTCTCCACATTTTTCATGTACCCATTCCATCATTTATTAATCTTTGTCTCAATTTCCTCTAGTCACTGTAGTATTGGCAAAGATGATTCCACCTTTGTGAGGTGAGTTGATTTCTCCTCTTCATAGACCTTTGTTATTTTGAGACTTTGATCCTATTGAGATCTTTCAACATTCTCCCATTTGGCTATTTTTCCTTCTTCTTTTGCTACCCGCTTGATAAGCTCTTGGAATTGGTGGGTTCATAGTTCATATAGTTGACCTGGGGCATACATCCCTAGGGTCTCCCTTGTTTCATTATGAAGCCCATCCATGATGTGATACATTAGCCTTTCCTCAGAGAACCCATGTCCTGGGTAGTTATTTAACAATGAATAATATCTTTCTAAGGCCATCTCCAAGGGTTCATGTTGCCCTTGTTTCCATTCTTGGATTTTTCTCTTCAATGCTAACACTCTTGCACAGGTTTGATATCTTTCATTGAAGAGTTCTGCCATTGTCAACCAACGATGAATTGATTTTGGTTTTAAAGACCTATACCATACTTTTGCTTGGCCAATGAGCATCATAGGAAAGAGCTTAAGTCTTTGCCACCCATTATTAATGTTGTTCCATGCATAGGCATCATAGAAGACTCGTAAATGATGTTATGGATCTAAATCATAGGCTCCTAAAAACTTGGGAAAGTTGTTTAAATCAAGTTTGAGTAGATAGCTTTCCTTGCAATGCCTACAAGATATTTGAACAACCTCTTGTATATGCATTAGGCTCTTAGTGGCCAACAAGGGTTCATCATCACTAAGTAGGTTATAAGTTGGTGAGTTGGGAAGATGTTGTCTTTGTTGATGTTGGCATTCTTGACTTTTCCCATGGGTTTGATTTTTATTTCTACGCTGACCCTTTGAGAGATGGTCATCCATGTCATGACCTAATGTTGAAGGAGCAGAGGAAGAGAGAGAATTGGAAGACCCATCATGACTTTTGTAAGTCTCCCAATCATCCCCAGATAAATTCTTATTAACCATTGAAAAGGTCCTAGGCCTTATCGGTCCTCTTATTCTATGGGGTGTCCCATCCTCACTAAAGGTGTCTGAGTTGGATGACAAGAGTCCTTGAGTATCATAGGGGTGTCCATAAACATATGAAGCTCTTGCATAAGATTGAGCACTTCAAACTTCTTCATCGTCATATATTTCATTGGTTCTCTAATGAATTACCTACTAGTTGTTGCATTATCATAGTCTTGTGAGAGAGACATTGTTGTGAATTGCATGTGACTTATTTGTAATTAGTTTCTTTCTAAAAGATATATTATTAATGCTTCATTACAACGATCTTGGATGATATAACTAATCTAGATAACTAGCACCATTCTCAGCAACGGTGCCAATGATGAGCAGCAAGGTACCCCTACGCTCAACCATACGAATACGAACGTGTACACATAATTTATTCGAACTCCGTAGATGAACTAGTTGTGGCATCTAGATAGTTACACTTTGATCACAGTTTGCTATCTTCCCACCTGAACTAGTA
The DNA here is from genome assembly GCA_015680685.1 of Gnetum montanum. Taxonomy (NCBI): domain Eukaryota; kingdom Viridiplantae; phylum Streptophyta; class Gnetopsida; order Gnetales; family Gnetaceae; genus Gnetum; species Gnetum montanum. The sequence goes on from MNCI01026832.1 coordinate 1,687,035, forward strand.
ATTGCTTTGTCACATATGGTTTTATCTAGCGTGAGATGTATGATGTGATTCCTAACACTAGGCTACTTCTAGAGACAATGACAAATAATCTTGATTTAAGCTAATAAGCAAAGGAAAGAAAATCTAAACTAGCCTAAGTGCGATGAGGATCCATCCTTAATCATCCATACACATCTTGGACTTCGTGTACTACTTCTAGGATTACCAAGCACACATTACTCGAAGCACTACTAGATACGCTAATGGGTTACCAAGTAGTTACACTTAAATGTTCGTGATTAAAACATACTCATTCCACATTTAACAACAAAAATAGGAAATGACAATAAAAGAAATATTAACTAAGAAAACAATAATCAACAATTAAACAATTAAAAACTAAGTAAATGCTACAATGATGGAGTAATCTCAATCTTTATTGTCGGTTGTGTGTGCGTGTTTAAGTACGTCACACTCGAACAAAGATTTTGTACAATTACAAACATCACACTGCAAGCATGCGCTGGGGAAATAACTAAAAACTGACAAAAAGACTCTACCCTAAGACTTACCAACTGACTCCTCTTCCTGTGTGCCCGAATGGTATATTAATAGGCCTACATAGGAATCATGATATCATGTTTTCAATATGGTTATCCAGGCTGCAATATCGTGTACCCAATATCGAGGATCTGATATCGAGGCTGGTAAACCACAATTCATCAGTATGCATTAATTGTTTCACTGTTTTAGTTTTCCTTCACTATCTTACATTTTTTGGTATCCTATTGCTATAGTTCATTCAGCTATGCAAAAGGAAAATCAATTACAACTTGTTTTAATTTTTTTATATCTTCATATTTGCTATGATTGACTTATATCCACCATTATGAGCACCAACGTGTTATTGTTGCCCTTTAGCTTTTGTTCATGTTCTTAGATTTTACTTATTATAATACTAAAAATATGTTTTCATCATGGTCATAAATGATAAAATTTCTTTTATTTTAGTTGCATTGTAAATTATTATTTCAAAGTCATATGTAGTAAAATATGATTTCTGTGTTGGTGTTTGTGCTTTATGTTGATTAAAGCATGATTTAAAATAGCTAAAATTTTCTTCCTTTTACTGGTAACGAGTTAGGTATGGTCAACTTCAAGACATTGATCTTGAAGATGTGGAACTTGCAATTTAAGCTGGTATGCACATTTTGTTTCAGGTTATGTAATAAAGTTTTTATTCATTTGTGATGCTACCTATTTCCATGATTGAAATCTTATTTTAAGGTAAGATTTGTGTAAGGATGATTATTGTTGTAATTTCAAACATGTTTTCTTGGTTGTTAACTATGGATATAGGTTAAGGACATCCTTTGTATCCTTGTGTTGGTCTGCAAGAAAAACGTTCAGTTTTTCTTTATATGTTGATATATTAGATATAAGGTTGTAATATACTTGTACTCTCCTCATTCCTTGTTAATTTGCTGTATTTTCACATGATTTTTTATCCAACATGCTACATTGTTTATGGACATCTTGATTTCCCAAATAAACTTGTTAAAAAAAACAAAGATTTTAGTTTTTAAACTGGTAGTAATTGTTTTTTATTTTTGTGGGGTCCAATTGGGTCTACGAAATTGACAAAAGCAGGAGAAAATGTTTCTGAATACTATAAGTTATTCCACTTTCTTTTATTATTGAATTACATTCTTCTATGATTGTTGATGTTTATCCTAGCAATTGTAATTTGTTTCCTACTTTTAATTATTTTTTAATGCATTTTCTGATATTTTACTATGCTCTAAATGCTCTCATCAGATACGGATGGTACCAACAACTTGCACCCAGATATACCTATTTTATTTGACAACAGGTATGCATTCTGGATACAATTATTATGAGACTCGTTTTGTAAAGAACAGACAAATATTAATGGAAAAATGGAAGTTGGTGAAATATGCTGAATGGTTTTAATATTATTTTGACGTCTTTGCTTCTTTCTTTAGGAAAAGCATGACAAGCACAACGCCAGTGTTGGAGGATCCGTACATCAAAGTGCCAAAAATACTGAAAGACAACATTGAGTAAATACTTGTAACATGTATTGCAAGGAGCTTAATCATTTTCTTGTTCTTGAAAACTTAAATTGTCTGATGTTGAATATTTTTACTATTAAAATTTATAGCAATGGAAATTATTTGCATTATTTACTGTTTGGGATGCTCATAAGTCACAAGTTGCAAAAGGAAAAGAAAAACCTTAGCGCAGTAGTGGTTATTTTTGGTGCACTCGTTCTCACTGAAAAACAAAGTGTACTCAACAGACAATAAACACTGAATTTACTCAAAGCCAGCTACAACAGAGCTTAGCCACCAGTACAGACACTGTAACATACTTTGACACCACTACAAGCCTGCATTCATAAATCCTAGGGATACGGAGATGAAAACAAGAGGGGTTAAAAATAAAAGCATAACTAGGATGAACTCTGATGGTCAGGATGACTATTACTTGCATAAGATTGTTGCTATACCTAATAAATGGAAACCAAGACCACGAAAGAGATGAGCACGGCAACAAAGAACACGACTAAATAAAGCTTTATTCTGCCTAATACTCCCTCACACAGAAGGCTTATTATGCCAAGGCAGGCCACTATGATAAACATGATCCAATGAAGTACTAGTGACAGGACCAACAAAACTATGTAGATTCGGATTGATAAACGGTTGATAAGCACGCTCATGTACTCTCTCCTTGCGTGATGTGCACCCCAACTGGCTGCAACCATCTTAAGTAGAATAACTGCAAGTGTCACCACGGGTACAATTAAACTTGTTAGGTCATGGAGTACTCTGGTATAGTGTAAAGGGACTTCTTCATTTTGTGCAGGAGAAGGAGAAGGGGCTTCTGCATATTGGTCATTGGTATGGTGAGAAGGGGCCCCTTCATTTTTGTCTACATAATGCCGCATGAAGAAATAGTAACTCACAGCAGTGGCCGCAACAGCACAACCCAACATGTACATTGAGCTTAGGAGCCATGAGCATTCTCCTGTCCTAGACAGAGGTTCAAGTAAAATCCACACAAAAATGACAGTCATGGATGAATAAAATGATATGTTATTTGCCACTATGTAGTTTTGGAAGCTGTTGCCATCACCTGCGACCTTGTCAGTGGGTCCTGTCATTGCAACTGTTGCTAGCAGTGCTGCTATCACTGCATTTGTCTGAATCATGCGACTATAATGCCGCTTTTGCTCCTCAGATGAGTGCAGGATGTTGCATTCATTCACATCAGGCTCTGTCCCAGCACCAGATTCTCTCAAACGCTTTCTCACCTCTTCAGCGTTGGGATATGCACGCATGTTTAAACATACTATATCCATGCATGTAAAACCGTCTTTGTTGGCTGCCTTGACATCGGTTTTTTGAAATGTATCAATCAACTTCGTAACCAGCTATACATTTTACGGAAAATAGATCATTTAAAGTAAGTGGGTATGAAAGAAGGCCACACAATATTTAGTTCGTCCACTAGGATTTTGAACAGTCTTATTAGGAACAGCATCAGGAACTAAAAAACAACTTAGCTAGCTAGGATAAGATTGAAATGATGAACTATGAACCAAGGAATAAAAAGGAAATAACATAAACGTAAAAAATCAAGAAACAGTCCCAAGTCGGGTGAACACAATGTAAATGAAAAATGTAAACAATTATTTAATGACTCACGTGTTCATCAGCCAAGTATATAGCTGCCAAATGCAGAGGTGTATTTCCATTCTTGTCATTTTCATCTCCCCAAAATCTCTGGTACTGTTGCGTGGATATCCAGTCCAGCATATCCAAGTTCTGGCTCTGCACAGCAAAGTGAAGAATGGTCTTGCCATCCCTGCTCTTCAAGCCAACACATTCTGGCCTCTCACTTGCAATTGCATTCGAGATTTCTATGTTGCCCGCCCGAGCTGCCAGATGGATTGCTGCCCGTCCAAACTTATCCTTTCTGAAAACAAGGTCCGGACTTTTCTGCAGAACATATTGCACCACTTCTATGCTACCTCCTTCCACAGCGGAGTGCAAGGAAGATGCATTAGTGGAGTCACGAATGGCTAGCCCCTGTGTTCCCTTCGTAGATTCTTCAACAAGTATTTTCAGAACCTCTGCAAACCACAATGTTTTCAAAAGTACAAAAAGTAAAAGTAAGGCGTATATGCTGAGAGAATGGCAATTCGTTGTATTAAGAGAGTATATAAAAGTTAAAATTTGCCATCCCAGAAAAAGATTCGTGAATATATCTGCAGCGTATGCATGATGTTAATTTATACTTATAAAAGCAAGGACTATGGCAAAGAACAAAAGTCAGACGCTAAACAATACTGAAGAAATGCAGTTGCATTCAAGAGATAAGTATCGATATGCATCCAAGCGTATATGCAAGTAGCTGTCTCTAACAAAAAAGTTGAAGAGGCGTATTGGGATGATGCCAAATTTCTAGAGGATAAATAGAAAACGGTAAAACAGGACATAGATATGTGCTCTAACCAAACACGATAAATCCCCATCACTTCACAAGATCTTGTAGAATTATTTGTTAAAACCTCCATGAAAAAAAGTGCGGCCCTGCAAGGAAGGCATATAATGATTCCATTACAGAATTAATAAACTGAACTTGAAGCTGCAATTGAATTTACTGGGACTGGAGAGGAATTTAATGATTAACTTACTTAGAGATGTGACTTGGTTAGGAAACTTGGGACATGGGTAAAATGTTTAAATATTGACTTAACACAACAATGTTCGAAATTTTTGCTAAGATGGAATAATGTTGATGTGCTCTAAAAGTAAAAGATTTAAAAAATCAGTAGAACTATGAAAGAATACATGGAATGTAATTGCAGTAAAAATATCAAGAAGGATGGAACAGAAGTAATACTTCAAGGTTAAAAAGGTCCTCCACTACAAATAGTTTCATTACTTATAATCAATTAGTGAAATTACTAAGGATGTAAGAAATAGGATTGAGGCATGATGATCGTATTAGAGATAGGCATCATGACATAAAAGAATGATAAAAATACTAAAAAAGAAATTTGCATAATAATAATTGTATTCTATTATGGCATTAAATATTGGAATGCTTAATGTTAAGAAGAGATGAAAATGCTTAATGTTAAAGAAAATATAAACTGCATAATAAGGACATTACTTAAGGCTTGAAGTGGCTTTTATTTCCAATAAGCTAGAAGAATGACAATTTAAATGCTACTCATAATTCTGGAAATCTATCAAGAGAAATGCCAATTAAAAACATGATAAAAAAACTGATAATGTTACAAAGAGTTTACATATAGACAAGGTTCTAACTTTCAATGAAAGTTAAGCTGAATTTACAATTCTGAAAATGCCTTTAAAACAAAGGCTAAAAAAGATATGATAAAAATAATTTATAATGGTACAAAGAATTTACAATAGACAAAGATCTAGCTTTTAACCAGTGTTTGAAAATTCGAAAAAATATACTGAGTAGGGATGTTTTAAGGATCATGATAAATAGGCAAATCAGAAAAATCACCCCTAAATCTATTGATTTTTTTTCTAAAAAAGAGGTTTATTATAACAGTGCTCACTCAAGCCTAATGGACAAAAATTCTAATCCAGTGACAACTAAATTAATTGGGGATTTATTCCCAAATTGAAAAACTATGCTTTTAACAAAGGCAGAAGGGTTAAAGGGATTTTCAGGGGCAAAAGAATTTCAGTAGCTGCAGTCATTTTTTTTTATGGGACAACAAGGAGAAAAATGCTTGAAATTTGAAGTCATAGGTAGAACATTAACTGAGTTATTAGATTCATTGACATTTACAACTGGTGCTCTTGCATGTTTAATAGGATATAGAATATAATAAGTAGTATTACAGATAAGTAAAATCCTCGAAGTTGGGTCAAAGAATTTTCCATATTAATCATTCTTAGGTGCTAGTTTCTCAAGTGAAAAACCTGAATTCAACCAGCTAATCTTTAGCCTATCTATCAATCCTCCAAAATCCCTTCCGGATAAACACTGTATCTCCCAGTGATAATCCTTATCATAATAGCTACTAACTATGCAAACACAAACAAGCCTCAAACACACAAACTTTCTTGATTACCATAAAAAAGGCCCAATCAATCTTACCGAGCTTGCCTTGCAGAGTAGCCAAATGAAAACATGTCCGGCAGTCCTTTCTTTTGTGGGTGACAGAGCTCTGTGGAAGCAGGGCCTTGACAGCCTCAGTGCTGCCATATGTAGCAGCCAGAAACAGCGCAGTCTCACCATTTTTGTTGGCCAGGGAGGCCATGGCATGATCATGCTCAAGAATGGCAGCTATGACAGGGCTATGGCCGCTTTTAGCAGCTTCATGCAGGGCAGTATTTCCATCTGCATTTTTGGTCCTCCATGGCCTGCTGCAGCCAAAGCATGCCATGGAAATCACTGTGGCTGTGCCTCCTTTACTCAAACTCAGTAGCACATTCTTCACAGCTTCTTCATGCCCGTACCGGGCTGCAATGTGCAGTGCAGTTTCTCCCTGTGAAGTGGTCTGCAGCATCTCCATTACAGAGTAGCCACTGAGCTTCCCCATGAGGCCCTCCACATCTCCCATTCATGGCCACCTTGTGAAGCTCTGCATCCATGGCTGTGTCCGTCATTCCTAGGCACTGTGCAAGCAGCGTGTATGTGCTCTTGGTATGCCTCAACATCCTCGACAATTCACAGGTCAAAGAGTGCAATTGGTTCAGGTTTAAAACCTTGCCTATGAGATGTCTAGGGCCAAGATATATTACCAGTGTGATAAATGTTAATTCATCAAACTCACAGCTATAAGTGTAAGAGTAAAAGGTTTCCAAGGAGTACCGGAATGAGAACGAAGATTGGATTGAATTCTCTATCTAAGAAATTGATGTGTAGCTTCTGATTGGCGGAAAGCAGATACCATCTTTGTCGGCGTGATCCACTATTGCTGTACACAAGATTGTTCCACTATTGCTGTACACAAGATTGTTGACGGGTAAATATGGCTCACACTGACACCTTTTGAGAGACTTATCGTTTTTGTATGGGTGCTGAAACCTATGTTGCCAGAAACGCAACGGATTTATAAAGTTTTGCATTTTTCGTTGCGGAAACAGGATCCCGCGCCGTTGAATAGTATCCGTCACTCCAGTTGCTGGGAGAAGCAACTGCGCTTGTCCCCATCCTGCCGGGCTAGCGCACAAGTCAACGAGTCCGAGTTTTTGGCAAAGGCTTTACGGTCTGAGGTGACAACTTTTACGCTGGGTAACGTTCGGGGTAACGTTCTTTTATTCCCGTGTAGCGGGATAATGTATTACGGAGCTGAATACGTTATGAAATTGATTTGTAAGATGGGTTATCCTTGCCTGCTGAATGTGGAATCCTACCTAATATCCTCCGCCTAATCTGTCTGTCAATATTCTATCTTTTGTTGTAGCGCTGTCTACTTAAGTGTAATAAAGCTATTCTTCGTGTGCATTTGCTTAAGTTCTTATGTGTTATGTGATGTGAGTGTGCAGATATTGGTTTTGTCCTTACCGTGAGAATAATCAAAGTGTTAGAACCACTTGCTGGGCAAAACGTTTCCGAGCAAACTTAAACGTTTTTAACACGTTTCATTTCTTTTAATTTTATTTTTTAATTCTATGGTTAAGATATGAAAGGATACCATGCTTTATTCTCAACTATTACATCTGTCACAAATTAAATGCAGCTATGCAACGAATTGAATGTTTGAAATGGCAAACATGGAAGGAAAAAAAATTTAGGGCCACTTCTAAGGACAGCAATAAGCAACACATTTAGGCAAAGCATTTGGGGCTTGTGCTGTGAATGCTCCTAATCTTGCTATTGCTGCATTGCTGTGCTGTGAACGCTACTAATCATGCTACCGCTTATATATGGCTCTCCACACCATTGCTGCTGCTTCTGCATTGTTCTCCATGACCATAAATCTTTCATCAACTATCTCTCCAATTTCTCTTCTTATTTTTATTTTATTGTTCTTATTTCATTTGTATGAGCAGAGTTAGGAATACTTTATCAACACTAAAGTGAGTTAAGAGGTCTCATCCATGTACAAACCTTCTCTCATTATCTCTTATGAGTTAAGGATGTAAAGTTCGTACAAATGTTTTTTATTATTAATGAAAGAGAAGTTGGATTCCTTTGTGTATTTTCACTTTACATTAGAAAACAAGAATGTTCATTGGATGTACTAGAGATCAATAGGTGATAAATAAATATTGATCGAGGGAGAATTTGAGATGTCAATGGAAGAAACAATAAATTTTTGAGTTCACCATTGCTTTTTAGTATTTGAATTACCTAGGCTTACCTCTAGGAGTAGGACATTCAAGTGAGTCATAGTGTAGGTGATGAACTAATGACATAATTGATTCAGTTGTAGAAGAGCTCATCATGAACAAAACCCACTAAGAGATATTGTGCTATGATTTCAGAACAAAAGTTGAGTTTATGTTGATGGGCTTTGTGAAAGTTACCTTGATGGTTTCCTACTTAGGAGATGCTACTCACAAAGTTTTAACTAATGACATGTATCTACATTAAGTGAGTTAACTTGGTGTACAGGGTTGGAATTTGGATTTAGTATGGCTAGTCAACACTTTTTTATTTTCATTTTACACGAAAATTATAGTGTTTTTATACTTTCATCATAGAATAAATCAATAAATTCAAAGTGAAATAAATTATTTATTCAATAGTTTTACAGCCATTTTTCACAAGAACCATTTTCCTTAGTATTAGATAGCATACTAGTATTATGCTAGTATATTACATAGTTATTTAGCTAACCCTATTTTGTTGGCCAAAGCTACGATGATAATGATGATAATTTAATATTTTTCAAAAATTATTGAACATTCTAAAATACAAGTAATTATACTAAAATAAGTTAAGAGGAAGAAACATTCTTAACCATCATAACCATCATAACATTCTAAAATACAACTAATTATTGAACCCTAAACCCTAAACCAAGAAACATGAAAAAATAAACATAAAATACAAGTAATATATTAAAAACATCTAAATAAACTATAAAATTCTAGGAGTGTTGGTGTATAAAAGAAGCCACTTAGATATGCAGTTTTTAAGTTTAATGTCAATGGTTTACTTGGTTTTGCTACAAAAACACTTAATTTCATTAATTGAATTCTACTTGAACTCTTCTATAGGATTAATGCTCATCTTATAGAGTAGGATGCAGGGAAGGCTTATAGATGAGTGTAAGCATGACCTCTTTTGAACTACCAAGACTTGAGAAATGATCATACCATCACTCTAAATGATAGCTCCTTACTTGAGTTCTTATATCTAAAAGTCTTTATTGCACATCTATAAAGTACCTTGGTTGAGCCCATTCAAAATAATTATAGGATCATGTTTATCATGGTTACAAATGCTACTTTTTATTAGAGTATCCTATGAAGTTAAGGTACTTTGAAGTTAAGCTACAATCATTAGTTTTTTAACTTAATCTAACAATACTTACGAAAGGTCATGATAATTATCCAAGAGTCATAACTCCTTCTAAAAGTCAAAAGAACGTGAGTACTCACTTCATAACATGTGTGAAGATACATAATAGAATAAAGGAATGTAATGAAAGAAATAAAGAAGAATAAAGAGAGTATGTGAGATCAATTCAGATAAGAAAATAACATTGGAACAATAGCCACGACAAATTTCATAAACTAGAAGAGTTTATGAACCACAATGATTTGTAAAATTATGAAGGTAAAATGCCCTACACTACTAAAGTGAACAGAAGCATGCAGTAATACAGGATGATGTTATAAAACATGAGTTTGTAAAGAGAGCTCAAGCACAACAACCAAAAGGTTTAAGATATGACTCAAGGTTAAGAAACAAGTGTTGCAGGAAACAATAATGATTCATGTAGCATAGAACCGAGTCTCCTCAAGAGAAGAGAAGGTCCAAGTTGTGCCATATGTAGCCTAGTCTAGTTTTTTAAATAAGAAGAAAAGACTACTTGGAAGGTTATGATGGTTAAGAGGAAGAAAAGACTTATGAAGAAGTATTTCTTAAAGTCCAAAGAAGCTAAGTTAGAAGAGGCTTAGCAAAGTTAAGAAAGAAGTTAAGTTGAAGAAGACTTAATAAAGTAAAGACTTCATCCTATGATAAGTTTACATATAAGAGTTTATAATACAATAATTATGAACAACAATTGTAAGTATATTATCAACTTACAACAAAAGAGAAGATATGATTCAGAAGAAGATGTACTACTAGAGAAAGAGCAATATCTTGAAGCACAAGAAGTTTTTATAAGCTTAGTGTAAGTGGACTTGGAGATATAATAAGCACAAAGATGATAATTATGAATTACTAGAATTAGGAACAAGTCCTCAATCATAAAATCAATATTGAATAACTTTGTTCATTATAAAAGGATTTATAAGCAACAATTATTATTCATAACTTTGTTCATCATAAAATCAGGAAGACTTACAATATTCATAATTGGAAAAACTACAAAGATCAGTTATTATTAAGAAGAGAGCTATGATCTTACAATTTCATAATATTACTTCCTACTCATCACATCTTGGAGAATCTTGAAGATAACTTGGAGAATGAAATTCATAACAATCATACTTATAAATGATGTTATTTCTAGTTTTGAAAAGTGTATCTCCTTGCAAAAGATCCTGAGAATTTAACATTTATCCCAATTAAATATGGATTAAGGAGAAAGATATTTAACATTGATAATTCTTCAAGCATGAGATGAAACAAGTTAACCTTCTACTCATTGATGTATTTACATCTTAAAATATGTCAGTATAAAGGTGCAAAAAGGATATTTGAAATTTACAATTTATAGGTTGAAAAACAAATAGATTGACGAGATACCATATTAGTGCTACAACTATGCTATATTAGAAAAATAATTTTTAAGTATCACGTAATTATCAAGAAAATAATCTAAAGTAGCCTAAGGGTGAAGCATCCTTTACCACTCTTCATTCACATCTTGAACTTATACTAATGTTGCTAGGTTACCAAATGGTTACTACTCAATATAGCATGTATTTGTTACTAGGATCACCAAATGTTAATGCTTTATATTTGGAGTAGTTTTCCTTACCTAATTAAGGAATAAGATATTAATTATCAAAGCATTGGAAAGCAAAATACATCATGAAGTAAGTTGTGAAAAAAAAAATGTAAAATAAGTTGAGAAAATTAATCTTGATTTTATTGCTAAAATGTTGAAGTGTCTAGGTACATCATGCACTTAAATAAAATTCTATTCAATCCATTCTATCCATGTTGTAGGTACTTAGAGAAATTTGGCTAAGTCCTAGAGAGGAAAACTACAAGAGCTTCGCTAGTAAAATTACCAAAGGTATCATAAATGTGGATGATACATGCATTTATATAGGTAAAAGACTAGATTACATCAACACATCATAGGATGCATTGAGATAGTAGACTTATTTACTCTTCATCATACCTCCACAGCTAACTAAAAACTTGTTCTTGAATGAACAAAAGTAGGATTGAGTTCCTTACAAAATTGGGAAATATGAAACTAAACTACTAACTGACTAACATTACTATGAGTGTTGTATTACAAAACATTTGAGTGCTTATAATTAAGAACATCAAAATTGGACACAATACAAAAATGGATCAATTGTTATTGTACAAAAGTGGCTAGGATGGAGTCTTTAAACTATGCTAGGAGTTTAAGGCTCTTGTAGCTCTTGTGGTCTTTCCTCACATCCTAGACCTACCAGTAACCATGGTTACCTTGTTGTTGCTTTTAAAACCCTAAAGGCATCTAATAGCACCTTCATCTTCTCTTCTATGCTGCATGGGTCATTGATGTTCTAGAAAACATCACCTAAATTAGCTGATGTTGGTACATTCCACAAGCAAGTTGAGGTTGGAAACATCTCCTTAGCTTTTATAAATCAATATGTAAATTGCTTCCATTCAATGTCGAATGTTCGCATAAGGTTGTAGCTCATGCTGGTCATTCATCCTCTTGGCCAAGTTCTTAGTAACTAATTCTTGATCTTTAAACTTACTCTTAAAAACTTCAAGCTTTGCATTAGCTATTTCTAGCTACTATTTTATCTCCTTGTGGAGCTTGAACTCCACCTAATAAAGAAGATAGAAGCTTATTACTAATTTTTTAAAATTTGACAATGATAATCCTGCAATCAAAATCACTAGGTTTGTATATTGAAGGTTGGTTAACTCCATGTATTTTGTCATCTCCTCAACTACAACTCCTTTAGGTAGATCTTGGACTTGTTATATGCATTCATTCCATTAAAGATGATATGCTATGCATTGTCTCTTTGTTGAAGTTTCTAGAGGGCATCATTCATTTTAAACTTCACTAACCTAATTTTTGTCTCATTTACTTTTTTTAGCATTCTAACTTGATTTTTGTAATGATTATTGACCTTCTCATACTTTAGGACTTCATTCTTCCAAGCAGCAATCTCAATGGTGATCTTTTGGCAAAAGGTTTGCACCTCCTCCAATAACAAATTCTTGTTCTTAGTAGCCAACCTTCTAACATCTTGATTTAGATTGATCAGTTATTCTTACTATTACTTGATATACTTCACTAATTACTTCTTTTGGGTTTTAGCTTTTTGCAAATACAAATTCTCTTTAATCAAAAATTATTTTCCTTATGTGTATCTATAAGATCATTATTTGTCTTGGTTAGCATGGTATCTGATAATGATGCATCCCAGACAATATCCTCCTTAGCATCCTTGACCTTCTTTAATTTGTTTTGAAGCTTCTTGAAAGATTCATCCTTTATAAGCTTTGGTTATAGAATGGTAGGGTCTAACAAGCAGGCTCTTAGTTCTACAACCTCCATTACCAACCTTTGATTGATGTTGGTATCTTCCTTGTGTTACACTTATGCTACTAGAAGCTTACTCCTAATCTCTAATAGCTCCATCTAGATTACTGCAATGTATTCTTGGATGTCAAAAATCTCTGGAATTGGTTTCTTAGGTGGCATAATTAGCCTCAAATCCATGGAGGCATTTCTTGTAAGATTGTGAAAAAGACATTGATCCCAATCTAGCACAAAGAGAACAATTATTCAATTTAAATTTACTAGATGAAAACTAATTAGTATCACTAATGCATAAAGATGTACATAAACATATGTTAACAAACAAGGTCCTTTACTATAATCTCAATCATGTACATTAGCATACTAAATTCCTAACACTTTGGCAGCGATCCTGCATTTTTCATCTGACTTATAATTCTAGTACCATATAGATTTATCACCAATGCAACCTCCATGATGAGACAACCAAAATTTGATGCTAGATTACCTTCATTGCAGTAATGTCACCTTGTTTGTGACCAACCCATGAGTCATATTTGTGGAGGAACAATTGAAAGCTAAGGAAATTTAAAGAAAAAAACAATTAAATTCAATTCTAATTAAATCCCATGCATATGACTGTCACTCATAAGGGAAATCACAAATTTTCACCCTAACGTCTAACTTAAGTTCAAGAATGAAATTTAATGTTCAAATCAACTTTGAGGCCATTAAATACAAAATATAAATTTTAAGTAGCATAAGGGAGATATCACCCAATTTGTGATTCGACCTTGCTAACTTCATAGTGTAGCAACCTCAATAGCACACTAGAGGACTCCAATGACTAATAGTTATCATAAGGTTCAACTAGCTCCTTTGATAATTCTTGCAAAATAGGGAATTGCTTCAAAATGACTTGGATTCTCTTGGGGTATGAATTTTTATCCTTTCTCTTAGTATGGAGATTCCTTTTATACTTGAAGGGATGATAAATTAATTTAGAAAAAATAGTTATATAGTGATATTAGTTTACATTGTGGAAATCAATGTGGATCAATATCACTATTGGAGTAATCTTGACATATTGATTTGCATAGTGGCCATGGCATGTTTTTGCTTCTTGTTTTATCGATGCATATTGTATCCATGGTTTATATCAATATCTCTATTTTGCTAAAGGCTTTGGATCACCATGACTCTGATGATATCAATCTTCACTTCAGTCGTTATATGTATCGATAAGATTTAGGTAGCTTTTTGGTGATCCTTATGATGAATATTGATATACCATGCATTAATGCCTATCAAACATTTTGTATGAATTGATATCTTATTGATCCTGGTTGCAATCACTACATCCTATGAAACATAACTTTTAAAAAGATAATTAACACTTATCATGTATCACTATGGAAATTAGTGTACTTCAATAAGCTTACATAATAAAAAAATTAAATCAATTTAATTGAAACTAAAAGACAATTAAGGGATTCATCATAGGCCCCTACTAGCCTTTGGTTAATAATTGACCAAGAAAGGTGAAAGATATATTTGATACATGAGTATGAAATATGTAAACAATTATGCCACATCGATTAGCTCTAATATCTAGCAAATAAGTCACAAAATCAATAATTCAATATCATGGTAAATATAATCCTCAAAACGTTTTAACCACTACCAAGCATAAGCATGAAAATGATACTAAAGAATCACAAACTTATCATTCACTTTCATATGCAAAAATAGTGCCGCAAAAGTAAAACTAAAACCATTTAATTTCATTGCCTTTTTATCCAAAATAGTCATCACAACATAAGAAAAAAACCTTAATACTATAATCATCAAAATTAAATGTCTTTTGGCCACCATAATATCCAAGTCCATTACAAAGAAGGATTATACTTAAATCATAGCAATGAAAACCAAAAACATGTCAAAAACTCAGCCTATTCTTAAACAACAAAATGGCCTAACATGCCTTAACACAAATTAGAGTAACTTTCACAATCAAATCTTAGATCCTCTCTTAGCTTCCATGTCCTCCTCAAAATAAGATGGCTTAACTCCTTCATCATCATCATAGATTTTGAGATGCACATTCCACTTCATGTCTACCATTCTCTTATCTAATGCCATCAGGGTAGAACTTACCCTCTTTAGGATGGACAAGATCTCCCATTGGCTGGGTTGGACCTCCTACATTTGGATCCTTATTTTTTCCTAGAATTCCCTTACCTCATTAGCCTAGGGTGCCAACATGGATTTTATATTGTCTGATTTCTTCATGAAGGAACCAACCTTGGTGTAGATCTTTAGTGAGCTTGTGAAGGTATCCTTCTTTAGGCTTGTCAAGTTAACTTTTGTGTTGGTTTGATGCTCTAGCATTCCAAGCTTCTGTAAAGTTACTAAGATCATCAATGGAATAAAAAATTTGAGGGCATCATCATTGTAATGATACATCATGTGCTTGATAGGTAGGTACTCAAAATTGGCTTTCTTCTCATACTTCAGTGCCTTCATCACTTGAAGGGATAGGCTGAGGATGCAGGTAGTGTGGGTTGATGGCAAGATATTCATTACAATTATCCTTGCCATCACCCTATGTTCTAGATGTAAATTGATGAAGTAGACTCCCTAGGCTTGGACCCTATTAGAATCAGACTCATCGACAAATTGATGATAGATCTCATACTTCTCCTCTATGCTCACCTTTGACTTGTAGATGTCCTCTCCCCTTGTAGCTAGACTGAACCATTTCTAAAGTCATGCCACCATGATTTTCACCCTAGTCTTCCTCATTAAGGAAACCAAGTACTATTTTAGAGGCTCCATATTGATAAGGTGTGGCTTCAAGTTCTCGTAAAACTCTAGGATCTCCTCTTGGTAGTACTAATTGATTGGGGGTTTGATGAACATCCTACAACTTAACATCTCAATTTGTTTATAGAGACCCACATTAGTATGGTCAAACCATTTTGTGTAGTTAGATTTAGCATGAAAGGGAAAAATTTTTAATGTCTTGCTTCTAGGTGCCTTGCCTACTACTCTATGGTTGATGATTCATTTATATGCCCTAAATATGTAGTAAAGATGTTGTAAGATAAAATAAGGGTCATCCTTCCTCCAAACATGACAAGGTGCTACCTATTTCCAATGAAGGTAAGGCTTACCTAGTGTTTTAGAGATGGATAAGTTTGTGTGGATGTGGCCAACCTTACCCAAGATGGATCGTTCAGGGCTATCCAAATGGCAATGAAGGTTTACTAGATTAATTATTTATTGGTATAGACTAAACACTAACCAATAAGGTAGACCAAGAACATGTAAGCTATGGGTTTTATGTACTCTCTACTATTAATGTCTTATAAGTAAGCTCTAAACTTCCAAAAGTTAGTGTTCACAATGCTCTAGTCATACTAGGGATCTCAACCACTAACTCCTAAGGGAGGCATGTTGGGAAACCATATGAAGGTTTAAAGCATTTCAATTACTAGTGGTAATTATAGTTGACAATCTTAGACTTTGATAGTGTTGGCGACCGTTTGGGACGCGACCGCCAACGAGTGTCCTCGAACAGGATTTAGGTGCCTACTGGTCTCTAGAAACACCAAAGCCCAGATACCTCCAAATAAACTCAGTAGTTAATGTGAGTATGTGTGTGTGCTGTTGCAGCATGCGGTTGTGAGAAATGTGACAATTTCGTTGTGTGTGAACTACAAATGACCTACTTTAAAGAGATTCAACCAACTTTGCCAAGTACTGTGAGTTCTTGAAAATTTCCTATTTTGTTCAACTGCCTAGTCTACGTGGTCCTTATAATACCTACTTGTAACAAATAAAATTTTGCAAAAACATTTGAGCACAACTCCGCAATCTACTCCTAATTTTCCCCAGAGAAAGAGATAGTTCCACAAGAAAACTAGAAATAGAGCAAGATTCAATGGAAATAGACAGAAAAGAAAAGAAAGCAGATTTGTGTGGACCTCAAATATTTAAACAAGGTAAAATGACACGAGTAAACACTTCGCAATAAAGCTATTCCAAATTCAATATCTACGAATTGTTCAAACTTCCAAGGCTCAACCAAGCAATATCTTCAAGACAATCCTACTGTGCTACCAAAAATCGCTGCGTAAACTACCACGTACGAGACTCCACTTTGACTAGACAATAGATGCCAATGATTGCATTCAAACAGAACCTTTAAAAGACTTGACAATTTCTGATTGAAATAACACGGAAAATCACTTTAAAGATAAAGAAGCTATTCTGGTCCCATCAAAATACCAAAGATTTTCTGAACCCTCTCGGCTACTAAATTGTTCCACGGCGTGACTACAAACAGAGGCTCTCTTCCAACAACCCAATAGCAGTTCCCAAACGTTGCACAATAACGAAATTTACTACTAAAATGCTCTTAAGGCTTTTATTCACTAGCGCTTCTATGGCAAAATTTTAACAGAAATTTCTATCGGGCAACAAGAACAATAAGAGCAATCTAAAAATCCCAAAATTACTTGTGAAGAATGATACTATCTAAACCACTAGCTAAGCAATTTAAACAAAACAAAAAAAATGAAATGCATAACTCACAGGACGGGGACAAAGAGGCTGAAATCTTTATTCTAGCAAATCATCTTGCAAGCCATCTTCTTTACAAATCTTCCAAGTGTGATGATGATGCTTCCCCCTCCTTCCTCTTGACCCTTGAAGCCTATTTATAGGATTCCAAGGTAGGTAGGGAAGTTACATTTTTAAAAATATCTTACCTAACTTCTCTCCAGTCACCCTTGCCCAACCAATAGGAGATAACTTACTAAATATCCTAGCTAACTTTACTCCCAAGTAACTTGCCCAACCAATAGGAGATGACTTACCAAACATCCTAGCTAACTTTACTCCCAAGTAACTTGGCCAACAAGTTAGGAAGTATTTAA
>MNCI01026832.1:1713618-1752544 GCA_015680685.1 Gnetum montanum
CCCTGAATCATAGGGTTTCGGTTGCAAGAACTATTTTATTTTGCCCCAAATTCGCCAGGGCTTCCTGCGCTTCCGCGTTTTTGTAAATTGTTCTCCCAAATTTCTGCCATTGATTTCAGGTTTTAGGGCCATCACGTCGTAGATCAATTGCTGCGGTAGAGCACCCTTTTGCTTTTTGTTTTAGAACTTACTGGTGAAGATTCAGTGGCACAGCATCTGCGCGGAGGTTTAGGTAGCTCCGTTTGCCCTGACATGGGCGGCCAATGCTGTTTATGATTCACTATTTTTTTTTTAGAAAAAATACTGATGTCTATTTTTGGCTTATGCGGGGCGGCACACATCGGCGTCATCAGAGGCAAGCAAATCAACTGCATAAACTTGAATTCGGATGTGAGTCCCTGCAAAAGAAATTTCAGCATAACGTGGCCAGCAGAAATGCCGCTGGTTTGAGGTTAAAAGAACATTCGATTTTCTGTGTAATAGAAAACCATTTCAGGGTAAAAACCCTTGCATTCCTCTACGTGAGGATTAACGCGATTCCTACATTTTTCGTAATGAAAAACTAATATTCTTTTGGATTATTTTTCTTTCTCCCATCTGTCTTCCATTGTGCATAAGAGCTGGAACTGTGTTTGTTTTTTTCTTTTGTCATAAAAACATTATTCACACCTTATTAACTTTGATATTTTCCTTGATTCCCCCGTAAACAGGATCGGTTCTTTTACCTCTTCACTTATTTTTCATCCTTCATTTTCCAAAGGAGCATGATAAATTTTTCTTATCATTAAAACAAATTTATCTTCCTTTAACTATTCTTCTTGAATATCAAAGTATAAAATATCATTTAAACACAAACACCATGTATATTTCTCTTGAATATCCCTTGTGACTTATTCATATTTTATCATCTTGCTGCTCCATGAAATGGCTAAATATATCAACAGATAGTAATTATGTAGTAAAATGTTGAAAATTTTGGAGGTTATTTATGAATTAATAGCAAAGCTGAAATACTTAGTTGACATATGAGGAAAAAGAAAAGGTAAGAAGAGACATTATTCCTTTTAGGTATGAAGTTTCACAAGCTAAGAGATTAAATAAACTAAGAAAGGGAAATTTTTATTAATTATAAGGTTATTCATTATGCCACCTACTTAGGTTAGTTAGTCCTCTCCTTAATAGTGTTATATCTTAGCTGTCTAAAATAGTGTCATCCATGATCCTTGCACCACCCATAATAACTTTTCATATAGAAGTGGGTTGTTATAGGATGCTTGAAGAATGTGAGCATTTAGCATCACCCTAACTATAAGGTTCTTGTGAAAGTGTGGCTCTTCCCATGATTGAAACTTCTTATGGGGCCTTCCTTTTTTCTTCATGCATGCTTTAACCATAAGGTCCTTGTGGGAGCCTCTTTCATTTTGTATTTTAATTAAATGAGTTGATCATATGGGTACTAGTCTTGTTTCATTTTATTGGATGCTTTTACCACCCTAGATGCTAGATCCAATATAATACAATATTTCCTTCATATTAACTATCCAAGGTAAGTACCAATATAAGCCTTATAATTATACACATTGGCCTATACTTAGTTATTTTAGCTCCTAAACTTATAGAACTTGATCCTAAGGAACATTGTCTTTAAGGAACAACATGATTTATTATGCTAACTTAGTATTATGGTGTGGTTTAATTATACTTGTTTATTATTTATTTGTATTATGCTAAGGTCCATCCTTAGATGGATTTTGGGTTTCAACCTACCTATGTCAAAGTAGAGGGAGCTATCCTTCTCTCTTGCATTCTAGACATGATGTTATAGAATTCTTCATAGTCCCAAAGAATAATAGAATTTCCTATTACCCTCTACATTTTTCAAGGTAAAAGTTATGGACTTTTGGTTGTCCTTTAATTATTTTTACATTATTGAATAAGGTATTTGATTATCTAAACTAAAATTACTTTTTATCATTTTGGCCTCTAATTGACTACCCTCATTCTTTGATTCCTCTATAAGGTAATTAGGATCACTTAATTACACTAACTCATCGTTCTCAGTCTCTTCTATCTAATGTTGATGATAATGCTTAAGTCTTTGGCCATTTACTAGGAGTGAGTTAGATAGGTCTTTGATAGGTGTAATTAGGACACTATCATTACTTTGGAGTTGTAATACTAGATATGGATCTTTCCACCAAGTTAATTTTCCTAGAAATTTATGTAGACCCATGTTGTATATCAAAATTTTATCTCTTTCTAAAAATTTTTGCATAGCAAGACTTCATTTGTTTCTTGATTATTCTTTATTCAGCAAGTGCATGAATGCATAATTTGTCAAGTTCATGAAGTTAGATCACCCTAAATTTTTAATTAAGCTCATCATCAAAATTTAGTTGATGTGCTAATCTTAAATATTGGTATTTTATTTCAACAGGCAATTGAGATGATTTACCATAAACTAACTGATAGGATGAATAACCTAAATTTGGTTTATAAGTAATCCTATAGGCCCAAATTGCATCTTGTAATATTCTTGGCCAATCCTTCTTTTTAGCACAAATAGTTCTAGTTAAAATTCTTAGGATGATTCTATTAACATTTTAACTTGACCATTAGTTTGAGGATGAGGTAGTATCTATCTTATGTTGTATTTGATAAATTTTAAGAAAATTTTCCGTTATCTTATGTATGAAATTAGTTCCCTAATCACTAATGAGTGTACATGGAGTTCCAAATCATGTTAAAATATGTTCTTTTAGAAAAGCTATAACTACTATGACATCATTTGTTGTTGTAGCCTTAGCCTCTACCCATTTAGTAACATAATCTATACATACTAGGATATATTGACATCCATTAAAAGGTAGAAACAGTCCTAGAAAATCTATACCCCAGACATTGAAAGGTTCTATTATTCAAATGAGATTGAGTGACATTACTTGTCTTTTTATCATTGCTACTAAATGTTGACACTTATCACACCCTTGAACATATGTGTGAGCACCTTTAAAGATAATAGACTAATAAAACCCACTTTGTAATATGTTTATAGCTATTCTATGACTATCAAAATGTCATCCCCTAAGGTCATCATGACACATTCAAAGGATTTCTTGTTGTTTCTCTTTTTCAATACATCTTCTCACTACTTCGTCCCTACATATGCAATAGAGGTATGGTTTACTCCAGATGTACCTTAAGATTCTTTTTAGAAAAGGCTTCTTTTCTTATTTTTAGCATTGACTTAAGGTTTTCATTGTGGCTAAATAGTTTGCTATATCAGCAAACCATGGGTTCTTTTTTACTAGAAAGAGTTTTTCATCATGGAATTTATCACTAAATGATCCTATTTTCCTATTTTCTTCTAATGTTTCAATTCTAGAAAGCTTATCTACCACAACATTTTCTCTATCCCTTTTATCTCTGATTTTAAGGTTAAATTCTTAAAGTAGAAGACATCACCTCATAATCCTAGTGTTTTCTATATTTTTGTTGGCTAGGAACTTTATGGCTGAATGATTACTATATACCCTAGTTTTGTATCCTATTAAGTAATTTCTCAACTTATCTAGAGCATACACAATTGCTAAAAGTTCATTTTTAGTAGTTAAGTAATTTACTTGAGCCTAATCCAAACTTTTGGAAACATAATAAATTACCCTAAACTTATTTTCTATATATTGATCCAAAACTACTCCAACAGCCATATCATGAACATCATACATTAAGTCAAAAGGAAAATCCCAATTAGGTGAATTAAGCATTAGAGAGAAAGTCAC
Organism: Gnetum montanum; assembly: GCA_015680685.1. Classification (NCBI taxonomy): domain Eukaryota; kingdom Viridiplantae; phylum Streptophyta; class Gnetopsida; order Gnetales; family Gnetaceae; genus Gnetum; species Gnetum montanum. Next base: position 1,717,401 of record MNCI01026832.1, read on the forward strand.
ATTTTCCTTAAGTTCTGTAAAGGCTTGTTGACAATCATTAGTCCATGTAAAAGGAACATCATTTTCTAAAAGTTTATAAAGAGGTTTAGTATTTTTGAGAAATCTTTAATAAACTTCTATAGTATCTGGCATGATCTAAGAAGCATCCATTTTAATTCCTTCTTTAAAGATTACATATCCTAAAACTACACCACTTGTTACCATTAAATGACTCTTTTTCCAACTTAATTTTTAATTTTTTGCTATGCATTTGTTCATGAAATATTCTAATTGATTTCACATTTGTTCGTAAGTATCTCCATATAACAAAAATCATTCATAAATACTTCTATGTATTCTTCTAAGATGTTAGAGAAAATAGATATCATTGCTGTTTGAAAGGTAGCAAGTGCATTACAGAGGCCCAAAGGTATTCTTATATCAGCAAAGGTACCATATGAGTAAGTAAAGTTGTTTTATGCTAATCTTTTGGGATAATGGCTACTTGATTGTAGCCACTAAACCCATCTAAAAAGCAATGATATTCATTCCCTTCTAATCTTTTTAAGATTTGGTCTATATAAGGTAAAGGCAAATGATCCTTTTTAGTACTTTGATTAAGTTTCCTATAATCCACACAAACTAGCCATTTATCTCCCTTTTTAGGCACCACTGTGATGGGACTCATTCATTCACTATCAACTAATGGATAAACAATTTCTTTCTTTCAAAGTTCGGAAATTTCATCTTTAACAATTTGCTTTAGGGCTAGATTGATTTTCCTAGGAGGAAATCTAATAGGTTTAACATTACCTTCCAAATATATGTGATGTTGACATATATTAGGTGAGATTCCATGGTGGACATTCTCATAACTCCATGGAAATTCCTGGGATTTTCTTTTTAGTATTTTAATTAATTTATTTTCTTGATTGATGATCAATTAAGAGTTTATTATTAATGGTTTATTCTCATTAAGTAAAATATACTTAAGGGTATAAGGTAGTTCCCTTAGTTTTAGGGAGTTACTAGTTAGTGATTCAATATTATCCCCAATAATTCTTGATCCTAAGTTCAAAATTTGATTCAAGAGATTCTATTTCTCTATAGTGGAAGAATCTAAGGATCCCTCATCAAAATTATTGAGTACTAAAGTTTCCCTATCTTCTGCCATGGTAGATGTTGGCATTGAATAAAGCATTCTATATTTTTTAATATCTTGATTTATTCTATCCTCCTTTGCCTTGTCAAATATATTAAGTGTAAAAGTAAGATTGGTAAAGGCTAATTGAAGTTACCCTAACCTACAATTGATTATAGCATTAGTTGTTGCTAACCAAGGTCTTTCTAGAATTATAGGGAAACAATATGAATCCTTAACAAAATCTATGGGATATTTTCCTTTCTCTACTTCTACTATCAAATCTTCAACTATTCCCATAGGTTTAATAGTCAAGCCATCAGCTAAGGAAATTGACATATTTACTTCTTTAATATTTGCCAAGTCTAGTACCTAATCCATTGCATGTGACATAATATTAATGCTAGTGCCTAGATCTAATAGGGCATTTTTGATACTTTTCCATTAATTTTTATAGAAATAGTTGGGACTCCTAGGTCTTGGTATTTGGGAATCTCATAACTATCATGAGCTAAGATAAATTATCAAGCAAATATACTTGTCTAAGAATCTTTTATTTTCTTCTTTTTGTACATAAATTCCTTAAATATTTTGCATAAAGTATAGTATCTTTTACAGCCTACCCAAGTCGGATATGCAAGTACAATTTGCTAAACATTTTCTTAATGTATGTTTTAGTGGAAAAATCTTCTTGTAATCTTTTAGGAAATTATGGTGAAATTATTTTTCTACTTACTAATGATGATGGTATGTTGAAGGTTGTCTTCTTAACTCGTCCTCCACTTATTCCTTACTTACCTCTTTTTCTAATATAGGTATTTTGTCTAACTAACCTTCCATTTGTATCTCCTCAACTTGGTCTTTAAAGCTAACCTTTTTATGAAGTTTTAGTTCTTTAGTCTTGCCACTTCTCATAGTGATGGAATTTAGTTATTCCTTGCATTTTCTTTGATTTGTGGGATTAGGTTTAGCTTGGGAAGGTAAGTCACTTCTAGTTATGTCTTGAAATCATCTTCTATTTTTAGTTACAAATTGCCTATTTCAATCAATAAACACCATTAAACTTTGGGTTTAGTAATCCAATTACTGATTAACTAGATTTCTAAATGATATGTAATTATTTTTAGAAATTGGTACTAGTTATTGGTAGAATAATCATGATTTAAATAAAGCAAAAGTTTGATTTCTAATTTGTTAAAGTGATCTTACTGATTCTTAAACCTTTTCATTACAATATACCAAGGTTGGGCAAGTTGTGATGTCATGTTTCTTGTTTCCATGTAGATTACAAACTTTCTCCTAAGCAAAATGGGATTTTTTCTTAATTAATTTGGTTAAATCATAGACTTTCATATATAGTTTCTCAGTTTGATGAGTTACACCTTGCATGACATCAGGTTTTGACAAATGTTTGCTTTGATCTACTAAGGAATTAATAGTTCTCTAACCTTCCTCCAATGTGACATTTAAAATGTTTCCTCCACAAGCAAAGTCTATATTTTTTCTACAATATGGTAACAAACCTTCTATAAATATTTGAATTAACTGATGGGCTGGAAATCCATGATTGAGATTTTTAAGACATATTTGCTTATATCTATGAAAAGCATTTTCATAATTCTCATCTTCTTTTTGTATAAAACTCATTAATTTTTCCTAAGGGTATATAACCTATCATTAGAAAGAAAGTGTTGGATAATTGTTGCCTGATGAGCAGCAAGTATACCCTTTCCCTAATCATAAAAATCACTAGCATTTAGTTAGCGATCAGGTCAAATTCCAAAGACTTTAGGTTTCTATGTACATTGGTTCTAAGAGGTGAAACTAATTGTTGCAATCACTATCTTTCCAGTTCCACTTGTGAAGTTTAGGTGTATGGTTAAGTGTAACTGAGGCATATGATTTTTATCATTTTCATCTTTTATGGTCTAAGTCATCTAAGGAAAAGAATAAAGAATAAAGTAATTAATTACTTAACTAATCTAATCTAATTAATTGCTAATATTTAACTAATCCTAACATAAGCATCCATTCCCACTTATCGTACACATTTTGAACACATTATAACACCATTGGGTTACCAAATTTTAAGCATTACTGGGATTACCAAGTGTTAACCATATGCTCAAAGTGATCATACTTATGTGTTGCTAGTAAATCAATATTAATTAATTACTTAATTACTTAAAAATTAAGGTAAATTTCATAAGAAAATAATTAATCTAGTCCAAGTGCTGCAAGGTTTATCAAAAAAGCTCATCTTTCTTGCCATCCACACTAAAGTGCTCAGGTACAACAGTACTCAAATAAAGATTCATACACTCTTTGACTCCTACTATGGACACTTAAAAAATATATTAACTCTCAAATGGAAAAAATACAAGTGCTTCGCTACAACTATGGAAGGATTTCCATAAATGTAGCAAGTAGATGCATATTTATTGGTGGAAATAGGATGCCCTGTCGATGGGTACACGACAACAAGTCAAACCCTATTTTAACATGGCCCAATGACTGACTCATCATACCCCATGATTGAATGAAAACTCAACCTTGAGTTCCTTACAAAATTTGAGAAGGTATGGAATTATTGATAGACTATAGACACATAAAACAAACACAACAAAAACTGAGTGCCCAAGTGTATGGTTTACAATCATTACAAAATTTTGGTGTTCAAGACAAAAAAATTGAACATTAGGACAAAACTGACAAACACAACTTCTTGAATGGCATGAAGACAATGAAGAAGTTCAAATGGTCCTAGGTGGTGGAGGCTCTTAAGGTTTTGAAGAACCTTCTCCTGCTTTGAGTGCACATAGTGGTTGAGGTGGTTATTATGGTTGTCCTATAGTAGTTGCAACTTTTGCCATCTATTAGTGCCTTCATCTTCTTCTCTTACTTAGGGGATCATTCATGGTCCATGCGGCTTCTCCAATGTGTGTTGGAATGGGAATATCCCACAAATAGGGCATTGCAAGGAACAACTCCTTCACATTCATGAACTAGGTAGTGAACTATTTATGTTCAATGTCAAACACTCTATGTACATTCTGTAGCTTATGGTAGTAATTCATCCTTTTGGCCAGCTTATTAATAGTTCATGTTTGATTAGTAAACTTCACCTTGAGAACCTCAAGTTCCATGTTTGCTATCTCAAGCTTCTAGTTGGTCTCCTTATGGTGCTTGAACTCTACCTCATACAACAAGTATAAGCTGGCCACTTGCTTTTCCAACTCTGACCACATCCTTTCAATAGTCAACATCATCAAGTTTACATAATGAAGATTGGCAAACTCCATATATTCAATCATCTCCTTAATTTGCAACTCTTTCAGGAAAATTTTAATCTTGTTGTATGCATTCAACCCATCAAAGATAGGTTGCCAAACCTCATCTCCTTGCTAGAGTGCCTTTGCTAATTGGATTTCCTTTTCATTGATTTCTTTTTGCAATCCCACCTAGTCCATGTAATGATTTTTAACCCTTTCGAACTTCAAGGCCTCATTTTTTCAAGTGATAATCTCAATTGTAGATTTTTGTCATAAGGCATGAACTTCCTTCATGGAGAGGTTTTGGTTTTCTATTGCTAATCTCCTTAATTTTGCATTCATCCTAGCTACCTACTCCTACTGTTAATGGATGAATTCTAACATCTTCTACTTCTGCACATCAACATTCGATAGGTGATGGTATTCTGTAGTTAAGATATCATTCTCATGGCAAGTCTAAACTAAGTCCTTATGGATGTTATATGTCATGGTATTGCCCAAGGATTAGTTAAAGATCATCATCTCCTTTGCATTTTCAACCTCATTGAGATGCTTTTGAAGCTATAGGAAAGCTTCATCTCTTATGATCGCTTGGTTGAGAAACATGGGGTCAGCAAGGTAGGCTCTCAAATCAACAACTTCTGTAGACAAGCATTAGTTTTCAGCCCTGGATATTTCAAGTTTTTCCTCCATTATGATGCACTTGCCCCTTGCTTTTAGCAGCTCCAATTGGGGTGTAGTAATGGTATCCAGAAGATCAAAGACATCTAAAATTAGTTACCCAGTTTCCACCACTCGGTTCAGTAATTCATCATGCTAGTCTACACTCAATCTATCACTAAGAGTTTTTGCAAACATATACACATATCTAAGTGTAGAAATGTTTATTATAGACATCATAGGTGCATTAAGTGCTTCTACCACTTTGTCAGCAACCACTTCAGCCATTGTCTCTTATCCATGGTGCTACATCACCAAGATAGTTGTCCCCTCACCCTCCTCTAGAAGCACAAAAAATGTAGTGACATTCCTAGAGATGTTTGGGAATTTTTGCTATTGCAAGAGAGATAATATTACCTCTTAGGCACATGGATTTGCCCTTGCAAGCACATGCATTCATTGGGCTAAGAAAATTGACATTCGACCTTCCATTTGATTAATTGTTTGAGACACCTCGTTGAGATGGCTCATTGTTGGTCTTTACATAGATGGATCACTACCACTCATTGTTTCTTGTTTTTACTACTATTGCAAGAGCTAATCTTGGAGTTTATGCATGATCTCAATGGTAGCATAGGTCTCTAGTGTTATTTCATGAGTGAGAGATGTAGGTGGTGATTGCTACTCCTTTGCTTAAATCACTTTTGTAGGCACTTTGTCATTCATCATTTCTACCCAAGAGGTAATTGGTGCATGTTGAGTGGCATTGTTTGTGTAGTGTGTTATGCCTTCCCTCTTGCATAATTTTCTAATGAGGCATAGAAAGGGGACTACCTTTCTTCCACATTAATTCTTCTTGAATTACTTCTCTATCTAAAGATAGATAAGCTACGGAAGGTTGACTGAGAATCTTCTGCTTAGAGTAGCACATGCACAAGCAGAGAAGGTTGTGACTTTTCTTAGCCTTGCCGTTGGATTGAGGTGAAAGGCTACAATCTTGAAGTATGCATATTTTGTTATGGTGAGTGCACTAAACTCCTTGTAGTCAACTCCATAGCACCACTATGTCCATTCCTTCTTGACACTAGGATCTACCTGTGTTGGAATTTTAGCAAGAGTGGTCCTAGTCTTAGGCAACCCAAAGGCCTTTGAAATTGCTTTCATTGAGTAGTACATAGAAATATCCTTAATTTTTACCATTGAATCAGCTTGCTTGTTGTTCTAGAAGAGGTAGGTCTCTTCCATGTATCACTCATGAAAAGTGATGATGGACCACATGGGAGAGCTTTGTAATTGCACCTTAACTTCTGGAGGAGTAAACTCCAAGAAAGGTCCAAATTTTAACTCTTGAAGCATCAATTTTTGGACCTTCTTAGATTTGATTTGATTAAGGTAGGCATCCATCAAGGTGACCTCAAGGCTTGGTCTTGGCCCTAGCACCTCCTCTTGGTATGACTATTTAGTTGTAGCCACTTCTTTAGGAATCTACATAATGTATTCCACTTAAAGCTCCTCCTGAAGAGGTCCTATTGCATGGGTTTCAATTGCCTACTCCTGGGGCTTTTCTTAGCCCATTCCTATTCTTGGTCATTTCTCACTTGGTTGGGATGGTTCTCCCTCCTATGCATGCTTTCCCTTAGGTGTCATCTGTCATCATAACAATACCAAGGATTAGCATACAATATGTAACTTATAACTTTTTAGGTAACTTATCTCGTTGAGTAGTTATACTTTAACTAAGTTATGACCAAGCCAAATGGATTATTTTAATGTTTTGTAACTTAGATGATTACTAGAGTCTATTGTAAGGATTTCACTTTCATAAACTAATGTTTTGATGTTAGTTTCTTGGTTAAACCTTTGTGGGATTAAGAAACGTTTTGAAAAATTTTTCATCAAAAACCTCAGGCTTGTGGCCCCCATGATAAAGGGCTTATCTCTGATAGCTATAAGACTAAAGAATGGAGTGAATCAAACAAATGGTTTGAAAGTTATGGCTCTTGGAAGGTTCTAGGCTTTGAAAAACTCAAAAACTTCCTTCTTATTTGAGCTCAAATGTGAAAAATTCTTAAGCATCTATGCATATTTATAAAGTTTTTTCCTTGCATTGATGTGGTCTCATTTACGCATCCCCTTCATTGATGGGGTCTTGTTGATGGAGCCTATTGAGAAAATTTCTCACTTTTAAAATTTCAAAAAATAGGAGTTTCAACATGAAATTGGGATCTTTAGAGAGCCAGAAAAGCTATGAACATGATGAAATACTTGAAGAGGGCTTAGTTGGTCCCTCCATTCAAGTGGTCATCCAACCATCATGTTAACAACGATCATAAGAGTGGATGAATTGGTGAGTATCCCTAAGGAGTGTTGGCCAATAATACCCTACTATCAAAATCTTAATGGCTATGTGTCTCCCAGTATAGTGGCCCCCACAAGGGCCCCCATGAGCATCCTAGAGGATGTACAATTGGTCAACATTAGGAAGACACCAATGAACTAGGCCATCGATGCACACCTTGTAAAGGTGTCCATTAATCTTCATGAAGTGTTTGGCCTGATGAAGAAACTGTTGTTTCTTCTTGTGGTCTAACTCTAGTGGCATCTCCTGAGTGAAAAGATAAGTGAGGATGCCATCATACCATGTAGGTTCATTAGGCACTTGTTTATTTATTACACTAGCAAAGAGGAGTTCATTAGGAAATTGATCAGAAAGTGGGCTTTCCTCCTCTTTATTGTCCCATTGTAACTAAAACAAGTGGTCAATAACCACATTTGTAGCTCCCTTTTAGTCTACCATCGTGAGATTGAATTCCTACAAGATCACAATCCACCATATGACGTAGGGGTTTACTATTGGTTGTTCATTAGGAAGTGATGAGCAACAAGTTATCCCTATGCTCAACCATATGAATACGAGTGTACACACATGATCCAATCAAATTCCAAGGACTAAGTGCTTACACACCTTTGTGGAACAAGGATGGGTCAGTCAATCATTGTCTTTCCAAGCTTACTTGATAGCATGATTGTATGGTTGAATAAAATTGAGGTACATGATTTTTATAGTTTTTAAGTTTTTATGTCCTCGTGCTATAAAGGGAGGAGAGAGATAACTAAGTAACTAATTTTGATTTAAGTACTTAACTATGCTTTAACTAGTCCTAACACCAACATCCGTTCTCACTTGTCGTACACATCCTAAACTAGTGCAACACTACTAGGATTACCAAACGCTAATCGCTACTGGGTTACCAAGTGTTACATGCATGCTTGAAGTGATCTTACTGAGTGTGCTTACTTAGGAGAGTTGCAAGGTGAGAGAGAGAACATTAATTAACCAAGGAAAGAATTAAGTAATAGTAATTAACATTAATTAATCTATTCTGAATGCTACAAGGTTTATCACAAAGTTTGTCTTTATTGTTGTACACAAGGTGTGCTTAGGTACACAATGCTTGAATAAAGATCTGTTCACTTTATGACTCCTACTGTGGGCACTCAGAAATAATTCTATCTTTGGAAAAAGGAAAAAAAGCAAGAGTTTGGGTAAGGGACTAAGACTAACTCTTCAAAACCAAGTGTGCCCACCTCTTATTTATAGGTAACAAGATAGGCCCCAATATCGCGAATGTGATATCTCTTAGAAGGCTCCAGTATCATGTACCTGATATTGTGGATATGACATCATGACTCATCATACCCCCACAACTAAATGAAAACTCATCCTCAAGTTCCTTACAAAATATTGGGAAGGTATGGGATTATTGACTGAATGAGAACTAATAGCGATAGGAAATAACAAACTCAAAGTGCCCAATGAATGAATCGACAAACATATTACAACATTGGTGTTCAGGCCCTTTGTGGTGAACACTGTACATAGATGAGAAGAGAGAGTAAAGAAAATGAGGCATGTTGCTTCCGACGTTGCAATTATACCTTCCATTATTTATCCATAGCCACACAACCAAACTTGTTCCCGGTGTAAATGCTCCAACTCTAGTCCATCCTGAGTGTTTCCTCCTATTCCAATTCATAGTTCATGTAATTTCCATCTGCACACACAACACAATCACAAATGAGCAAGGATAAATAAACCATAATGTAGTTGATACCTTGCCTCAATATGAAGCGCATTGGCTAGGTTGTGGTTATGGCAGAAACTGGGTTAGAGGTTTATCACAAATAACTACCCAAGGTGTAGGGGTGATACAAGTAGTAGAATGGAAAAATTTGTGATAGGGCCCCCACGACTATGAGTGAAGCTCAGGTAGAAATAGGGTGGAAAAGTATAGAACATAAGAAAAATGGGAAAAATAACAATGACAATGCCAATAAAATGGATGTCATGGATGGGGATGAAATGAGAAATTACTGATTGTAAGAAATTTTTAAGGAGAAGAATTTAATAATTGCACCATAAAGGAATGTTAGTGGGTCCTCCGCAAAGTAGGCTCATGCCCTTTATGCCTTGACAAACCCACAAACCAAAGAGTCTATATGCTCTAGGAATGACATATGGAAACAATGGTTAAAGACTGACCCATAAGAATTTACCAAAGAATAACAATGCATCAACTAAAATATAGACTAATCATAAAACCAGCAATGAGGTGGAAAATGGGAAGAAAGATGGAAAGTAGAAAATGGAATGGAATCCCAAGAGCAAGGTTGTGTAAAGTTCCTTGTGTATTTTATGGTTAAGGTGACTAAGTAGAGCTCATTCCAAATCCGGAGTCAAACCAGCCTCATTTAGTCACCTCGCATCAATACACTTGGCCAATCCATCCCCTTGAAGCAACAAGAATGCTTCCCTAAAGAGTCACCACCATTCCAAGGAGAGCGAGATGGAGAAGCAAGAATTGAGAAAGGGCCTTAGTTAGAGAGAACCTTCAGGCATGGGTAACATGTCTTTCTAGTGCCATAACCAATGCTTGTAGCCCTATATTTCTTTATTATGTCTAAGGGGTGTGCTTTGAATTTCCACATTTTTTCCTTCTTTCTTTTTTGCGTGAGAACCACACCATTCAAAGACTTATTATTATTTATTTTTTCACTCAACTTCCTGATATTTGATCAATGGAAGAATGGCGGAAAACCCATGAAAAGCATCCAAGCACCCAAGAGAATAGCCAGCACACATGCATCGAATTCCCTTGAAGTCACACCCTTTTCATCCATTGAGTCCTTCCTCGGTTTGAAGAATATAAAGCCACCAACTTATTAATATGTTTATTTAGAAAAAAGGACAATACAGCTCCAAAACTAAGGAAGACCATTGAGTTGAATGGATGAATGGGTGATGAGTGGCGAGGTACCCCTACACTCAACCATACGAATATGAGTGTTCATGCATGATCCAGTCAAACTCCATGGATAGGCTAGTTGTGGTATCTAGATAGTTACACATTGATCGCAGTTTGCTATCTTCCCATCTAAACTAGTATTTGCTTTATCACGTATGGTTTAGTCCATAGTGAGAAGTATGATGTGATTCTAAACTAGTGCTACTCCTAGAGACAATGGAAAATAATCTTTATTAAACTAATAAGCAATAGGAAATGAAGTCTAAGCTAGCCTTAAGTGTTATGAGCATCTGTTCCTTAATCATCCATACACATCTTGGACCTCGTGCACAACAACTGGGATTACCAAGCATAGATCCTAGGTACGCTACTGGGTTACCAAGTAGTCACACTTAAATGCTTGTGATTAAGTCGTACTCATTCTGCAATTAACAATAGGAATAGTAAATCATGGTAAAGATATATTAACTAAGAAAACAATAAATAACAATAACAATTAACAATAATAATTAAAAAATTAAAACTAAGTGAATACTACAATGATGAAGTAATCTCGATCTTTATTGTCGATCATGTGCGTGTCCAAGTATGTCACACTCGAATGAAGGTTCCGTAGAATTACAAGAATCACACTGTGAGCATGCACTAGGAAAATATTCTAACTCTTGTAGGAACAAACTGCCAGATTTTAGCTATAACTAAATCCTAAGATTCCTAAGTGTGGCAGAAGCACACTTATTTATAGGCTAGAATAGACGTTGCGTAAATAGGGCTACGTATATGGGACCTAGTATATGCAGCAGGCTTAGTATATGAGGCCTAGTATATGGGACCTAGAATACATAGCTGGCTTAGTATACAAGGCCTGGTTAACCACGATTCATCATACCCTCATGACTGAATAGCAACTCTTCCTTGAGTCAAAGAAAGTGAGGAACAAGCTCAATTGATTACACAGTGGATAGGTATGGGATTATTGACTGACCAAAAATTTATTCTTTTCGTAGCAGATATGAAAAAAAATTGGGACACAGACATAGAATTACAAAACTTTGTTGGAACTCATGTGGGTCCTAGTGGCAATGGCTCCTCCATGATGCCTTTCCTTTGTCCTACGCTTCAGGCTTCTGAGATTGATACCATTGAAGAAGCACCTAACGTTTCTTCTCTTCTATCTAAGAATTATGAGCCATCCATGCTGATGTTCCCATATTTTATGGATTTGGCACGTCCCATCAACACGGCAACTATAGGAACACTTGATTGGCCTTGACATGTTATGCCGCAAATAGCTATCGTTCCTCTTCATAGGCTCGAGCCCTAACCTCTCCTTCTTTTGCTTAGATAGATTATGTAGTAACAGGAGTTTCATGATGAATGCTAAATGATTGTGCCTTCTACTCTGCATGTTCTGCATGAGGTCCTTGGCCTCTGCCTCCCCCCAAGTCATTCGGTTGCACCTTGAGAAGGTCCTCCTTGTTGTCTTTTTTAGGGGCCATCTATAATCACACAAAGATCAATTGTTAGTAAGGTTATTAAAAAAAATGTCAATGATTTCATACCTTACTCATTACCTTTAATAAATGTTGAATTCTTTGCTTACTATGATTTTAGAGCTAGAAATTTTTTTCAAGGAAGTTGCCCTAAAAGTTTAATATCAAACCTGGTTTGTTTAGGTGACACATAAAAGGACCTAGTTTTGAGGAATGTTTGATAAAATGATAACAAAGGAAAGAATAGATTTGGCAATGAAGTACTCGGAGGGTATAAGATGATGTGGTGGTGTGCAACAAGCACAAATTACAAAAGTCATGTAAGTGGGTCCTCTCCAAAGTAGGTTCCAAGCTATAATTCCCTTGCATAACCACACCTTAAAATGTCTGTAGGCACTAGAAGGGTTAAATGTAATCTATGCTGATGCAACAAAACACACACATGTTGATACCACCATGATGAGATATGAATTCAATGTTATACAAGACATGAGTCACAATTACATGAACAACGAGATGAGATGAATTGTAGAAGGGATTGCAGAGATTGGGACATGAGGTAACTAAATTAGGGCACAATGAATTCTTAGTGCAAGGCATGATTAATGTGTCATTAACCTATCACTAAAAAATCAAGACCAAGTCTATTCATCTGATTAGTGACATCACATTGTTTTTTCCCAATGATAGACAACAATAAGAGCACCATGACAACAAGGTGTACGATCACTTGGCATTTTGTTCAAGGGAGAAGTGATTTAGAATTGCTTTGTGGCACTTTGATCTTGATCTTTTATTTTTCTTCTTCTCTTTTTTTTCTTATGTGGCCACTTTGGCATACACTTCTTTCATTTTTCTGAATGTTTAATCTAGAGAAGCTGCCTTCCTTCAGGCATGGATGCATGTCTTTCCAGTGGGATGCCCTATAATAGCATTAAGTTTCCTTGATTTAGTGCATTTTGATGACTCTTACTCTCATTTTTTGTTACATCTACAAGGATCTTAGTACAACCAAGCTGCATGATAGCACCTCTATATGTCACCAAAGAGAATCCAAAAGTTCCCTTGATGTCACACCCTGGCCATTCCCTCTTAGTCCATCATTCTTCACTCTAGGCATAATGAGCACAAAATTACTTTTAAGTTTCATGATGATAAGAATATCATCGTACCTAGAGTAGAACCTCTTACTAATAGAATGGTTGGGTGGATGTGGTGGGTTCGCTGTCCAAATAATTAATCACCTGAGACTTGATAGCATAGAATAACACCTCAACCAACGAGTCACATGAGTGTTTTATTTGTAGATGAGATTACTCATAAAAAGATGGAAAGACAAAAAGATAAAATAATAAATTAAAAGGTGAAAAATTGGAAAACAAAAAGTTGAAAAATTAAAGAAATAGAAAAACATTTATTAATTCTGTGTTGTTAGAATGGAGGATACCCCCCATAACTAAATGGTTGAGCATGGCTAGAATTAATAAATGGAAGATTAAGATCATTGCTTGTTGGAAATATTGGGACCTAGTCATACTTACCCCATTGGGGTTCACACACTTGATTAGAGTTGACATAGTTGGGCAAGTTATAAGATGTGGTTAATTTATAAGGAGTTGACCCACTATGGTACTTGTGACTGTAAGATGATATGCAAGGATCAACATGTCTCCCCATGTGGCAATATTCATTAGGCCTCATGGTTGTTGGAGTATTGAGTGGTGGCCTTGATAAGGTAACATGAGGCATTGGGTTCAAAGAGGAAGATGCACCATAGTGCTAGATTTGTGCTGAGTTGGTGGATGTAGTGGTTTCTGAACTGTGGTGTGCCTTTCGACAATCACGTCTAAAGAAGGAACGCCTTTGACGTTGTGAAGGACCTCCACTGCTATTGATAGTAGCAGCATAAGTAACATTCATGGGTTGCCGTTGTGGTGCAAAGCCTTCTAGCACAATTGGTGGTGATGTAGAAGAGGGTGAAGTATGAGAATATTGAGTTTGAGGAGAAGTATAAGGCACATGAGGTGGTGATCTTGTTGGAGAGGACATGGGTGGATAGTACTCGGGAGAATGAAAATGATGAGGTGAGGTAGAGGATGCTGATCCCATCGGAGAAACAAGGTGTTGAACATAATAATCATTTGGTGTTGGGACATACGAAGGGTATGGTCTAGTTAGCAGTGGCCTCCCCCACGACTGAGGTTTTTGCCACTATGGTTGAACCTGATATTTCTGTACAAAATCTGGATGTAACATTCCTCCCCAATGCTCATGTAAATGTGACAAAATTAGACATTGGCCTTTGGGTTGATCATACAAATAGACATTACATTAATATGTGAAATTTGAAGTTGAGTTCTTATTCTTATTATATTCTACCCTTTATTTCGATTGTTGCATGGTGTCCTATCCTATTTCTCGATTTGGCATAGTTGTATCTCTACTATTGTTAGCATATTCTCCATGCACCCACTCTATCATCTTATTAATCTTTGCCTTGATTTCATCTAGTGATTGTTTCATTGGCCTCTTTATGATTATGGACCTTTGCTAATTTGAGATTTTGGTCCCATTAAGAGCTTTCAACATTCCTCCATTTAGCCATTTCTCCTTCTTCTTTTCCTACTCGCTTAATAAGCTCTTGAAGTTGATGTGTTTGTAGCTCATATAGTTGATCCTGGGCATACATCCCTAGGGTTTCCCTTGTTTCGTTACAGAGCCCATCTATGATATTGTACATTAGCCTCTCCTCGGAGAACCCATGGCCTGGGCAATTGTTTAACAATGCATAATACCTTTCTAAGGCCATGTCCAAGGGTTCATGTTACACTTGTTTCCACTCTTGGATTTATCTCCTTTAGGCTGACACTCTCACATAAGTTTGATATCTTTCATTGAAGAGTTCTACCATTGTCAGCCAATGTCGAATTGATTTTGGTTTTAATGACCTATACCATACTTTTTCTTGGCCAATGAGTGTCAAAGGAAAGAGCTTAAGTTTTTTTCATCCATTATCAATGTCATTCCATGCATAGGCATCATGGAAGGCTTGTAGATGATGTTGGGGATCTAAATCATAGCCTCCTGAAAACTTAGGAAAGTTGTTTAAGTTAAGCTTGGGTAGGAAGCTTTCCTTATGATGCCTATGAGATATTTGAATAGCCTCTTGTATTTCTATTAAGCTTGTAATGGCCAATAGTGGTTCATCGTCACTAGGTATGTTATGTAGTTGTGAGTTGGGACGATGTTGTTTGTGTTGATGCTCATAGGAAACCCCTACATCAGATTGGGTACTTCAAACTTCATCTTCATTATCATATAATTTGTTGGTTTTCCAATGAATTGCCTTCCTAGTTGTTGCATTGTCATAGTCTTGTGAGAGAGACATGGTTGTGAAATGTGTGTGACTTAATTGAATTTAATTTAATTTCTTTTCTAAAGGATATATTGTTAATACTTGTTACAGTGGTCTTGTATGATATAACTAATTTAAATAACTAGCACCATCCCCAGCAACAGTGCCAATGATGAGTGGCGAGGTACCCCTACACTCAACCATATGAATACAAGCGTTCAAGCAAGATCCAGTCAAAATCCATGGACAAGATAGTTGTGGTATCTAGATAGTTACATGTTGATCGCAGTTCACTATCTTCCCACCTGAACTAGTATTTGCTTTGTCACGAATGGTTTAGTCTAGAGTGAGGTGTATGATGTGATCCTAAACTAGTGTTAGTCCTAGAGACAATGGAAAATAATCTTGATTAAACTAATAAGCAATAGGAAATGAAGTCTAAGCTAGCCTAAGTGCGATGAGAATCCATTCCTTAATCATCCATACACATCTTGGACCTCGTGCACGACTACTACTGGGATTACCAAGCGTAGATCCTAGGTACGCTACTGGGTTACCAAGTAGTCACACTTAAATGCTTGTGATTAAGTCGTACTCATTTCGCATTTAATAACAAGAATAGCAAATGATGGTAAAGAAATATTAACTAAGAAAATAATAAATAATAATAACAATTAACAATAATAATTAAATAATTAAAACTAAGTGAATGCTGCAATGATGAAGTAATCTCGATCTTTATTGCCAATCATGTGTGTGTCCAAGTACATCACACTCGAATGAAGGTTTCGTACAATTACAAGCATCACACTATGGGCATGCACTGGGAAAATATTCTAATGCTTGTGGGAACAAGCTGCAAGATTCTGGCTATAACTAACTCCTAAGATGCCTAAGCGTGACGGAAGCACACTTATTTATAGGCTAGAATAGACGTTGCGTAAACGAGGCTACGTATACGAGGCCTAGTATATGCAGCGGGCTTAGTATACGGGGTCTAATATATGGGGCCTAGTATACATAGCTAGCTTATTATGTTTAACACCCCTAAGCATTACATTAATTTCTGAAAACTCACACCTATGAAGTGTGTACCATTATCTGAAATAAGTGCACATGGCACACCAAACCTATTTACGACTTATTGTTGAACAAATTGTGCAACTATAGATGATGTACAATCCTTAACAGTGGCTACTTCTACCCATTTTGTAAAGTAGTCAACAGCAAAAATGATGTAATCTATTCCATTGGATATTGGTGTAATGGGCCTCATAAAATCAATTCCCCATATATCGAAGGGTTGTAAAGGTTGAATCCATTGTTGCAGACCCTCTATTTTAGCAGTCATTCCCCCATCATGTTGATAGTGCTTACAAGATTGGACAAAATGATGGGCATCCCAAAACAATGTAGGCCAATAATATCCTACAAGTAAGATTTTAATGGCTATTCGTCTCTCGGCATAATGACCCCCACAAGGACCCTCATGAGCATCTTGGAGAACTTGTAGTTGATTTATATCAGGAACACACCATCAAACCAAGCCATCGGGACATACTTTATAAATTTTCCCATTGATCTCCATAAAATTCTTGGCTTGGTGAAGGAACTTTTATTTCTTTTTAGCATCTAACTCTTGTGGTGTTTGTTGTGTAAGGAGATAGGTGAGAATACTACTATACTAGTTTGTTTCAATGGTCAATTGATTAGTTACTACACTTGCAAAGAGTAGTTCATCAAGAAAATGATTAGAAATTGGATACTCATCCTCTTTTTTTTCCCATCACAACCAAGATAAATGATTAGCAACTATGTTCTCAGTGCCTTTATGATCAATCATTGTAAGATCGAACTCTTGTAAGATTATGAGCCATCGTATGATGCGAGGGCTCACCGTTGGTTTATTCATTAGGAACCTTATTGCACTATGATCTGTGTGCATGAATGCCTTATAGCCCAGGACATAGTACCTAAATTTCTCTAATGCAAACGCTACAACCATTAATTCTTTCTCTGTTGTGGTGTAGTTGAGTTGTGCACCAACAATACTCCTACTTGCATAGTGGATATAATAAGGACATTTTTGGTCATCCAAATATGTAAGTATGGCTCCTAAAGTGTAGTTGGGTGTGTCAATCATTATATGGAATGGTCTAGACTAATCAAGAGCTTATAGAATGGGTGTTTCTATGAACTTTTGTTTTAAAGTTTGGAAAGATAGTTTGCATTCCCTGGTCCATTCGAAAGGTATGTCCTTTTTCGTTAGTTTAACCAATGATTTTGAAACCTTTGAAAAGTTCTCCAGAAAGCATCTGTAATAGCCAGTGTGTCCAAGGAATGACCAGATATCTTTTACAGTTTTAGGTTGCTGAGTGATTCCTTGGATAACTTTGATCTTTTCAGGGTCTCCATCTATCCCTATTTGTGAAATATTATGCCCTAATATGACACCTTCTTGGACCATTAAATGGCATTTTTTCCAGTTGAGCCTTAAATTGATTTCTACACATCACTTTAGTACTTGCTCTAACTGGTACAAGGCTTGATCAAAGTTTGCTCCGTAAGTGGAGAAGTCGTCCATGAAGGCCTCCACTCCATTTCCTATCTATTGTTGGAATATTCTTAAAACTAATCGGTGTAAGGGCATTGCACAAGCCAAACAACATTTGTTTGTATGCAAATTTTCCCCAAGGACTAGTGAATGTAGTCTTGGCTTAATCTTCTGGGGCTATTTATATATGGTTGTACCCATTATACCCATCCAGAAAACTATAGTAGCGATGCCCTACAATGGTGTCTAAGACTTGGTCAATGAATGACAATGGAAAGTGGTCTTTGAATGTTGCCATATTCAGTAGCCTAAAATCTATGCACACCCTCTATTTACCTTTCTTTATAGGCACAATAACTAAGGGACTAATCCATTCACTATCAACAATGGGGTATATGAACCAAGCTTTGAGAAGTTGTTCAATTTCTTCCTTAACCACTTACTTAAGCTTTGGGTTAAGTTGCCTTTGCGGTTCTCTTCGAGGCTTCATGGAGGGGTTGGTGTAAATTCTATGTTGGCATATCCTAGGATATATTCCTGTTAATTCAGGATATGACCAAGCAAAGGCTTTTGACCATTTATTTATTACCTTTAGCTGTCTTCCTTTTTGTTGCAGAGCAAGATTAGCGTTCATAATTACTAATTTTCTATTCTTGAAAAACATGTATTCCATACCAGTGGACAATGGTTTTCACTCAAGGGGCTCTTGCTTAAACTTATTAGGGATTCCCAACTTTTCCCAATTTATATTTTTAATGTCAAGACTTGGAAGTTGGTGATGGACTTGCTCTAAGGTGTCTATGCTATTGATGTAAGTGCAAGTCAAACCCTTAGTTGGTTCCATGCATATAGTTGAACTACTCTCTTGATTAGCTATTAGCCACTAGGTGCCTTCTTTTCTTGTGGTTGCTGCATACAGGCATCTTTGTATATTAGTCACTTGTGCACATTAATTTCCTATAGGAAATGTTAAACGTTGTACAAACCATGACTTCTGCATGCAATTACACCTTGTGTCATTGTATGCGATGCATGGAACTTTCTTCTTCTTGATCTTTCCAAACATATTTTCCTTGGATATTTCTACAGAAAGATCGCATATTCTTAGGCATGTGTTGATTGTGCTTAGCCATGCTCTTCCCATTATGATTGGGAAGTCCCCCTTACCATTGTTGACCTGAATCACTAGGAAATCAACTGGATATGATCATCCACAAACAATGGTGACAATGTCCTTCACTAGTCCTAATGCAATAGTGATGGACTAGTTGGCCAACTGTAAATGAATGTTACTCTTTTTTAGTGGAGGCAAGTTCCAGGCCTTGTACATTTCTTGGGAAATTAAGTTGACGCTAGAACCTGAATCCAAAAGAGGTTTACACGGCTCATTCCCAGTGATCTGTAGATATATAAGAGGACTCCTAAGATCAAAGAATTTCCTAAAAGGATGGCTAGCTTTTATCCAATCGGTAATGGCATGTGTCAACATAACCGTATGCCTTGGGCATGGTATTTGGTTTGAAGGGAGTTCCAAAGTTTTGATTAGTAATGAGGCATCTAAGGGATTAGCCGCTTGTGGTTGCAAGGACTTAGTCAGATTGTTGGTTCTAAAGAAAAGTCTTTTCTTCATGTAGTTGTCAAAACCAATAGTAGATTAAGAGTTAATAGCCCTTGTAGCATTACGTTGCTACGGTTGGGCAGGGAGCTCACCCTACATAGCTGGAGCAAGTGGTAATGGAGATATGGGTGGAAGAGATGCAGCCGAATGAGCAGGATAGTATGTTTGTGGAATATGACCCCTAGGAGAAGGAGTCCTATAATACTCATGGGCTTGGGAGTGAGGTTGAGAAGTGATGTGACTAGTAGAGTCACGTGAAGAGATTGGCTGCTGCATGTAATATCCATACGGGTCAAGCTAACGGTAAGGATACTGTTGCCATGGTGGTGGCATTCCCCATGATTGTGGGTGCTACCACTATTGATACTGCTCAGTTAGTTGTGGTGGAGTTCCACTTGGATAATACGTTAAGGATTGGTGGAACTGTCTTGGGTTACCTTGAGGATAAGGTAACCTTCAGGGTGTTTACCTTTTGTTTAATCATGGGTTAAGTGCATACATCCTAGACTCTTGCAAATGTGAGACTACAGGGCAACATCCCTTAGGATGGTCATATTGGCATATCTTGCATCCACTACCATTGTCTATATCTAAATCCACAACCTCTTTGATGATGATAAATTTACCCTTACCTTTGTTATGTGCATATTTAGCTTCTCTCTTTTTTCTCTTTTTCCAATCATTACCTTGCTCTCTAGACTCCTCTACTATTTTGAGAACAATTTGAAATCTATTATCTAGGGAGTCCCACATTTGATCTACCTTTGCCTATACTTTTGATGCCAACTTTTGAATAGGCAAGATTTTACTTTTCACCATCTCTTTGAGTGGTGACTCTTCTTCATCCTCACAAAATCTTACTCCCTTCTTTATGAGGGAAGGATCTCTATTATATTCCTCCACACTCTCTCTTTTCCTTAGCTCACCTTCCTCTTTAACAACTTGCTCGAATAATCTCTGTACTTGATGGGCCCTAAACTCGGATAATCTTCCTTGGGCATAAGTCCCAAGGGTTCTTCACATTTCATGCCTAAGCCCATCTACGAGATGGCGTAGTTAATCCCTCTGCAAGTAATCATGGTCAGGAAAATGATGTAACAATGCATAATATTGGTCCATGGTAGCATCCAAGGGTTCATGTCCTCCTTGTTTCCATCCTTGGATTTGCTTTTGTAGGTTGGACACTCACGAGTACATTTGGTACTTATCATTGAACAATTCTAACATGGTACTCTACCTATGAATGGATTCCGGTTCTAAGGACTGGTACCAGCTCTTCGCTTCTTTGACTAGTGTCTATGGAAATAACTTTAGTTTTTTCCATTCATTTTCTATGTATTGTAAGACACATGCATCATGAAATGCTTGTAGATGATTTTGAGGATTAGCGTTGTATCCTCCTTAGAATTGTGGGATGTTGTTCATGTCTACTCTTTTGATCCTACTATCTTTTTGATGCCTTTTTGGAACTCCAACAACCTCAATTATGTCTAGCATAATTTGAGTAGTGAGTAGGGGTTCATCGTGATCGTCCCTTCTATGATGTCTACGATGCCTATGTTGTTCCCTACTCTCCCTTCTTCCGTGCTATGATTCTCTAGAATGCCCTCATCCCCTTTCTCGACTGTTTCATCTATGATCTTTGTTTCGCTTACTATTATCCTCATGGTCTTTATCCTTATGACTGTGTCTAGATCCTGAAGGAGAGGGTGAAGGAGATGAGAAAGGTAAAGAAGGAGGACCGTCACCATGATGATGCATGCTTCCTTCTGTTCGGTGGTCACGGCCTTGCTCATAGTTATGATCAACATGTCCATCTTTGTCATGCATGTGTGTTCCTTTTTTAAACCCTTTGTGTCTATTTGTATCAGAACCTAGGTTATGGATGGTTGAATGAAGGTTCTGATACACAAACCCTTGACCAAAGTCAATGGAAGGAACATTATTTTGTGGAAAACCTCTTGAGGTAGGTCCACCACCCTCATTTTCACTTATGACATGCGGGACATTCAAAGATAACTTCCCCTTCATGGATTCATAACATCTCTCCTATTGTAAATCCCTTTCACGTTGTGCCTCCATGGGTTGATACTCTC
This sequence comes from Gnetum montanum, assembly GCA_015680685.1. Lineage (NCBI taxonomy): Eukaryota > Viridiplantae > Streptophyta > Gnetopsida > Gnetales > Gnetaceae > Gnetum > Gnetum montanum. Next base: position 1,738,875 of record MNCI01026832.1, read on the forward strand.
TCGAGTCATGATCATGCACAACATACTCTGCTTGTAACTGTTGCATGCCAATTCATGTGAGATCACGAAGAAGCATGCCTGGGACTGAGTAACCGAGAGGTAACACTATGTTACCTTCTAAATCTCTCCAATGCAATTTTTCATCCTGATGAAGGATAAAGGTAAAGTTTGGTACATATTCATTAGGATGAACATATACCACATGTGATGAAGTGCTAAGGAGTCGATGCATTAACTAGGTCATGTATATGGGACCGCCTTATACGCGACCACGTCGATGCGGCCCCGTCAACACATCCTTCCATGCATCAATGTGGCCCCATTTACATGGAGCCTATTTCAACCTATAAATAAGTGGGCTCCTGCCACACTTAGGTACCTTTTTGGCAGTTGTAGTGAATCTCTTGTAGTTTGTTTCCATGAGAGTTAGAATATTTTCCAAGTGCCCACAATAGGTGTAACAAAGGTGTCTGGCTCTTTATTTGAGTGCTGATGTACCTAAGCCCATTGGCGTGAACGACAATAAAGATGAGCTTTTCAAGCATTCCTTGCAGCAATTGGACTTAGTCATTTGATGCATTTAATAGATTAATATTTCTATGTTTTAATAATTCATTAAGTTTCTATTATTATTATTTTAATCGCTATTTCTCTTTTATAGTTCGTAGAAACCATAAGTATGATCATCTTGAACATAAACCCAACACTTGGCAACCCAGCAATGCTTAACGTTTGGTAACCTAGTAGTGGTTAGGGGATGCTCAGGATGTGCATGGAAGATGGGATCAAATACTTATGCTAGGAAGAGTTAAGATATAGATTAGGATAATTATAGATTACGTAATATTTCATTCCTTAATTTCCATTCCAAGAATTAGATGCTAGAAGATAAAGTGAAAAAGCCATAAAAATTAGTTGCCTCAATCTCACTTAACCATCGCAATTACAACATCACTAGTGAGGTTGGGAAGACAATGACCATTCTAACAAAAGATTTTGCTGGTTAAGGTCTAGTGTACACAAAGTGCTTATAGTCTACGAAATTCAACCGAGTCATGTGTGAATGCCCATGATTCGCATGGTTGGACGTAGGGGGTACCTAGCCGCTCATCAACATGGAACTGTTGAGGTACTGGCAGATCATCAGTATGTGTACTACATCTCTAATTGTTCCTTGTATTGAACCTAGGTGGTGAAACACTTTCATAAGAAGAAGGAGACATGATTGTTTATTCAATGTGTAATATTATTCCTTTTAATAATTGTAAGATAACCAACCCTAAGGGTTCGTTCCAATGATGAGAAAGATTTCCTAAGTTTGAATTAGCACACAAATAACAAAGTCCCTAATAACAGTGCCAATGATGAGTGGCGAGGTATCCCCATGCTCAACCATACGAATACGACTGTACACGCACGATCCGATCATATTCCAAGGACTAAGTGCTTACGCACCTTTTTAGAACAAGGATGGGTTAGTCAATCGTTGTCTTCCCAAGCTTACTTATATAGCATGATTATATGGTTAAGTATGCTTGAGGTACATGATTTTTATAGTTTTAAAGTTTTTATGTCTTAGTGCTACAAAGAGAGGAGAGAGATAACTAAGTACCTAATTTTGATTTAACTACTTAACTATGCTTTAACTAGTCCTAACATCAGCATCCGTTCTCACTTACCATACACATCCTGAACTAGTGCAACACTACTAGGATTACCAAACTCTAATCGTTACTGGGTTACCAAGTGTTACATGCATGCTCGAAGTGATCATACTGAGTGTGCTTACTTAGGAGAGTTGCAGGGTGAGAGAGAGAAAATTAATTAACTAAGAAAAGCATTAAGTAAAACTAATTAACATTAATTAATCTATTCTGAATGCTGCAAGGTTTATCACAAAGTTCATCTTTATTGCCATACACAAGATGTACTCAGGTACACAATGCTCAAATAAAGATCTGTTCACTTTATGACTCCTACTACGGGCACTCAGAAATAATTCTATCTTTGGAAAGGGAAAAAGGCAGGAGTTTGGGTAAGGAACTAAAACTAACTCTTCAAAACCAAGTTCACCCACCTCTTATTTATAAGTAACGAGGTAGGCCCCGATATCGCATACATGATATCACTTGAAAGGCTCTGATATTGCATACCTGATATCACAGATGTGATATCTCATACCCGATATTGCAAACATGATATTGCAACTCATCAGGAAGCAAATTGCATTGTGTTCTATTTGCAAGAATACCTTGTACCCAAGCACATAGTACTTGAATTTTTCCAAGGCATACACCCTCACCATTAGTTCTTTCTCCATTGTGGTGTAGTTCAATTGTGCATCCATAATGCTTTAGCTTGTGCATTGAATGTAGTGTGGATGTTTCTGTTCATTTAACTACATGAGCATGGATAACAAGGCATAATTCAATGCATCCATCATGATGTGAAATGGTTTGGACCAATCAACTACTCATAGAATTGGAGTTTCTACAAGCTTTTGATTGAGTTGCTAAATGCATTTTTGCATTCCTTGTCCATACGAATGAAGCATCTTTCTTTGTCAACTTCACTAATAGTTTAGCAATCTTAGAGAAATTTTCTATGAATTGTTAGTAGTAGCTAGTGTGACTTAGGAATGACCGAATGTCTTTGATGGTTTTTAGCTAACAGGTAATTCCTTGGATTATCCTTATTTTTTTAAGATCCATCTCAATCCCTACTTGTGAGATTATGGGCCCTAACACAATGCCCTCATGGACCATCAAATGGCTCTTTTTCTAATTAAGCCAAAGGTTAGTATCCACATTCCTTTTAAGCACTTACTCAAGATGATCTAGAGCTTACTCAAATGTAGCCCCATAGGTGGAGAAGTCATCCATGAAGACTTTCACCCTACTACCAATTTATTGTTGAAAAATGCTAAAGATAAGGCATTGGAAGTTTGTAGGGACATTGCAAATACCAAATGGCATGTTTCTGTATGCAAAATTTTTCTAAGGACTTGTAAATGTGGTTTTGGCCTAGTTCTTCGATGTAATCTAAATTTGGTTATAGCCACTATACCCATCTAGAAATCTATAGTAGTAATACCCAAAGATGGTGTCCAACACCTAGTCCAAAAATGGCAATAGGAAATGATCTTTGTACATCACCATGTTCAAGAGCTTGAAGTCAATGTAGACCCTTCACTTACCACCTTTCTTTGGCATGATCACAAGTGGACTAACCCACTTGCTATCCACAATGGGATAGATAACCCCCACATTGAGGAGTTGTTTAATCTCCTCCTTGATGATTTGCTTCAATTTGGGGTTCAACCACCACTACATCTACCTCTTTGGCTTTATGGAAGGATTAGTATAGATGCAATTCTAGTATATCCTAGGATCAATTATAGTGAGTTTAGAATATGATCAAGAAAAGATTATTGGCCATTTTTTGACCACCTTCAACAACCTCTCTTTTTGTTCAAAAGAAAGATTGACATTGATTAACACCAACTTGCCATTTTTAAGAAAGCATATTCCATGCTAGTAGGTACAATTTTCAATTGTAGGGTCTCTTGTTTGAAACTTTTAGGGATTTCCAACTCTCCCCAATAAGTATCATCAAGTTCATCATCGGAGAGTTGGCAATGAACTTGCTCCAGTCCATTCATGCCTTCAACATAGGCACTTATCAAGCTCTTAGTTGATTCCATGTAAATTATTGAGCTACTTTTAGGATCAGCTATCAGCCATTGGGTGGCCTCCTATTTTGTGGCTTCTATGTACAGGCACCTTTCAATTTTTGTCTCATTTGCACACTATCTGCATGCTAGGATTAATGTACTTTGTATGGCCCATAGTTTTAACACATAGTTGCACCTTATATCACTATACAGAATGCATGGAACTCTCTTCTTCTTAATCTTTCCATATGCATTTTCCTTGGAAATCTTCAAGGAAAGGTCTTTGATACCCAATCATGCATCAATAGTACTTACCTAAGCCCTTTCCATGATGATTGGGAAGTCCCCCTTGCAATTATCAACTCAGATTACTATGAAGTTAGCAAGATAGGACCACTCACAAATAGTGATCACAATGTCCTCCACCAATCCCAAGGAAACAGTTATGGATAGGTCTACCAACTCAAGATGGATGTTACTCTTCTTGAGTGGAGGCAAGTTCTATGCTTTGTACATCTCATGAGAAATCATATTAATACTAGAATCTGAATAAAGAAGTACCTTGCATGGGTCATTCCTAGCAATTTGCAAATAGATTAAGGGACTTCCAAGATACAATCTTTTCCTAGGAAGGTGACCAACCTTTCTCTAATTAGTTATCACATGGGTTAGCATCACAATATGCACTTTCGGAGGCATTTGGTTTGAAGGGAACTTGAACAAAGTAGATGCAAAGGATGAGGGAGAAATAGGATTATCAATTGCATAAGTTTGTGAGGGTTTTGTATGACTATTGGTTCAAAAGAATGATCTTTTTTAGAATTTGGTTTCCAAACCACTTAATGGAGGAGTCGGTTGTAAGCTAATAGCCTTGATAGCATTATGTTGTTGTAGGTAGGCTAGAATTTTATCTTACAAAATGGAGTAGGTGGTAATTGAGTTGAAGGTAGAGGAAACATATACAGAAGGATGAGAAGGGTAATGAGGAAATGGGGATTCCCCTCTTGGAGATGGAGATTCAGCTCTATAGTACTCAAGAGCGTAGTAGTGATGCTAGAATGAGGCATGACTAGAAGTGTCATGTAAAGAAATGAACTACTAAACATAGTACCCATATGGATTAGACTATCAGTAAGGGTACTGCCACCTTGATGGTGCCATCCCCCATGATTGTGGGTCTGCTCATAAGATTGTGGTGGAACTACCTTGGGTTGCCTTATGGATAAGGCAACCTTTTAGGTGCTTTCCTTCTTGCCAATCTAGGATTTAGAACATACACCCCCTGACTCCTGCAAGTGTGACACAATGGGGCAACATCTCTTAAGATGTTCTTATTGGTAGATGTCACATCCATCATCATCATCTGTTTCATATTCCATAACCTCCTCTACTGTAGCAACCTTACCCTTACGCCTTTGGTGGGTATGTTCAGCTTTCTTCCTTCTCCTACAATCATGATCACTACTTTGCTCTTTGGATTCATTTACTATTTTTAGAATAATTTAGGGCTTTTCATCCAAAGAGTCTCATATCTTGTCTACCTTGGCCAAACTTTTGTAGATAGATTTCTAAATTGACAAGGTCTTTCATTGCAAACCTCATTAAGTGGTACCTCCTCTTCATTGTCACAAAACCAAACTTTCCTGCTTCTAATGGAATTGTCCCAGTTGTACTGCTCAATACTTTTCCTTTTTCTCAACTCTTCTTCTACCTTAGCAACCTACCCTATTAACCTTTGAATCTAATGGGCTTTTAATTCTGAAAGTCTCCCTTGGGCAAAGATCCCAAGAGTTATCCTTGTTTCTACATGAAGCCTATCTATGATATGGCAAAGCTACTCTCTTTGAGAATAACCATGGTCAAGACATCGATGCAAAAGGGAATATTACCTAACCATGGCTATGTCCAAGGGTTTATGTGTTTCTTATTTCCAACCTTGGATTTATTTCCTTAGGTTGGACACTCAAGAATATGTTTGATACTTATCATTGAAGAGCTCAAGCATAGTACCACATCTATGGATTGATTCAAGCTCCAAGGACTGGTACCAACTTTTAGCTTCTTCTTTAATTTGTAAAATTCATTCTCCACATTTTGTAAGGTACAAGCATCATGAAAGGCTTGAAGATGATTTTGTGAATCTAAGTCATATCCCCCTTCAAACTTAGGAATATTGTTCATATCCAACTGCTTGATTTTGCTATCTTTAACATACCTTGTTGGAACTCTCATTACCTCTATGATGTTCAACATATTTCAAGTTACAAGCAAAGGCTTATCATAGTCATAGCCGCTATGATGGCCATGATGCCTATGATGCCCTCTACTACCCCTTCTTTCATGGTAGTGAGCCTCCCTTGATTACCCATGCCCCTAATCTCAACTAGCCTAGTAGGTCCTATGATCATCTCTATCTTACCAGTCACCACCATCATAGTCATGTCCTCTACAGCTTCAATTGGAGCTAGAGAAGGAAGAAGAGGATGATGAAGGTAAAGAAGAAGGAGGACTAACACCATGGTACCTACCACCCCCTCTTCAATTCTCATGGTCAAGATCATCATCATGATGCCTATCCTCATCCCTACCATGACTCTCATCTTTGGATCCCCCATGGTTATGGGACCCATTCTTGCCTAAACTAGGATTATTTACAGTGGATTGCAAGTTTTGGTTCAAGCCCCCTTGGTCAAAACCAAGGGAAGGAGAGTTAGTAAAATGAGAATTCCCAGAGAAGGAATCCTCATTTTCTTTTTGATCTAGCAGGAATAAGGGGTTATTGAACTATTCTCCTTCATAGCTTCATAGTGTTTCTCTTATTTCCTATTAATTTTACATTCTACCTCAATAGGATGGTAATCCCTAGAGTCATGGTCCTACATAATGTGTTTAGCATGGAGCCCCTAGATGCTAAACCTCATAAGAGTTTGTTGGAGCATCACAAGAATGATTAATCAAGTGACAACACAATGTTACCCTCCATGTTCCTCCACTACATCTGTTCCTCCTGATGTAGGACAAAGGTGGAGTTAGGTGCATACTCATTGGGATGAGTATTTATCACTTGGCATTGTTGGGGCACTAGCTGATTTGATCATTTATTTCTCTGATTGGATGTGTGCCCAAATTTTTATGGAGAATCATCCCTGTGAGAAGAAGACATTTTGGATTAAAAGAAAATACTAGTGTGCTTTTTACAATTATTATTATTATTTGAATGATTGCGACTTTGAGGTTTAGTCCAACAATGTTAAATAATTTTCACTAGATCCTAGCTAGTACACGTAGCTAACTAAAGTCCTTAGCAATGGTGCCAATGATGAGTGATGAGTATACCCTACATCCAACAATATGAGTCACTAGCATTCACTTAACAATCTAGTCGAATTCCAAAGACTTTAGGTTTCTAAGTACACTAGTTCTAGGATGTGAAACTAATCGTTGCAATCATTGTCTTCCTAGTTATACTTGTGAATTGCAAGTGTATGGTTAAGTGTAACTGAGGCATATGATTTTTATCATTTTCATATTTTATGGTTTAAGTCACCTAAGGACAAGAATAAAGGATAAAGTAATTAATTATGTAACTAATATAATCTAATTACTAGCCAATATTTAACTAATGCTAACATAAGCATCCATTTCCACTTGCCATACACATCCTAAACACATTATAACACCATTGGGTTACCAAATGTTAAGAATTACTAGGATTACCAACCGTCAAGCATGTACTCAAAGTGATCATACTTATGTATTGCTATTAAATTGATATTGATTAATTAATTAAAACATTAAGGTAAATTGCATGAATATTAAGTGCATAAGGAAACAATTAATCTAGTCCAAGTGCTACAAGGTTTATCAGAAAAACTTGACTTTATTTCCATCAACACTAAAGTGCTTAGGTACAATAGTGCTCAAATAAAGATTCATACACTCTTTGACTCCTATTGTAGGCACTTCAAAAATATTCTAACTCTCAAATGAAAAAACTTACAACACTTCACTACAAGTATGGAAACATTGCCATAAATGCAACTGGTATGGATACATTTATAGGTAAAAATAGGGTGCCTCATCAATGGGTACATGTCAATGGATCAAACCCTAAATTGATGGTTTCAAGTCAATGAAATCTTTTTGACAGGGTCACATCAATGAATTTTTGTTGACGTGGCCCAACAACTAACCCATCACAACCTTAAATTCATCCCATGAGCCTATATGAGTTCTCAAGGTTTAGAGCCAAAAATTAGCCTTTTCTTTTAAGGTGGATTTAAAAGCTATCATTTTTTCCTATCCTCACCTTGAGATGCTAACATGATTATCATGGTTTCAAATTCTCTAACATGAGTTAATGGATCTTTATCATTAGCTCCCCTAAAGATGGGTAGTAAATGGAAGCTTTTAATTTCTACATTTCTTCCTGGGGAAAATACTAAGGGCCCTTGAGGAATAGTAGGTATTCTTTGATTCATGAAATTTCCTAAGATTTGACATTGGTATACTTGATCCAAAGGAAAATTAGAGCCATACTACCAAAAGGAAGAGGAATTGAGCTTTAAGAGGTTATGAAAGGTATATGATATGAAGGAGATTCAACAGGAAGTAAAGAAGTACCAATGGGTGGGATTGGAATTAGACTTGGTATTTTAAAAAAAGGTGGCTACTAAGGTAACAAGAGTTTGAAAATTTAAAGCACTTATTAGTTTACTAAAACCCCCTAAAGTGGCCATGTAACTTAATACTTAGGTAAGGTTAGGATTTTGTTCCTGGAAAATAGCAACTATAACTAGATTTGTTATCTCCTTTCTTATATTTAAGAAATCTAGGAGTGGATTAAATGCTACTAAAAATGAAAATTGTATTGCTAGTTCACTTGGTTCAAAAATTTTTGTTGGCCTTTTAAATTCAATTTTCTCATTATCTAGTTCTTCTATGATATGAGATTATAAAATTTTTTCTAAAGCTTGAACTCGTTAAGTTAAACTTATGTGCTGGTTAGCTAAAATCTCATTAATTCTCCTAGCATTATTTTAAATGAATTCTTATCTTTCCCTAGTTGATTAAGTTAAGTAAAATTCTCATTCCTCTTTATTATTAGTTGATACTCTTTGATTTATGGGAGTTGTGAGAGTTTCAAAAGTTATAGGAATACTGGTAGAAGTTTCTTTATACCTTTCTCATCTATTTACTTCAAGACTAAGCCTTTCTTATTTAGGTTCTTCTATAATATGTTCTAATTTTTTTGCTATAGTGCATTTGTAATAACTTTTGGTATTCCTAGAAGGTTGTATCCAAGTTGGGTTTTTAGGTTGCTTATTAGATGTCATTAAAATTAACAAGTGCATCCTTCCCTAACACATTCATAAGCAATTAGTCCTAGGAAATTATAATTACTTTTTACCACACACTTAATTATGGCTTTAAAGGTAATTTTCTTAGCACTTTCTTCAGTCTTAGAAACTAAAGAGACCAACTCTTATAACTTCCCTTGTACATTTTCCTCAGTTTTAATTTTTTTATTTTTCTTCTTGAATGAAAAACAATAAAAGAAAGAACGTGTACCTTTTGTTGGTGATGAATAAAACTAAATTCAAAAAGAAAACTAACTAAAGAAAATAATAAAAGCATACTAAACCCTTGATGAAGATTGACTTTGCTAGCCTCCCTAACAATGGTGCCAAATTGATGAGCCAACCAAAATTTAGTGCTAGATTACCTTCATTCCAGCAATGTTACCCTATCTATGACCAATCCACAAGTTGTATCTATGGAGGAACAGTTGAAAGTCAAAGAAATCATCAAGAAAAAAAATAATTAAATTCAATTCTAGTTAAATCCCATTCTTATGACTCTGACTCATAGCCTAACTCATAAATTCTCACCTTAACTTTTAACTTAAGTTCAAGAATGGAATTTAGTGATTAAATTAACTTTGAAGCTATTAAATATAAACTATAAATTTTAAGAAGCACAAGAGAGATATCACACAATCTGTGATTCAACCTTGTTGTCTTCATAGCGCAACAACCTCAATAGCCCACCAAAGAACTCCAATGGTTGACAATTGCCACAAGGTTCAACTAGCTCTGTTGATAATTCTTCAAAAAGAAGGAATTGCTACAAAATGACTTGGATTCTCTTGGAGTACGAATTGTTACTCTTTTTCTTAATATGAAGATTCCTTTTATACTTGAAGGATTGACAAATTCATTTAGAAAAAATAGTTATATAGCCATATCGATTGACATTGCAGGAATCGATGTAGATCTTGAATATTGATCTACATAGTGGCCACAATATGTTTTTGCCTCTTATTTTGTTAGTGCATATCGTAATTGCGGTCTAGATCAATATCTCGATTTTGCTAAAGGCTTTGGATCACAATGGCTCTAATGATATTGATCCTCATCATAGTCACTATATGTATCGATAAGATTCAGACCGATTTCTGGTGATCCGTGTGATGAATATCAATATTCCATACATCAAAGTTTTTTTAAAGGTTTTGTATAAATTGATATCTTATCAATCCTAGTCACAATCACTATGTCCTATGAAACATAACTTTTGAAAAGATTATTAACACTTATTGCATGCCACTGTGGGAATTGGTATACTTCAATAAGCTTGCATAGTAAAAATAAGATAAACGTTTAACCTAATTTAATCAAAACTGAAAGACAATTAGGGGTTTCATTACTAAACTAGTTAATCTTGGTTAATATTTAATATGTTAAGTGATTTAAAGAATTTTGAAAGCCTATAAACCAACCATCCTCATTGTTAAAGTACTACATGCTTGATTTGGTTATGAGGTCACTCATAAAGTACTATATGGTTGAGTTAACCATGAGCTTGTTATTAAAGTACTTCTAGTATAAGGTTTTGAGTTCAATCCTTAGTTATGCATATAACTAGCAATTCAAATAGTAACCTCATTCAATGTTAAAATGTCAATTAATGGAATTTTTTAACATCTTGAACTTCCACCTTCTACTCCATTGATCTCATGTTTCTACATTTCCATTCATGTTTTCTTGTGTTTTAGATAATAATATACAAAAACAATGCTACCTTATTATGGCATTAGAAAGACATGATACACATGCTTGAAGGTAGTACTCTAAAAAGGATAATAAAATAGTAATTAATTAATTTTCATATAAGAAATCATTCTTAAAGTACCATTATAAAGACATGTTAACCAAACTTGAAAGTAGGATACTTCTAAGAATCTCATAATCTCTTAGACTAGTTTCATCATGTGATTGGAAAGGCATGTGACTCATGCCTAAAAATGCTCCTCTAACCAATGGCCAAGGTTCACAACATAAGCATAACTATATGAATAATTATTTTTAATGAACCTAATGAATGTCTCTCAATTTTTTACTTCTAGGTGATGTTTTTTTAACCTAGTGGCTAGTTGGTCTCATGGTGGTGATATTCGATGATACAATATAATGTCGTTGGTAAGAAGACTGGACTTAGTATAGAATCCCAACAAAAGGCATATTGATCATTATAATCATACCTAACATAAAGGATCCATTATGACCATGGTAAAGTATCTTATGTCCCATCCTTCTAAGTCCTTCTAGCTTAATTTCGTCTCACTAATTATGAATTTGATGATCTTATGTAGCATAGTGCATGATTTTGACTACCATCATTACATATGTGTGTATTTAAATGAAAATATGATTCACATTCACTTTTTTAAATGCCCACATACCCCTATGTGAATGGTTATATAAGAGCATTAAGGGCAAGAGTCTAGTTTGAGGAAGATCCACTTGTATAACTATCAGGAATCATGTCCAATAACCAATTTCATATCATCAAGAGCATGAAAAGTTGTCATTAAACTTTATTTATTATTCTATAAATGAGTTCTCCTTAAATGTTTCTTAAATTTTGACAAGATTCTTATTTTTTCTTAAAATCCCTTTAATTTTTTAACCCAAATTCAAGTGTAACTGATGAATTTTGATTATTTCAAATTTATCTAATCATAGATAAGCATCATTTTCTAAATTGTCATCTTTGAAGAAGTCTTAAGATCCACAAAGTGTGAAGAAAAAATGACATTTTTATCAAAATACAAATTAAACTCTAATTTTTAAAATTGGTGATATCGTAGCTACAACATCATACAACTTAGCACATCACAGCTATGATGTTACATTTACAATATCACCACATTTGATCCATATCAAATTAGGAGTTCATTCCATTTTCTCATTACAAAGCCTTATATACATCCTAACTTCCAAACCACACACTTGATTTTCATTGCTTAAAATTCTTAGAGCTCATGGAGCTGAGCTTTTTATCATGGGAGAGACATAACACACTATGAAAATCTTGCAAACATTCTATTTTTGAAGCACTAAGTGCTAGGGTAATGACTTTAGCAATTTTAAATACTTTGACATTTTGGAAATTTTTTATCTTAGACACTCTAACACTTAGATCCCAACAACAAAACTAGGAGACTACAAACCAATTATGAGTCACTTCCAAAGGTTTGTAGAAATAGTTAGCTAGCAAACATGGGTATGGAAAGAATGCTCAAGGTTATTGAAGATTAAGTAGAGGTTTCCTCATATCTTATAATGAGATAAATCTTAGTAAATGTTGCAATAAATGCTTAAATTGTCCACACCTCAAGAAATGTTGTTGCATTTCAAATAACACTTAAAATAGGAGGGGGAACCATGATCATGATAATAACATGAAGGAAAGCAACAAGCCACAAATCTTTTCACAGATCAATCAAGGATGCTCTTAATATGCTAGTAGTACCATCCATAAATTTTATAGGCATATAAGATGTTCAAGAAATAGTTGAGCCAAAGTAAAAGAAAAAGACATAATGAATGCTAATGAACATGAAGATGCCTTGGAAAGACTAGTGCAAATTGGAGAAATCATTCAGTATGTCTTTGATATCTAATAAATCAAATTTTTACAAAGTACCATGATATTGTATTTTTGATTTTGTAGATATGATATTGTAGCTCAATAAATGATGTCATATATGCAATATAGTGCATCATGGTCATGCCTATAAATACAAGCCCACCATCATATCAAACTTATCTTTTGGTTGAACCCTTAGTGAAATTCTTGCAGTTTATTTTTATGATTTGAGAGTTAGTTGTGAGCACTCATAGTGTGATGACTAATAGTTCTCTAATGTCTTTATTTGAGTGAAGTATACCCAGACACATTTCATAAATGATAATATAGAAGAGATTGTTCTTTGTCATTTTAGCATCTCAGTTAGCATGGATTTACTTTTTACGTTATTTATAGTTACAATGTCTTTTACATTTCCAATGTCAATTAGTAATTGTCTAGTAATCCAATAGTAGTTTTTCTTAATTCACTCACTAGCAAAGTTTCTTGCTAATCCCATTGGCAATTATACCAACCCACGGCATGTTTGAAAGACTAGTAATGAATGCTTATAATCATTAGGCTAGCTTAGTAATATATTTTCATTGCATCTCAGATAATGGACATTCTATTCATTTCATCATGTTTTACTGATGAGACGCAGATTGCACAAGCCGCGATATCGCTTACGCAATATCGCATCCCCTGCGATATTGCAGACGCGATATCGCAGTCCGCCACCATATCTATAAATAAGAGGCGGCACTTCCCTCATTTCTCATCCTAGGCATAAAGTAGCGAAGCTCTGGCAGATTGATCACCTTAGAGATAGAATATTTTCCATGTGCCCGCAGTAGGAGTCCCCCAAGTGAACGATTCTTTATTCGAGCAGCTTTGTACTTGAACGCAAGTTGTGTACGGAAATAAAGACGAGCTTTGCGGATAAACCTTGCAGTGCATGGATAGGTTTAATTAATGTTATTTACTACTTTCCTAGTGACGCGGCATGAGTACGACTTGGTTACGAGCGTTGACGAACGTGTACGGCTAGCCAAGGAATCGGCTACTCATCGCGAGTAGATTC
>MNCI01026832.1:1754788-1765205 GCA_015680685.1 Gnetum montanum
AATTTCTTTAACTTTTCTAATTTTTGTTTTACAAATTTCTTTAACTTTTCTTGTTTTTGTTCTACACCATTGTTATACTTTTCTATTTTGTGTGTGTGTGTGTGTGTCATCCTCCATGTAAGTTTGTCACCCAATAAGTGTTCGGGCCAATGGGATGAACTATTTTTCATTCATTGCTAGTGTTTGGTTTTTACCTTTAAGTTACATTGTTGATACTAAGGTATGTTCTTTTTGATATGGCAGGCAATGAGATCACTTCATCCATCCATCCATCAAGTCTATGGTTTCCCTTGGCTTGGAAATGTACAGTTCCCTTCCAATAAGAACTTTAACGAACTGGTGACTGGGCATTTCTCAAACTAAGGAAGGACTCAAGGATTACAAAGGGTGTGACTTCAAAGGAATTTGATGCTTTTGTGTTGATTATTCTCTTGGGTGCTTGGATGTTTTCTTCTTGAGTTTTCTTCCCGATCCGACATTACACATTCTTCAGAAGCTGAGACAATAAAAATAAGATGTCTTTGCATGGTGTGGTCCCCACACATAAAAACTCAAAACACAAAAAAAAAAAACAAAACCAAAGTGAAGATTCAAAGCACACCCCTTAGACGAAATAAAATTTGGGCTGCACGCGCTGGTTATGGAACCAAAGTGTTCCCTCTAACTAAGGCCCTTCTCACTTCCCATTCTCTCCTTGTTTCGTCGGAATGGTGGTGGCTCTTTGAAGATGCATCCTTGTTATCCAAGTAGATGGTTTAACCAAATGCATTGATGCGAAGTCATTGGAAGTGGTTGGTTTGAGCCGGACTTGGAATGAGATTTGCCAAGTCACATTAATCATAAAACATACAAGGGGCTGTACACCACCTTGTTCTTGGGATTCCATTCCACTTCTCTTCTCTCCATCCTTCTCTCCATCGTTCACCTCATTGCCAGTTGTATCATTAGTGTATATATTTTGGTTGATGCATTGTTTTCTTTTTGGTAAATTCTAGCGATTAAGACTTTAACCCTTGTTCCCAAGGACATTCCCAGAGCCTACAGACTCTTTGAATGTGGGATTGTCAGGGCATTAAGGGCATGAGCCTGCTTTGGGGAGGACCCACTGACACTCCTATTTGGAACATTCGTTAACTTCTTTTCCTTAACATTTTGTAATTAATTTTAGTTTTGTTCATCTCCATCTTGACATCCATTTCACTGATGCCATAGTTGTCCCTTTTACCTATCTTTCTAACTCCTTTTCTTTCTCCATTCTAACGCTACCGGAGGTTCGCAATTAGTCATGGGGGTACAAGGCCTAATTTTTTGATTTTTCTCCTAAGCACCGAATTTTTTCGTTTCTCTTCCTAACCCCTACACCTTCGGTAGTCATCATCTACATTTTCCCAAGTCCATATTAGCCATACCACAACCTAGCTAATGAACCTACACCGAAGCAAGGTATTATTTACTTCATGATTCAATTACCCTTGCTAATATATGATTGTGTTGTATGTGCAAATGGCAATCATACAACAATGGAATGGATCTGGAGCAACCACTTGGAATGGAGCGGCGATGAAGCAACCATGCAAGGAGTAGAATGGATAATGCGCTTACGGATGGACAACGGAAGGCGCAATCTAGGCGTTGGCAGCAGCAAGACTCTTCTCTCTTCTTCTCTTCTATTCTCTCTCCTCTTTTCCTCAACTGCCAAATGTGATCTGATGTCATTGTAATAAGGTGTTCACCCTTGTTGTCATGAACACCAGTCTTGTCAAGTCTTGTAATGATGAACCGTTCACATGTCATTCCATTAGTTCCATTCCCCTCAATAATCCCCTACCTACCTAATATCATTGTAAGGAACTCGAGGATGAGTTTTCATTCAGTCATGGGGGTATGATGAGATGCAAATTGCACAAGCCACGATATCGCGTACGCGATATTGCAGCTAACGCGATATCGCATCCCTTGCGATATTGTGTACGCGATATCGCGTCTTTCCCTATGATATCGCGTACGCGATATCGCGGTTTGCCGCCATATCTATAAATAAGAGGTGGCACTTCCCTCATTTCTCATCCTAGGCGTAAAGTAGCGAAGCTCTGGTGGATTGATCACCCCAGAGATAGAATATTTTCCATGTGCCCGCAGTAGGAGTCCCCCAAATGAACGGTTCTTTATTCGAGCAGCTTTGTACCTGAACACAAGTTATGTACGACAATAAAGATGAGCTTTGTGAATAAACCTTGTAGTGCATGGATAGGTTTAATTAATATTATTTACTGCTTTCCTAGTGACACGGCATGAATACTACTTGGTTACAAGCGTTGACGAACGTGTACGGCTAGCCAAGGAATCGGCTACTCATCGCAAGTAGATTCTCTCAACCCTTTCCTCCTAGAGCGTGGGACAAGTACGACTTGATTACGAGCATCTACGGATGTGTACGGCTAGTCAAGGAATCGGCTGCTTGTCACACATAGGTTAGTTAACTGCCTCAGTACGCGATATCGCGGTCTACCGCCATATCTATAAATAAGAGGTGGCACTTCCCTCATTTCTCATCCTAGGCATAAAGTAGCGAAGCTTTGGCGGATTGATCACCTCAGAGATAGAATATTTTCCATGTGCCCGCAGTAGGAGTCCCCCAAGTGAACGGTTCTTTATTCGAGCAGCTTTGTACCTGAACACAAGTTGTGTATGGCAATAAAGATGAGCTTTGCGAATAAACCTTGCAGTGCATGGATAGGTTTAATTAATGTTATTTACTGCTTTTCTAGTGACGCGGCATGAGTACTACTTGGTTACAAACGTTGACAAATGTGTACGGCTAGCCAAGGAATCGGCTACTCATCGCAAGTAGATTCTCTCAACCCTTTCCTCCTAGAGCGTGGGACAAGTACGACTTGATTACGAGCATCTACGGATGTGTACGGCTAGTCAAGGAATCGGCTGCTTGTCACACATAGGCTAGTTAAGTGCCTCAGTACAACCGCTTCGAGCACGTGTGTTACGTGTGGTGATCCAAGTAACGNTTAAGGCATTTAGTCTACGGAGTTCGATCGGATCGCGTGTACACGCTCGTATTCGTATGGTTGAGTGTAGGGGTACCTCGCCACTCATCATTTACCATAGTAGATCTTAAGGAAAAATTGGGATAGATCAATGTTTTTCACTAGATTTAAATTTTTCTTTATGAATCTTAGTTTTTTCAATGGATCTAATGTTTCTATAGTGAATCTAATTTTTCATCATGATAGGAGAAATTAAATTTTCAATGGATCTAATATTTCTCCAATGAATTTGATTTTTTTTTAGCATTTAATTTTTCTCAACCAAATTTGATTTCTTTAGAATTCCCTTATGGGGGATTCTACATCACTTCCATATTCTTCAACCAATGTTAAAATTTCCACTTCTTTTATCAATGAAGAAATTTCTATTAATTCCCAAAATGTAGATTTATAAGCTTGTAAGAAAAATGTGAAGATGTCTTCTTCCAATAATGTTGATGCAACTAAGACACCTAATTTTATTCTTCCTAATGATGTATATGAGTCCTTAGTTACTGACCTTTCATCATAATATATATATTCATTTAAATTTTTTATTACCTACCTCTTAATCAAAATTTCATTTCATAGTTAAATGATATGACAAAAAGACATGATATTCAAATCCTTTATGCCAAGTTTTATTTTCACTTTTTTCTTGCTTGTTAACTTACATAATGCTTCAATGGTGTAGTGTGCCCTAGATATAGGATCTTTTATATATAAGCATGCATCATTGATCATTGAGAAGTGGGTTCCATATTTTGATGTCTAATTTAAAGAGTATGCTAAAGTTCATGTTTTTTCAAGTTATATAAACATTCATTGATTGTTCAAAAAGCTGAGCAAGAAATTGTTAGTCTTCTTAGACTCATTAAACATATAGAGTCCATTTCTATAACTTTTTGTTTTTGTATACATTTTTTTTTTGTTAAAATCAACCTTCTTCATTATAAAAAGAATTGGTATTATAAACAGGAGGAAAGACTTATAGCCAACTAATTACATATTATAATCTTCATTCTTGCAACTTTTGCCATTGTGAAGGAAATTTGTTTAATGCTTATTCTTTTATGCTTAAGAAAAAAGATTCTAAAGAAAGGAAAAATTGTATTAAAGTTGAAGATAGGAAAAAATAATATGAAATTGAAGATATGAAAAAATCAAGTGACAATAAAGAATCTAGAGAAGACAAAAAATTTT
This sequence comes from Gnetum montanum, assembly GCA_015680685.1. Classification (NCBI taxonomy): domain Eukaryota; kingdom Viridiplantae; phylum Streptophyta; class Gnetopsida; order Gnetales; family Gnetaceae; genus Gnetum; species Gnetum montanum. The sequence continues at coordinate 1,759,033 of MNCI01026832.1, forward strand.
GTGTATAATTTTACTACTACTAAAGAAAGCATTAAGCAACCTAGATAAATAGCTTGTAAGGAAAATTTTTCATTTGACAAGAATATTATTAACTCAAGGATTAAAACTAGTGTCAACAAGAAGGTTACAATCTTCCAAAAGTACTATCACTTTCTTGTTTTGATACAAATATTGGTGTTAACTCATAGCTCTCTATCTTAGATTCTTTTGCTATTTTAATTTTAGCATTGAAAAATGATGTAAATTTTATTAGTACTAGGACCTTCTTCTCTACTAAGAATTAATTTTACTTATTACTTTTTTCAAAGTATTAATTGTAAGGTTGTACACATGATTAGATGGTTCATTATTAATATTTTCTTGGGGTCTAATACCCATGTTTTATCATAGCACACTTAAATTTGTTCAACATTGCTAAGGGTTAAATTGTACACTTTGAACTTTGTTAACTCTAATGAGAAGATTATGTTCATAGACTTGTCATTAATATGTTGGTATGCTCATATTGTTTCATCCATAGATTACAATTTGGTCATGTGTGTATGCTTATGATTTATATGGTTGGACCTTGGGAACTCTCACAACTCATCATTGACGTTGTCACTAGGGATAGTGTTAATATATCATAGTTAATTAATTCTATCAAGGTTCGTTGTGTTTGTATTTTTGAAGTTTATCCTTCAAATTTATAACAATTTCTAAGACACACACTTAAGTACTAATTCATTAAAAATGGCTTCGACACATGAAGTAAATTCCCCACCTACTATTGATGTTAACAAAAGTAATGATTGTAACTACATTGAAGAAAATTGAAGTAGATTGATGTAAATATGAATCTCTTATGCTTATACCAATACATACTTTACTTTTACTTTTCATCAAGATAAATTATTCAAATGAAGAGACTTATAGGGTAACATTGCCTTGACATCGTATCATTCTACATCATTCATGCTTCAAGCAACATTACTTCAAATTAATCTTGGTCATACTCATGGAGGCTACACAAGCAATAAAAATATGACAAGGCCATATTGGTCAATCAATGCTTAAACTTAAAAAAATGCAATAATGGAAGCAAGATATGAACAAAAAATAACAAGCTTTCTTTTTAGATATTCTTAATTACAAAAAAAGAAGATAATACATTTTAAGTTGAAAAGACTCACCATCATCATCAATCTAATTCACAACTATTTATTCTATGCATTAAAGGTCTAGTGCAATAAAAGCTAAATTTTGTCTTAGTAGAAACCCTTAGAAGGGATGAGGTAGACCCTAGAATGAGGAACTTGAGGCCTCAAACCTCTAGTGAATCCAAAAGAGATGACCCAAGGGGCTAAAAAAGGAGAGCAAGCTGGCGCCATTCGTCAAGTCCTCCATTTTTTGCATTACATTCATTGACTAATTTTGATAGAAGTGAATGAAGACATAGAGAAAGGGCTTTGCAAAGAAATCATGATAGGGAGAGAAGATGAGATCATAATGAATGACTAAAAAGAGAAAAATATCTTAATGATGATAAAGATGAAGAAGAAGTAAGAGATAGAAAGCAAAGACATAGAAGAAGAGAAAATGAAGAGCATCGAAGGAGTCACTACTACAATAGATATAACAAGTTTAAAAACCATGAACAACCTCTATTAGCCTCTAGAAGCATGATTAATATCAAGGAAGCTATGTGCATTCCCACAAGACATCAAAGGAATAGTCATATCAAATGACATGTTATGAGCAGCTTTACAAAATTTTAAAGGAAGATATCATGCAAACCCACAACACCACCTTCATGCTTTTCATGAGGCTTCTGCCTCATGAAATATCAAGAATGATTGACAGAAATTAGGTTGTTTTGGAGAACACTCATAAAGTCCAGAGAGCTAATATAGATCATTGGAATTGGAATCAATTTGAAGATGGATCACAATGCTATAATTATTCAATGATAAGTATCAAACCAAATCAAGAGTGTCAAATCTAAGGGTGGAAACAAGGAATCCATGAATTTCTTGATGTAACCATGGGTAGATATTATTCACTCTTACATAGATGCTTAAGGCATGGATTCTTGCAAACGGAGCATTTGAGACACATAGTTAATGGATTAAGAAACAAAACAAGAGATACTTGTGATGTATATGTCCAAGAAAGATTATTAGAAATGATAGTCCATCACATATCAAAACTATTGGACTAGGTTGCAAAGGATGAATGTGAGTTAAGGAAGAAAGAGCTAATTGAAGAATATAATAAAGATCCTTCCCTTTGAAAGAGAGATGTAAGAATTTATGATACACAAGGGAAGGAATCCATGGAAGATGTGATTCAATCAAAGACTTTGTCAATACAAAAATTTATTAGTGATATTGTACTATTGGACTAGGTTGTAAAGGATGAATGTGAGTTAAGGAAGAAAGAGCTAATTGAAGAATATAATAAAGATCCTTCCCTTTGAAAGAGATATGTAAAAATTTATGATACACAAGGGGAGGAATCCATGGAAGATGTGATTCAATCAAAGATTTTGTCTATACAAAAATTTATTAGTGATATTGTGGCCAAAGTTGAAAGAGCTGGAACTCAATTGATAATAAATTTATAACTACATTGAAGATAGTAGAAGAGAAGATTAATCAAGCATTCACTAGAAGAAAAGATAAGAAGAAAAAGAAGAACAATGAATGTAACAAATATAAAAACAAAGGAAAAGTTATTGTTGTAGAAGAGGTTATGGATTGAAGCTCTAAAGAAGAGAATGGATGTGATGTGTGCTAGTATGAGATCCAAAGGGATGTTGTCTTATCACAGTCCATCTACAAGAATTTGAGGCATATGTACTCCAAAATTTATTAAAAAGCATATGCTCATAAGATTACCTTATCCACAAAATAACTTTATATAGCTTATCAGTAGCAAGTACCCCCTACACCCAACCATAAGAATCACAAGCATTCATACATGATCCGATCAAATTCCATGGATGGGACTAGTTGTGCATCTAGATCGTTAAGTATTGATTGTAGTTCACTATCCTCCCACTTGAACTAGTGGTAGATTTGTCATGTATGGTTTAGTCCAAAGTGAGGCATATGATTATTGATGTTGTTTTGGCTTTATGCTGCTCCTAATGATAATAGAGAAATTAATTATTTAATCTAATTAACAATGAAAAGTAAAGTCTAAACTAGCCTACGGGCAATGAATGTTTGTTCCTAGCTTTCCGTACACATTTTGAACCCACGTATCCACTATTAGAATTACCAAGCACTATGCTACTAGGTGAACTAAGCAATAATGCTACTAGGATTACCAAGAAAATATGTGTTTACACTTGAAATTGGTCGTGCTCATTCTACCAATTAATTAACTTGCATGAAATGTAGATATTAACTAAGTACATGAAAAGTAAATTTCATGGAAGGTAAATCTCATCTATGTTAAAGTGTTGTAATGAATAAAAATCAATCTTGATCTTATTTTTGTTCATGGAATATGTCAAGGTACATTGCCACTTGAATAAGACATCGTACAACTAACTCAAATCCACATTTTGGGCACTCACTCACTATTCTCTAAGACTACAAATAAAACTACAAGAGTTCGACTACTTGTGGAATGAAAACTTATGCAAATCATGTGTCCAAGTGTTGTATTTATAGGCAAGCAAGCATCTCACAATATCAAATATCTGATGTCAAAACTTTTGCTAAGATATCAAGGCTAAGATATCAGATATATCTGATATCGAGGATCCGATATCTTAGCCTACAAAAAACATGATTTATCATACCCCCATGACTGAATGAAAACTCATCCTTAAGTGAACAAAAGGAAGAACAAGTTTTTTACAAAATATTAGGAAGGTATGGGATTATTGACTAACTAACTACTAACTGACTCTGAGTGCTACAATGGTGTGTACAAAAATAATGTAGTTACATGACAAAACAAAAATAGAATTTGAAGTTGCTCGATGTAGTAAAAAATGACAAAAAGATTGGATAAACATTGAATATTACAAAATTTTCAGAGATCTTCAAAAAGCCACTAAAGATGATTCTTTTAATTGTCGCTAGCAGTGGCAAACTTCCAACCTTGATTGTTATGTTGATGCTTCTCTAGTTATGCAAAATGTTCTTGAAGGATGAACTAAAATTTCTTCTCACCATCCCATGGATCAAGTAATCATGTCATGTTTGAGCCATTATCCTATATGTGCTACTATTTGTCCATGGGCATATCCTTTGTTGTCCCTCTCTTGGCTTCGTTTTTGTGCCTGGCAAAAGACCATCTTCCTTAGGCATCCCTTTTAGCATTACCTACAATCACCAAAGGATCAACATTAGTCTTGGTAAATTTTCCTTAACCATTAACCCTTTTCAAATCCCTTAGTTTGCATTTAAGCACAAGGTGATGATAACATACTATGCTCAAGGCTATGAGGTAATTAAAATCATCAGGTTGTTCACCTTATTTTGGTTAATTACTATTAGTTACCACAATGTTTGAAAATAAGATGTTGGAAAAATTTCAAAGATTTCAAAGTGGGCATCCCTAGCTCCCATAATTGATAAGTGTAACTCTAGAAGTGCATAAGTTTCTGAACAATTAAAACCAAAGGTCCAATGCAAAAGATCGTCAAGAAATTTTTTGGGATTTGAAGGATATTAAGATAGAGAAGTAGGAAAAATTAATTAAAATTGATGAGAAGTAGTTCCAAAAGCATGCATAAATTATGCAAGTGGGTCCTCCCCAAAACACACTCCTACCATAATGCACTTGCATAACCACCTCTAGAAATGTCCATGGGCGCCTTAGAAGTTAATTTTAGATCATGTCTTTGTTCCAAACAACACACAACTACTTTGGTTGGGATGTTGCACTATACTACAAAAAACCAAAAGGCTCATAATTGTATGCAACAGTGAGGTGAATAATGGGATGAGAATAGATTGCAAAGATAGGGATGCAAGGTACTTAACCATGTTTGAAATAGGTTCTTGTGTCAAATGTGATTAAAATGATCATCATACCTATCTATCCAAGTTCAGACCAAGTCCATACCATTAATAGTGTCCTCACATTAATGTGTTACTTCCTATTGACCACCATGAATCCACAACCACCACAAAGAATGGTCATCACTATAGAAAGAAAAGAAGGAAGGAAACACCTTTGTTAGAGGGGTTCCTTCAAGCATGGATAACATGTCTTTCTAGCTCCATAACCAATGCTTTTAGTCCATTATTGTGTCTAAGGGATGTGCTTTTGAATTTTATATTTTTATAATTTTTGGATGGGAATCACACCATGTAAAGACTTTTAACTTCCTATTATTGATTGAAACCAAAGTGATGATATCTTCCATGAGGAGTCATAAACCACATGAAGGAAGCTAAGAAGAGAACCCAACAAATCCCCTTGAGGTTACACCCTTGCCATTCCCACTTGGTTGTTCCCTTTTTCTTCAAGGTACAATGATCATTGATGAATTTTAGTTTTATGAAAGAAGAACCAAATTGAATTCATGACAAAAGACCTTTTTATTTAGAGAACTAGAGAAATGGATGAGGTGGTGATGAGATGCGGTTTGCGTCAGCCGCGATATCGCAGCCGACACGATATCGCATCCCCCGCGATATCGCGTCCTTCCCTACGATATCGCGTACGCGATATCGCAGTCCGCCACCATGTCTATAAATAAGAGGTGGCTCTCCCTTGTTTAGGGATCCCAGTTTTAGTGTAGCGAAGCTCTGGCAGTTTAATCCCTCCAGAGTTAGATTTTTCCCGTGTTTGCCTGCAGTGTGGTGAATGTGATTATACAGTGTCTTTATTCGAGTGTGCCGTACTTGGACACGCACATGACCAGCAATAAAGATCGAGATTACTTCATCATTGCAGCATTCACTTAGTTTATTTTATTGTTATTTATTTAATGTTATTTATTGCTTTCATAGCGCGATGTGAGTACGACTTAGCTACGAGCATCTACGGGTGTGTACGGCTAGTTAAGGAATCAGTTGCTCATCGCGATTAGTCTCTCACCCTTGAACTCCTAGAAGTGGAACGAGTACGACTTGATTACGAGCATTTAAGTGTGACTGCTTGGTAGCCCAGTGGTGTAGCTAGGGGGATCTACGCTTGGTAACCCAGTGGCGTATTTGGGGTCT
>MNCI01026832.1:1772516-1795965 GCA_015680685.1 Gnetum montanum
AGCATTTAAGTGTGACTGCTTGGTAGCCCAGTGGTGTAGCTAGGGGGATCTACGCTTGGTAACCCAGTGGCGTATTTGGGGTCTACACTTGGTAATCCCAGTGGCGTACCTAGATCTATGCTTGGTAGTCCCAGTGGCAGTCGTGCACAAAGTCCAAGATGTGTACGGTTGATCAAGGAATCGATTGCTCGTCGCACTTAGGCTAGATTAGATTTTCTTACCCTTTTCCTCATAGCTTAGATTAGTTAATATTATTTTCCACTTCCATCAGGAGTAGCATTAGATTAGGACACATCATACACCTCATCTAGACTAAACCATATGTGACATATGCAAAACTAGTCTAGGTGGGAAGACAGCGAACTGCGACCTAAGGGTAACTATCTAAGTGCCACAACTAGTCCATCTGCGGAGTTCGACCGAATCGCGCGTGCGACGCTCGTTTCGTATGGTTGAGTGTAGGGGTACCTCACCACTCATCAGGTGGTCTCACTACTTCCCGTAATTACTTACCTAATTATCTTGATAGCATAGCGCAAAACCCCAACACATAGTGTTGACTTTTGCATCATGACTTGGCAATTTTATTAATGAAAACTTAAAAGACGTTCATAAAACATAAAGAAAATGACTCAAGAAAATAGAAAATTATAAAGAAAAGATAAATATCAAGAAATGAAAAACATATTAGCAAAAAAATTTGGAAGAAATAGGAAAATGATAAAAAATAGTAAAATAAAAAAGTGAAAAACATGTATTAGTTCTTGATTTAGGATGGGGCATCTCCCCCATGACTAAGTGTAAAGGTGGGACAAGATCTAATAAGTGGATTGGTTGGTTCCATGCATCTTTTAAATGGTTTTGCACTCACCTTTCCAAGCCACTAGGTGTCTTCTAGTTTAGTGGCTACTATGTAAACTAGTTTTTGCTCACACACTTATTTCTAAAGTTTATGATGGGTAGGTATAGGGGTTGTGTTAATATTTTGAACCTTCGGCCCACAACTACATCCATTATTTTTAGTAGTGATGCATGGATTCTTCTGTCTCTTCATAGTGATAGGTTTATCATTTATGTCCTATGTTGGAGTTATGATGGTTGTTGGCTTTGTGTATGATTAGGAGACATTGTTCCAATGAGGAAGGATGTTGCACTAGATTGGCCTTATGCTAGTTTTGTTGTGCCAGTGGTCTATAAGTTTTTCACTCATGTGTGAAAACTATTCTAAAGAAGGGATGTTTTTAAGGTTGTGATGGAGATCTACTAACATTATCATTTTTGTGTATGTTTATAGCACAAGTCACATTCTTTTGTTGATGTTGTGGTGCCAAACCTTCATGTGTTATTCGTAGTGACATATGGTGAAGAGAAGTATGAGAATATTGAGGATATGATAGAGGATGAAAGGCGTGAGGTGGTGATTCTTTAGAAGATGTTATAGGTTGATGATATTTGAAAGAGTGGTGGTAGTGATTTGAGGAAAAGAAAGTAGAACTAGTTGGGAAAATAGGTTGTTGAACATAATATCCATATGGGTTCGACTAGCAGTAAGGGTAGTATTCGTTTGATGATGGCCTCTCCCATGACTATGGGTTTTCCCACTGTAGTTGATAATAGTTTTGAGGTTGATAAGAAGTCCCACTAGGATAGTACGATTGGTTGTAGGACTATTGATAATTATTTTGTGAATAAGGTAATTCCCTGGGCATTTGCTTTTATACAAACTTGGGATTCAAAGAAAAGCCCCAATACTCATGTAGATGTAACATGACTAGGCAATAGCCCTTTGAATGGTCATATAGGAAGATGTCACATCTATCATCCTCTTCTATGGTTGAGTCTATGGCCTCTTTACCTACAACCATTTTTCCTTTTTTTTATAAGTGTTCCTACTAGTTTCTTGGTTCTTTTTCCTCTTCTTGTTTTGATCACTTGATTCTTTTTCTGTTACTCTCTCATCTATGATTTTCACATAAGTTATAACTTTTTCATTCATCAACTTCCACATCTTATATATCCTTGTTTCAAGCTCATCGATAGACTTTTGTATTGGCAAGGTTTGTTGTGAAATCACCTCATTGAGGGCTACCCCTTTTTCCTCATCATGGATATGGACCCTCTTCTTTTGAAGAGTTTGGTCCTAGTTATATTCTTCTACAATCTCTCATTTACATAGCTCTCCTTCCTCTTTTACCACTTGCTTGATTAGCCTTTGTATCTAATGGGCTTTCAGTTCATATAACGAATGTTGGGCATAAATCCCAAGGGTTTCCCTCATTTGATTACGAAGCCCATCTATGATGTAGAAAAGCTACTCTTTTTGAGAGAAATCATGGCCTAAACATCTATGTAGTAGAGAATAGTATCTATCCAAGGTCACATCCAAGGATTCATGTTGTTCTTGCTTCCATCCTTGGCTTTGATTTCTCAGGTTGGACACTCTTGCATAGGTTTGATATTTTTTGTTGAAGAGTTCTAGCATTGTGGATCATCAGTGAATGAAATTTGGTTCCAATGATCTACACCAACTTTCAGCTTTGTTTATTAGTGTCCTAGGAAAGAGCTTAAGCTTTTGTCACTTGCGTTCAATGTTTTTCAAGGTGTAGGCATCATGGAAGGCTTGTAAATGATGTTGTGGATTAGAATTATAGCCTTCCCTAACTTTAGGAATGTTGTCCATATTAAGTTGTTTGATGCTACTATCCCTTTGATGCCTTTGGGGTATTTAAATTACCTTCCTAATCTATGTTAGGCCCCTAGTAGCCAATAAGGATTCATCTATACCAGACACATCATGATGATAATCTATATTTCTATTTATATGATTGTGTTGATCTTGTCTATGCTCATTTTGATGTCTTTGATTTTTCCCTTGGGTTTGATTTCTATCTTTATCTTGACTCCATAGTGGATCTCTATCTTTATACCTACGTTCATCTTCATTAGAACTAGACATTAAAGAAGAAGAGGAAGATGAGGAACTGGGAGAATCACCATGGCTCCTATATCTCCCCCATGGTCCCTTAATTTATCTTTTCTAGGTTTAGAGAAGGTCCCAGGCCTTAAGGCCCTCCTTGATCTAGGACTTCCTCCATCTCCTCTAGGATTGTCTGTATTAGTTAAATGTAATCCTTGCATGTAGTAAGGGTGGAAATGAGCATATAAAATCCCTACTGTTCACTCCAATTCTCTTTAGCATAGAACCTATCATTTCTCCTATGAATGTTCTCATCATATGATGCATAATTGATCCTATGTGAAGAAGGCATGGTTTTAACATGTGTGACTTAAAATATTAATATTTTCTAAAAAATAAATCATTAATACTTTTACAACGATCATTTATAATATAACTAATCTAGATAGCTAATACCATCCCTGGCAATGGCACCAATGATGAGAGATAGACACCCCTTACACCCAACCATAGAAATCAAAAGTGTTTACGCATGATTTAGTTGAATTTTATGGATGGGACTAGTGGTGCATCTAGATCATTAAGCATTGATCACAGTTCACTATCTTCCCACTTATACTAGTAGTAGCTTTATCACATATGATTTAGTCCAAAGTGAGGCATATGATTGTTGATGTTGTTTTGGCTTTATGCTACTCCTAATGATAATAGAGAAATTAATTATTTAATTTAATTAACAATGGAAAGTAAAGTCTAATCTAGCCTATGGGCGATGAGTGTCTATTTCTAGCTTACCATACATGTCCTGAACCCATGTATCCACTACTGGGATTACCAAGTACTACGCTACTAGGCAAACTAAGTAATAATGCTACTGGGATTACCAAGTGAATATGTGTTTATGCTTGAAAATGGTCATGGTTATTCTTCCAATTGATTAACTTGCATGAAATGTAGATATTAACTGAGTACATGAAAGGTAAATTGCATGGAAGGTAAATCTAATCTAAGTCAAAGTGTTGTAATAAATAAAAATCAATCTTAATCTTATTGTCATTCATGGAATGTGTCCAGGCACATTCCCACTGAAATAAGAAACTGTACAACTGACTTAGATCTACATTGTGAGCATTCACTAATTGTTCTCTAAGACTATGGAATAAAACTGCAATAGTTCAGCTACCTATGAAATAAAAACTTATGCGGATTGTGCACCCAAGTGCTATATTTATAGGAAGACATGCATCATGTGATATAGGATATTCAAAGTCAAAACTTGTGCTCCAATATTGGGGCTAAGATATTGGATCCCCGATATCAGATATATTGATATCAAGGATCCGATATCTTGCCCTATAAAAAACATGATTTATCAACAACCCTATTAACAACAATATTATCTTGGGATGGGTTCACCCTCAACCACAAGAGTAGTATCATTAGTAGTAGCAACAATCATAGTGATGGGGGATGCCATCACCAAGATAACAATATCCTTATTGATAACTAGATCCTCACAGTTACTTTGTCTAGTAGCTAGTATCTATATGCAGTACTTCAATTCATGGTTTTTCTCACTACTATCTAGTAGAGTACCACATGCCTACAACTCCATGTGCATATCATTGAAGAGAGAGTCTAAAGAAAAAGCCCAAATGATTTTGGGGATGTCTATTTAGGTTTTCATCTTTACAACCAATCCTAAGAAATCTCCCCTTTAGGGTAGGAAAAAGATTAAGCTTTGTCCTTATTTAGAGGCACCCTCATGAGTTTTCACTTCTTGTTAAAGGATTTCTTGTAAAGAGAAGGAAAAAAATCTCTCTAAAGATAAAAGAATACATTAATTAGATATAAAGAACAAATATCAACAAAAGCTTAATGCTTCCCATCCTTAAGCCTTAGAAAATACATCTTCAGTTTTATCAGATACATTTTTTGCAATATTAAATTCTCCATAAATCAACCAAACAACATTAGGAAGACCATTGTTAGGTTAAATTCAATGCAAAGCTCTTTCTTGGGAATCATATGAAACATATATACTATAAATACTAACAAACATACAAAAAAATTTTAGGCAAATCCAAACCTCTTTATTTCTTGAAATAGAACCAAAATCAATGACATAAGCAGAATATTTTTGAGTAACATAAAGAAGGATACTAGCCCTTCCAACTTGAGGATTAGCAAAACAATAACTTCTTCTTGGCATAAAAAGCTTAAATGTTGATGTTAGATTAAAATCACTAACTCCTTGAAGACACAAAAAAATCATAATTCTATCAATGATATGGGACAATAGCTTATTGTCAAGGGTTCAACAATCTAAGACATTCTAAGATATGAACTTTATAAAGGGGCAATGCTTAACTTAATTTCTTTTTTAATGTCCATGATAAAATAAAAATGATTAACTTAAAACTAAAAATAATTAATTTGCATGTTTAACAAGCCATGTTCTTTATAGTTCTTAGGTTTTTACTTTTTAGGATTATTGCATAAGATGTATTACTTCCTTTGCTCTAAGCATGAGAATCTCTTGGAATCATTGTATTATTCTTAGGAACTTTAGGTGCTTTTTGGATAGTAGAATTTGAATGTGATACATTCTATGTTTTTATCTTATAATGCCTTAATTCTATCCATCCATCTTCTTGGGAATTCATCTGCATTCTAAGAGTTCATTTGATGAAGTCTTGATTCTATTTTCAGAATTTTTTAAAGTAGCTTCTACTTAATTTTTTCTTCTAATTTAACTTTAGTAGCTCTTTTAGCTAATAGTTTGGAACAATCATGACAATAGAAACATGCATTAGGTAGGGTAAATAAGAATTTTTTTGTTCCAAGATCTTTCCTTTATATCTTAGCTTTATAGAAAGAGGAAGTTATTTGCTTGAATCCAATTCTACATAAACTATTTTAAGTTGGCTAAGCACACAAAACACTTTATTTTTATAAAAACAACACTCTTCCAATCATACTATCAATACATGTGATTAGAGGGGGAAAAAAAAACCTTAGGCAAATTGGAGAACTCAATCCAACTCAACAAAATAGTTTTTTGTTTTGGTGCCTTATTAGAGTCAATGTTTTCTTGTCATTTGCATAAAACTAAAAATATATCATAATTCTTAATAGCATTATTTGTTTTTTTCTCCATTTCAAACAGAAAATTAAAGAAACCCTTATTTAAATTTAGAACAAAGGACATTGTGAATGCCTCTACTGGTTCAATGAGTTTTCATCCAATCATTCAAAAATGATGCATATGGAATCCTTTCAACAAAAATCCAATAGTATCCATAGAAGTTTCCTTTGATTGTTGGAAGATCTCCTTAACAAAGCCCTTAGACTAAAAGTTTTAGAGAGATTTGCCCAATGGATTTATTGGACTAGTTTAGTTTTCACAATTATTATTATTATTATTATTACTGGGTACAATAATGGTGTCTTATTGAAATTGAACTTGTAATTTATGAAAAGCAAGTTGCATGCCATAACCAACAAGTCACACTTGAGGTTACCTCATTATCATGTTAACTATATATCATGAGGTGTACCTATGGTCCAATTATTACTGTTACAACACTCTCCAATATCCAAGAAGTCATGCACTTCCATTGTAGATTATGAAACTAAAATTTTACTCTACAATATCCAACAAGTCATGTATTTCCATTATAAACAAGTCATGCACTTCCATTATAGATTATGAAACTAAAATTTTACTCTCCAATATCCAACAAGTCATGTATGAAATTGAAATTTTTATTTACATCCACTAAGACCCTTTAGATCTATCCGACTAATCTCAAAATTCCTTTTCTGGATTTCTTCTTAGAATCCAACCTGTGATTACTAAGTCATAACCTTTAACCTTTACCAGTTGAACAACAGCACAGAGTTTTCTAGAATGTTTGTAGGTTAAAGTTGCCTGTTAAAATTTAACAATACCAAACCTCTTACCATTAACCGAACACCTCAATTTAATGAGGAGAAAGCATCAATCACCACAAATTTGAAACAGGGTACGCGGAGAGATGCAAACCCCAGATGCCATTGGCCTTTGGCAGGCAAAATAAACAAATTATCCCTTGCTTGACACAGCGAAACGGCAATGCCAAATTCTTCCTGCACAAATGCTATGCTTCTGCTCGACCTAAAAATATTGAAGCTCCTCCTCATGTCGATATCGCTCAGCTTGCTGTCCAAGAGTTTCACTCTTCCCTAAAGAGGTATGCACGTCCTTGCACTTTTTTTTGTTGATGCGTGTCCTACCCAGAAAAACCAATAAACAATTCGAGTGTGAAATTTAAATTTGGCCGCATACACGTACACCCACAATTGCAGGATTTTCTATACCATATTCATTCTAAGTAAATTTCCATGCTTAAAGTTTAAAATAATCAATCAAGCTTTGAATTTCAGCTAACCGACAACTCATAATCAAGGTTCTATTCATTCTTCGTTGTTCTTTACGTTAATTTGTTCAATTCGCTGCTAATTTGCCGGCATGATTTGAAATGATACTATGTAAATCATTTGTTAGGAACAGTTTCATTTTTCCAGTTGGTTCTAATGGTTACATGGAAAGGCAGTAGTTTCCAAGCTAACGTGGCCCCCACAGATTTGATTTAACCTGTACCTTTCAGTGGAGCATTTCCTTGTTAACGTGTTGTTTCAGCCATGTTCCTGTTTGAGTGGCATCCCTAACAACAGCTTGATACTCAACTCTATAGTTAGCCTTGTGCAGAGGCGGACTAGTCTTAGACATTGGCTACACAATTTTTACTTCAATTTCTTAATGTATAATGCCCTGTATTGTCGTTCAGTTGACATGATGTTGTTGCTGGAGTTATAATTTCATCACATTTGATTCTCCATTACTAGGAGATATGCCATTAATGCCTAATGGAGATATGCCATTAATGCATTGTAGTTGATTTGAAATAGTAGTGAATTTATTGAGAGATATGTTAGTATGTTTCTTCAGTTGTGAGTAATTAACTGAAATCTTTTTTTTAAATATATATAGGTTGAGGACTTTGCTCCCGGGATTGCAGGGATTGTCGAGTGGTACTATACAAGACCTGATCAACAATTTTAATATAACTGTAATGTGTCCCACCAACCCATCTCCAATTCAGTAACTGCTTGTTTTAGTTCGAGGAATATGTTTGGCATATTTTATCAAGGGTACTATCTTCTTGTGTACTACTTTTAATCTATGTCACTGTGTCAAAAGAATTCTTTTTTTTTAAAAAAATGAATAATGTTGTAGTGTTGACAAATATTGCAAAAATGAAGTCTGTATGGCTAAAATTGTGTTTACAGCGTTTTGGATAATAATTTCATATCAATTTGATCTTTGTACTTTTTGCTTGGTCCAAAAATGAAAATAAAGGAATTTTTTTTTCAAAAAAATAAAAAGAACGTTGCAGATGGCTAGGGTACCAGGGTATGGTTAGGGAATCCTAGTTTTGTGCCATTGATAAAAAAGGGTGATCACCCAGAGCCTCAATGCTCATCCCATCATGGCCAGTTCCAGAAGGGCCAGTGGATGAGGGAAAGCCTAACCTCTTTTGGAGTGGCTTCTATGAGTGGTTTCTGTCGTTGGATCCATCACAGATAGCTAATCCATGTCTGAAATCCAAGAGCTCTGCAACAATTCCTGACAATGTACAATGGAGAGGGTTTGAACCTTATAAGTTCTTAATGTGCTCTTTGTTGACAGTTTTTTTCTTGGGTGCTTATTTCAGCTTAAATATCAGCTTTTGCTTTTGTATAGTGTAACCCATGTTCAAAAACTTAGTTGTTGGTCATGCTTCTAAAGATAGTCTCTCCTGACATCAGAGAGTAGCCAAGAGGAATTGGAAGAAATGAATTAAGATTTCATAACCATCACAACGAATTTGTCTCATTTTGGATTGAATAGTTCCTGTGGTCTATTTAGGGTGAAAATCTATGTTTTGACTGTAGTTTTCTGGTGGCACCTTTTATGGATTTGCAAGCAATCAAATTTGTGATCAGGAGAAAATAATGATGAATTGCTGATATGATGATTCAAACAAACACAGAAAATGGTTAAAACTCTAAAGGTGGAAACCTAAGATGAGTTGAGTGTCATGCTTGATTTCTTGCTTAATGAAGTGCTGTTCTTCTGTTTTAAAATGTTCTGATTTACACAATTTAATTGTTTTCTTTATAATATGCATTGACTGATTCACTGTTTTATTTTTCCTTCACTATTTCATATTCATTTCATTAGCTATCTTACATTTTATGGTATCCTGTTCCTACAGTTCATTCAGCTATGCAAAAGGAAAATCAATTACAACTTGTTTTAATTTTTTTTTATAACTTCATATTTGCATTGGTATGATCTACTTATATCTACCATTACAAGCATCAATGTGTTATTGCTGTCCTTTAGCTTGTGTTCATGTTCTTAGGTTTTACTTATTATATTACTAAAAAATATGTTTTCCTGATGCTCATAAATGATGAAATTTCTTTTATTTTAGTTGGTGTACTCTAAAGTATTATTTCAAAGTCATATGCAGTAACATATGATTTCTGTGTTGGTGTTTGTGCTTTATGTTTATTAAAACTTGATTTAAACTAGCTAAAATTTTCTTCACGAGTTAGGTTTGGTCAACTTCAAGACATTGATCTTGAAGATGTGGAGCCTGCAATTCGAGTTGGTATGCACACGTTTTTTCAGGGTCCTGTAATAAAGGTTTTATTCCTTTGTGATACTACCTATTTCCATGATTGATATCTTATTTTAAAGTAAGATTGCGTAAGGATGATTATTCTTGTAGTTTCAGACATGTTTGCTTGGATGTTAACTATGGATATAGGTTAAGGTCATCCTTTGTATTCTAGTGTTGGTCTGCAAGAAAAAAGTTCAGTTCTCATCTGTTGATATATCATATATAAGGTTGTAATATACTTGTATTCTCCTCTATCTTTGTTAATTTGCTATATCTTCACATGATTTTTTATCAACCGTGCTACATTGTTTATTGACATCTTGATTTCCCAAATAAGCATGTGTTACAAAAACAAAAATTTTAATGTTCTTAGACCAGCATCAATTGTTTTTTGTTTTTTTTGTGGGGTCCAATTTGGTTTATGAAATTGACAAACGTGGAGAAAATGTTTCTGAATACTATAGGTTATTCCACTTTCTTTTGCTGTTGAATTACATTCTTTTATGATTGCTGATGTTTATCCTAGTGATTATAATTTGTTTCCTACTTTTAGTTATTTTTGAAAGATGGGATATGTGTTGTAATGCTGATATTTTACTATGTTCTAAATGCTCTCATTAGATAGGGACAATACTAACAACTTGTGCCGAGATATACTTGTGTGCCGAGATATACTTGTTTTATTTGACAACAGGTATGCCTTTGGAATATAATATTAATCCAAAGATGTATTGTAATGACCGAAAACGGTGGTGGCTGAAATCACTGAGGGGTCAATAGACGCACAACCTTAACCCTGCCTCCATGTGAGGGCCTTGTTGGAAATGGAGGCGGAGCACCCTGGATAGTCTTGTCGATCAAATAAGGACTTTGCCGGTTGCAACTGGGGCTATGGGTGCACCCGGGGGTGGCATGGTTAGCCGAAATGCAAATGCAAGCGATGTGAAACGGTACTAAGTGTCAAAGTGATGCTTCATAGTGTTAAGTGTAAAGCGTAGCCACAGAATGGGGGCTAGCGTAGCCACTGGTTTCAACCGAAACGAGGATGTCAACCTGTGGAGACTACTACCTGAGCATAATACAACATGACGACATGTGAAAAGTGCAAAAAGACGCAAGATAAATGCAATAAAATGTTAAATATGAGAGAGAGAAATGGAACACCACCCCAAATGGGAGCGTAGTTAACTCCAGAAGGGTCTCAAAAGGTACACAGTGTATAACAGGCATAGTGGAAGCACAGTCATAGTTTCGGTGGTGTTGGGCCATGAAGTTTGGCGCTCGCTGTGATGAGCCGTGCTTGGTGGGTTGGCCACCACGGTGTACTATGTGGTGTTCTACAAGGCTGCAATGGGGCTGCGGTGTGCTGTGTAGTGTGGGGATGCCTCTTGGCCGGGTCTCGTTCACCCACAGAGCTAAATGCCAAGATGCCAAAATGGCAAATGCCAAATGAAAGTGCCAACTGCCAATTGGTGAAAAATGGAAGCCCTCTCCCTAAAACATTGGGGCGTAGGGTTATTTATAAGGCTAGGGTTAGCCCAAAATGCAGATCGGATGCTACGTGGCAGTGCAGTAGGTGGGACAACAAGAAAAATTTAGAAAATTCTATAAGTTTGGAGGTGACCAAAAAAAGTTCAAAAATTTTCTAACTTTGGCTGCTACGCTTGTCCCATGTTACGTGCAAGACACGGGACATTGGCTACTATGCTCATCTTGTGTTAGGTGCGGGACATAGGACGCTCCCCGGGGACAGGGCATAGCATGGACATTGAGAAGAATCCGCTGAAGGCTGTAATCCTTGTTCTTGCTACGTTGGCTACGTTTTAGAGCGTAGTAGGAGGGGTAGCCTCAGGAGTTAGAAAATCTGCCAAATGCCTCTTCCATGCTGAGCTAGCTTGACAACTTCTTGCTTGACACTTAGGCAAAATTGGCCACTGAAAAGTGTGCTGTGCTGGCTACGCTCTAGAGCGTAGCAGGTAGAGTGAGAGCGTAGCAGAACACTTGGAAAATTTTCATGCAACTGCTGTTGACACTTGGAAAATTTTGCAAAACAGACCTTGATGCATGCTACGTTGGGGAGCCTAGCACCAACACTCGGAAAAATTTGCCAAGTTTTGACACTTAGACAAATTTGCAGAAAGTGCCATCGTATTGACACTTGGAAAAATTTTGCAAATCTGGCAGTTGCAACTGACTACATTCAACACTTAGAAAAATTTGGGCAAAGCGCCACCGTTTTGACACTTAGCCAAATTTGCAGTTGAGATGCCGAGACCTGAAATTTTGTGGTGTTTCATGTATTATTATGAGACTTGTTTTGTAAAGAACAGTAAATTAAATATTAATGGAAAATTGGAAGTTGGTGAAATATGCTGACTAGTTTTAATATTTTTTTGACATCATCTTCTTTATTTAGGGAGAGCATGATAAGCACAATACCAGTGCTGGAGGATCCATACATCAAATTGCCAAAAATACTGAAAGACAACATTGAGTAAATATCCGTAGCATGTATTGCAAGGAGCTTAATCATTTTCTTGTTCTTGAAAACTCAAATTGCCCGATGTTGAATATTTTGACTATTAAAATTTATAGCAATGAAAATTATTTGCATTATGTACTGTCTGGGATGCTCAAACGTTACAAGTTGAAAAAGGAAAAGAAAAGCCTTACCGCAGTAGTGGTTAATTTTGCATATGTTTCTACATAAGTGGTTATTTTTGCATATGTTTCTACATATTAACTTAAATACTTCCGTAATGATAACAAGATTCATTTGCAGTGTTTTATGATAACCAACTCCATTTTAGGGTAACGTTTATCAATTAGTTGGGGAAACATTTGCAACAATAGCAATTAACAGTGCATACAGCCACCAAAGCAACTAGCAGTTTAAATTTGCGATGATCACAAATAATTTTAACGGCATGCACCCCACAGTGCATAGAGACATCAAATGCTTGCCGAGCAGAACCTGGACCAACAATCTACATATCATTTGATCATAAGGCTTCCCCACCAAGCTATAACACCTTTGGTATCTGCATAAAAATCGTTACAACGAAAGTGCACATGTTCTCACTGAAACATAGAATGCACTCAACAGACAAAAAACACTGAATTTACTCAAAGCCAGCTACAACAGAGCTTAGACCAGCACAGACACTATAACATGCTTTGATACCAGTAGAAGCCTTCGTTCATAAATCCTAAGGATACACAAATGAGAATAAGAAGGGTTAAAAATAAAAGCATAACTAGGATGAAGTCTGATGGTCAGGATGACTATTAATTCCATAAGATTGTTGCTTTCCGAGATCAATGGAACCCAAGTCTACGAAAGAGATCAGCACGGCAACAAAGAACACCATTAAATAAAGCTTTTTCCTGCTTAACACTCCCTTGCAGAGAAGGCCCATTATGCCAATGCAGACTACTATGACAAACATGATTTGATTAATCATTCCTGACAGGACCAACAAAATTATGTAGATTCAAGCTGATGAACGGTGCATAAGCACTCTCATGTACTCTTTGCTTGTCTGATGAGCACCCGAACTGGCTGCAACCATCATAAGCAGAATAACGATAAGTGTCACCAGGGGTACCATTGAACTTGTCACCTGTTGGAGCGTTATGGCAGAGGATCTGTCATGGGTACTGTTAAAAGACACCCCTCCATTTTTGCTATCATTTTTTACATAATGCTGCATGATGACATGGTAGGCCACAGCAGTGGCTGGAACTGCACAACCCAATATGTACATTGAGCTTCGGAACCATAAGCATTCTCCTGTCCTAGACAGAGGCTCAAGTAAAATCCACACAAAAATGACAGTCATGGATGAGTAAAATGATATGTTATTTGCCACCATGAAGATGATTATGAACTGGTGGGGATCATCTGTGACCTTGTCAGTGGGTCCTGTCATTGCAAATGTTGCTAGCAGTGCTGCTATCAATGCATTTGTCTGAATCATGCGACCATAATGCTGCGTTTGCTCTTTAGATGAGTCCAGGATGTTGTGTTCATTCACATCAGGCTCTGTCACAGCACCAGCTTTTCTCAAACATATTCTCACCTCTTCAGCTTTGGGATAAGCATGCATGTTTAAGCACACCAAGTCCATGCATGTAAAGCCCTCTTTATTGGTTGCCTCGACATCAGTTTTTTGAAACACATTTTACGGAAAATAGATCATTTAAAGTAACTGGGTATGAAAGCAGCAGGCCAGAAAATATTTAGCTCAGTGACTAGGACTTTGGACAGTCTTATTAGAAACAGCAGCAACAAACTAAAAACAACTTAGCTAGATAGTGTAAGATTGGAATGATGAACTATGAACCGAGGAATCAGAAACAAATAATGTTTTTTTTTTTAAATCAAGAAACAGTCCCAAGTTGGGTGAACACAATGGAAATGCAAAATTTAAAAAACTATTTAATGACTCATCAGCAAAGTGTATAGTTGCCAAATGTAGTGCTGTATTTCCATTCTTGTCATGTTCATCTCCCCAAAATCTCTGGTACTGTTGTGTGGATATCCAGTCCAGCATTTCCAAGTGATGGCTCTGCACAGCATAGTGAAGAATGTTCTTGCCATCCTTGCTCTTCAAGCCAACACATTCTGGCCTCTCACTTGCAATTGCATTCAAGATTTCTGTGTTGCCTTTCCAAGCTGCCAAATGAATGGCTGCCCGTCCAAACTTAATCCTTTCTAAAAATAAGGTCCAGACTTTTCGGTAGCACATAATATGCCACTTCTGTGCTACCTCCTTCCACAGGTGGTCACGAATGGCTAGCACCTGTATCCCCTCTGTAGATTCTTCAACAAGCATTTTCAGAACCTCTGCAAAACACAGGATTTTCAAAAATAGAAACAGTAAAATTAAAGTATATATGCTGGGATAATGGCAATTCGGTGCATGAAGAAAATATATAAAAGCTAAAATCTGCTATCCCAAAAAAAGATTCATGAATGTATCTGTTTTAAATTATAAAACTTGTGATCAGAACAAGGAACATGGCAAAGAGCAAAACTCTAGACACTAGCAATATTGGAGAAATGAAGTTGAATTCAAGAGATAAACTTAAGTATCGATACTCATCCAAGCGTATATGTTAACAATCTATCGAGTAATAATAAAGTAGTGCTTGATTTCCAGAGGAAACAGGGTAAAACAGGACATAGGTATGTGCTCTACCAAACACGATAAATCCCAATCACTTCACAAGGATCTTGTAGCAGCATTTGTCAAAATCTCCATGAAAAAAGTGAGAAAAGTGCATGCAAGTAAGACATATGATGATTCCATTACATAATTCATGAACTGAACTTGAAACATTGAATTTAGTGAGAACGGAGAGGAATTATATGTTTAACTTACTTAGAGATGGGACTTGGTTGGGAACCTTGATGCATAGGTAAAATATTTGAATATTCACTTAGCATAAGAATGTTTGAAATGTTTTTTAAAATGGAAAATTGATTGCGTGCTCTAAAATTAAAGGATTTTAAATCAGTAGAAGTATGAAAGAAAACATGGAATGTAACTACAGTAAAAATGCAAACAAGGATGGAACATAAGTAACAATTCAAGGCTAAAAATGTCCTTGACTGCAAATAGTTTCATTATTTAATATCAATGTTTCAATCAATTGGGTAGTGAAATTGCTAAGGATATCAGAAATAGGATTGATGCAAGATAGTTAACTTAGAGATATAAAGATATATTATGATATAAAAGAATTTGAAAAAAAAAAAATTCTTAAAAAGAGAATTTTGCAGGACAGTAATCATAGTCTACTATGGCAATGAATATTGGGATGCTTAACATTAAGAGATAAATATGCTTAATGTTAAAGAAGAGATAAATTGCATAGTTCAAGCTAGGAGTGGTTTTTATTTCAAATAAGTTAGAAGAAAGATGATTTAGATGACATTCACAATTTTGGAAATCCAGTACGAGAGATGCCATTTGAAAACATGATAAAAACAGTTGATAATGTTATAATGAGTTTGCACATGGATAAGGTTCTATCTCCTAATAAAAGTTAAGGTGAACTTACAATTTTGAAAATAGCCTTTAAAATAAAGGCTAAAAAAAGATATGATAAAAAATAATTTATAATGGTACAAAGAATTTGCAATAGAGAAAGATCTAGCTTTTAATAGAGGCATAAGAGTTAAAGGGATTTCTTGGGTAAGGAGAATTTCAGCAAGTGAAGTCATTTTCTTTTTGGGAAAATGAGGAGAAAAATGCTTAAGATTTGAGGTCATAGGTAGAACATTAGCTCACAGTTATTAGATTCATGGACATTCATAGCTGGCTCTCTTGCACATTTAGTAGGGTATAATAAGCTTATGGGATAAAACAAATTTAATATTACAGATAAGTAAAACTTTTGAATGTTGGGTAAAAGAATTTTCCATATTAATTATTTTGATGGTAAAGTGCTAGAGTCAAAGACCTGGATTCGACCTTACGCACAGCGCCTATCTACAACCCTCCCTGACCTGCTTAGCATGATAAACTCCCTGGCTCCCAGTGATAATCCTAATCATTCTTATGACTTCTAACTATGCAAACGCAAACAAGCCTCCAACACTCTAAAACTTTATTGGGTACCATAAAAAAGGCCCAATCAATCTTACCATAAAAAAGGCCCAATCAATCTTACCCAGCTTGCCTTGTAGAGTAGCCAAATGAAAACATGTCCGGTGGTCCTTTCTTTTGTGGGTGACAGCTGTGCGGGAGCAGGGCCTTGACAGCCTCAGTACTGCCATGGGCAGAAGCCAGAAACATTGCAGTCTCACCATTTTTGGTGGCCATGGGAGCCATGGCAGGATCATGCTCAAGAAGGGCAGCTATGACATGGCCATGACCGTTCTTAGCAGCTTCATGCAGGGCAGTATTTCCATCTGCATTTTTGGTCCTCTATGGCCTGCTGCAGCCAAAGCATGCCATGGAAATCACTGTGCCTGTGCCTCCTTTACTCAGACTCAGCAGCACATTCCTCACACATTCTTCATGCCCGTACCGGGCTGCAATGTGCGTGCAGTTTCTCCCTGTGAAGTGGTCTGCAGTATCTCCATTAGAGAGTAGCCACTGAGCTTCCACATGAGGCCCTCCACATCCCCATTCATGGCCACCTTGTGAAGCTCTGCATCCATGGCTGTCTCCCTCACTCCCAGCCACTGTGCAAGCTGTATATGCTCTTTGCATTCCTCATCATTGCCTTTGACATCTTGGAGAATTCACACGTCAGACAGCACAATTGGTTCAGGTATAAGCTTTGATGTTTGAACCGACAAATTGAAGATCAGTGATGAGCAAAGGGTGCCTTGGTCTTCTAGGAATTTGCTGGGAAAGAAATGCAGCCAGCAATTGCTTATTTTTAGGGCCAAGATGTACCACCAGTGTGATGAATGTTAATTCATCAAACTCACAAAGTACAAGGTTTCTTAGGAGGAACGGAATGAGAACAAAGTCTGGATTTAATTCTCAATTTAAGAAATTGATGTGGAGCTTCTGATGTGCTGCAAGTGGATATCATCTTTATCAGAAAGAGTCTCGGAGCGAGCCAGTATAGCTGTACACCTGATATGCATGGCTGAAGTTTGGGAATAATTGGGAAGAAATTGTTTTTATTCTGTTTTATAAAGGAAAGAGAATGAAGGTCCTGTAAAAAAATTAGTTTTGAATGGAAACTCAAAGGTGGCTATAGTATTGGAAGCTTTTGAAAGGTGGTGGAAATCATTGTTGCCTACTTTCGAAATCTTCACAAGAAGGTAAGAATTAATTCCAGATTGGAGGCCTCCAGCGCTTGTCCGGAGACATGTTTGACTGCTTTGGAATAAGCCAAAATCTGGCATGGTGGTCCTGAGGTGTTTCTGGTTTTCCGGCATCAAACGTGAATTGATTGATTATATTTGATAAAGATTGCAGATGAATAGCATTATTAATAATAAGCGGAATTCTTAAGATCTGTAATTTTCTTTGGTTGTAAAGATAAACCGTATAATTAGGGACCGATAAAAATGCACAATCTTCTATGTTCAAGGACCGTCCTAACGTTCTCAGTTTATATGGGAAAAGCCTACTTCCACAAGCACTATGGAGGTAAGAAGATTAATACTGCAGGTTAAAACCACTCAGAGATATTGTGCTATGATTTAAGGACAAAAGTTGAGTTTATGCTGTTGGGCTTTGTGAAAGTTACCTGGTTTGCTACTTTGGTATGCTACTCAGAAAGTTTTAAGTAATGACCTGTATCTACGTTTGGTGAGTTAGCCTGGTGTACGGAGTTGGAATTTGGATTTATTATGGCCTTTCAGCAACTTTTTTGTTTATATTTTCTGAGAAAATTTTAGTATTTTTATACTTTCAATGTAGAATAAATCAATAAATTCAAAATAAAATAAGTTATTTCTTCATGTCATATAGTTTTAAGGCTGTATTTCATGAGAACCATTTGCCTTTGTATTATATAGTGTATTAAATATACTTATATTATGCCGGAATATTATATAGCTATTTAACTTGTTGTGCCAAGGCTAGAATGATAATGATGATAATTTGATATTTTTCAAAAATTATCAATATTCTCTAAATCAAAAAACATGCATAAATAAATGTAAGATTCAAGTAATATATCAAAAACATCTAAATAAACGGTAAAATTCTAAGCTTGTTGGTGTATAAAAGATACCATTTATATATGTAGTTTTTACGTTTAATGTCAATGGTTTACTTGGTTTTGCCACAAAAACACTTAATTTCATCATTTGGATTCTACTTGAGCTCTTCTGAAGGCTCAATGCTCATCCTACAAAGTAGGGTGCAAGGAAGGCTTACAAATGAGTGCAATCATGACCTCTTTTGAACTAACAAGACTTAAGAAATGATCATACCATCACTCCAAATGATAGCTCCTAACTTGAGTTCTTATATCTAAAAGTCTTTATTGTACATCTATAAAGTACCTTGGTTGAGCCTATTCAAAATACTTGTAGGATCATGTTTTTTGTGGTTATAAATGCTACTTATTATTAGAATATACTCCTAAGTTAAGGTATAATTGTTAGTTTCTTAACTTAATCTAATAGTAATTACGAGGCCATGATGATTCTCCAAGAATCATAACTTCTTATGAAAGATAAGAGAACATGAGTACTCACTTTGTAACATGTGTGAAGATACATAATAGAATGAAGGCACAGAATAAAAGGAAGGAAGAAAAATACAGAGATAGTATGTGAGACTAATCAAGATAAGAAAGTAGCATTAGAACAACCACAACAATGTTCATAAGTCAAAAGAGTTTATGAACCACAATGATTCATAAAATTCTGAAGGTGAAATGCCTTACACTGTAGAAGTAAACATTAGTATGCAACAATGCAAGAAGATGTTACAAAGCATAGAGTTTGAAATGAGAACCTGAGCAGCACAACCAAAAGGTTGAAGAAGTAACTAGAAGTTAAGAAGTGAGCGTTGTAGGAGACAACAACAATCCTTGTAGCATAGAACCTAGTTTCCTAAAGAGGAAGAGAAGGTCCAAGTTGTGCTATACGTAGCCTAGTTTAGTTTTTTAAATAAGAAGAGAAAGCTATCTGAAAGGTTATGATGGTTAAGAGGAAGAAAAGAATTATGAACAAGTATATCGTAAAGTCCAAAGAAGATAAATCAAAAGAGGCTTAGAAAAGTTAGAAAAGAAGTTAAGTTGAAGAAGACTTAATAAAATAAAGACTTTAGACTATGATAAATTCATGTACAAGAGTTCATAATACAATAAGTTATGAACAACAGTCCTAAGTGTATTATGAAGGAGAAGAAGATGCACTACTAAAGAAAGAGCAACACCATTGATGAGACGCGATATGCACAAGCCACGATATCGCGTATACGATATCGCGGTCCGCCGCCAAATCTATAAATAAGAGGTGGCACTCCCCTCATTTCCCATCCTGGCTAGAAGTAGCGAAGCTCTGGCAGTTTGATCACTCCAGAGTTAAATTAATTTCCCATGTGCCTGCAGTAGGAGTCCTAGAGTGAATGGCTCTTTATTCGAGCAGCTTTGTACCTAAAGCACAAGTTGTGTACGGCAATAAAGATGAACTTGATTGGATAAACCTTGCAGTACATGGATAGGATTTTATTATTCGTTATTTATTACCTATTGTTAGTGCGCACGAGTACGACTTGATTACGAGCATCTACGGATGTGTACGGCTAGTCAAGGAATCGGCTGCTCGTCGCAACGTGGTATGAGTATGACTTGATTATGAGCATTGAGACTACTTGGTAACCCAGTAGCGTATTCCAGGATCTACGCTTGGTAATCCCAGTGGTAGTCCCCATGTGTACGACTAGTCAAAGAATCGGCTGCTCATTGCATTTAGGCTAGAACGTGGGATAAGTACGACTTGGCTACGAGCACCTACGGGTGTGTACGGCTAGTCAAGGAATCGGCTGCTTATTACACTTAGGCTAGTTAGGTGCCTCAGTACGACCACTTCGAGCACGTGCGTTACGTGTGGTGATCCTAGTAACGATTAGCGTTTGGTGGCCACAGTTGCATCGGTTCAGGGTGTGTACGGTAAGTGGGAACGGATGCTGACGCTAGTTAATTTAGACTTAGGTCCTTAGTTAGAGTTAGTTAGCTCCCTCAACCCTTCACTCTTTAGCATAGGAGAAAAACCATAAAAGACTATAAAAATCATATATCTCGGACTTACTTAATCATACATCGTGACAACAACAAGTCTGGGAAGACAACGAATGATTAACCCTAAGTGTTTCATGGGGCGTTTAGGCATTTAGTCTATGGAGTTCGACCGGATAGCGCGTGCTACACTCGTTTCGTATGGTTGAGTGTAGGGGTACCTTGCCACTCATCATTGGTGCCGTTGCCGGGGACTAAGTGTTTGTGCACCGAATAGAACATAAAGGATACCACTCACATTGTTGTGAGCCTTAACGAACCTTCGGGTTAATCAAAAGAAAAATTATATAACGGTGAAGTTAGCACACCGATAAAAATGCCTTCTTCTCATATGAGTAACTCACCACCTAAGGATCATACTAGAGACAGTCGGCAACATAAAACACATAACCAAAATCAGCTAAGTCCTAAACAATACAAGATAGTTTATACTCATCCCGATGAGTATATTTCAAATTTTACTTTTGTTCTCCATCAAGACGAACAACGGTGGTGGAGAGATTTGCAAGCTAACATCGTGTTACCCCCAGATCGTTCAATCCCCAACATGCTCTTCCGTGCCTTGGCACAAATTGGCATGCAAGAACTATTCGCTGAATACGTTGCGGATGATTCTAACATGAGGGATTATTTTCCCACAGATGCCTAACGTATGAGAGACTTAAGGCAGGAGAGCCAACATACATTGTCGAAGGGCAAGACCCCGCACATCCTTAGCGAAATAGGAGATGAGGAACCCCTTATCACGAGTTCTTTAGCAAGGGATGTTCCCCCTCCTAATGATGGTGAGGAGGATGAGTATCAGAACCTACGATCAACGATACATATCCCTGGTTCTAATGCCCGTGAACACCAGCTGTTCACAGAGGGAACAACCACTTATGCTAAGGATGGGCACTTGGATCGTCACAACGATCGGGGCTGTAGCAGCCGAAGAGAAGGCAAGAAACATCATCATGGTGATGGTTCCCCTTTCTCTTCCCCTTCTTCACATCACTCACCCTCTCCTTCCACGTCTGGGCGCAGCCACCATGAATATAAAGGTGAGGATAAAAGTAAAAGAGATGAAAGACCTCGACGTGAAAGTCGAGAGAGAGGACAAGGGCAAGGACGTAGGGAGAGTAGGGAACAACACAAACATCATAGGCGTCATGAAAGAGACGATCATGATGAGCCCCTTCTCGCAACCTGAAGTATGCTTGATATAACAAAGGTAGTTAGGATTCCCACAAGGCATTTGAAAGAGAGTTGGATCAAACGATTAGACATGAACAATATCCCACGATTTGAAGGGGGATATAATGCTGATTCGCAAAACCATCTACAGGCATTCCATGATGCCTGTGTCTTGCAGAATTTAGACAATGAGTGGCAAAAACTTAAGTTGTTCCCAAGGACACTCACTAAAGAAGCAGAGAGCTAGTACCGGTCCTTAGAACCGGAAACCATCAGGCGGTGGAGTACGATGCTAGAATTGTTCAACGAAAAGTATCAAACGTACTCCAGAGTATCCAATTTGCGTAAGCAGATCCAAGGCTGGAAGCAAGGTCATCACGAACCCTTGGATGCTGCCATGGCCCACTATTACACACTGTTACATCATTGCCCGGGCCATGGGTACGCTCAGCGGGATCAACTGCGCCACATCGTGGATGGGCTAAGGAATGAAACGAGGAGGACTCTTGGGACTTATGCCCAAGGGAGACTTTCACAACTTAGAGTCCATGAAGTGCAAAGCTTGTTGGAGCAAGTAGCAAATGAAGAAGCTGAACTACACAAAAGGGAAAGTGCGGAGGAGTACAACCGCAATCCCTCCCTTCGAAAGAAGGGAGTGAAATTTTGTAATGAAGAGGATGAGTCACCAATCGAAGAGTTGGTGAACCAGAAAACCTTGCCGATCCAAAAGTTAACAACAGACATTGCGGCTAAGGTAGATGATGTATGGAGTTCCTTAGATTCTAAAATTGAAACCGTTTTAAAAATTGTAGAAGAGTCTAAGGTAGAGCAAAGTAGTGACAAAGGTAAGAAAACGTGAAGAGATTTAAGCCCTGCACATAATAAGGGTAAGGGAAAAATCACTAACTCCGATGTGGTTGTAGATTTTGACATAGACAATGATGGTGGATGTGAGGTCCGCTACTATGACCATCCTAAGGGATGTTGCCCAATTATCTCACATCTACAGGAGTCTGGAGTGTATGCACTAAATCCAAGGCTCAACCAACGGCAAACACCCCGAAGGTTACCTTATCCACAAGGTAACCCAAGGCAGTTCCACCAACCACTAACGTATTATCCAAGTGGAACTCCACCATAGCCCATCGGACAGCATCAGCAATGGAAATACCCACAATCATGGGGGATGCTATCGTCGAAACAACAGTAGCCTTACCGGCAACCTGACCCTTATGGATATTATGTGCAGTAGCCGATTTCTCCAAGTGACTCTATGGGTCACGCAACCCCCAACCGTCACTACCAAGCTCGGGAGTACTTCAAAAGAACTCCTTCTCCTTTGAGAGACACTCCATACCCATACCATCCTCCTAATCCATCCGCACCTATTCCACCACAAGTAGTTCCCGCAAAACCTCCTGCTCCAACAATGCAAGGGGAACTTCCTCCTCAACCGTAGCAACATCACGCTGCGAGGGCTGTAAATATCCAACTTGCTGCTGGTTCTGACAACTGTAAAAAGAGAAGATCTTACTTTAGAATCAAAAGCCCAGACAAACTCTCGCAACAACAAGTGGTTGAGGCCATGTAAACGCCTCCACCATCTAACACTTCGGAGCACCCTTCAGTCCAACAGGGCGTAACGCATACGATTAGGTTGACGCATACTATAACTGATTGGATCAAGGTAGGCCACCTTCCTAGGAAACTAACTGACCTTGGGAGTCCCTTAATCTATTTACAGATCACTGGAAATGAACCACATAGGGCTCTTCTTGACTCAGGTTCCGGAGTCAACTTAATTTCAAGAAAGATGTATCATGCCTGGAACCTACCCCAACTTAAGAAGAGCAACATTCAACTAGAGCTGGCAGACTAGTCCATCACCATTACCTTGGGATTGGTGGAGGAC
>MNCI01026832.1:1799669-1901129 GCA_015680685.1 Gnetum montanum
AAGTTATGAAGATAATAGAAGATGAGAAAAAATTAAACAAAGATATTGTGACTATGGCTTTTGATAACAATGGTGGATCTATGAGGAGACGTAAAAGGATAAGAAGATCTACACATGGAAATGAACCAAAAGTATCGTCTATAAATCAAATCCTAAAAAGGCAAAGTATCAACGGAGATGATGTTTTAGAATAACTTTAAATTAAAACTACCATGCGAATCAAAATCATATCGAAGGAAAGTTAGGCATATCAAAACTAAAGAAGAATATAGTTACTTAAGAAAGATAACAAGAATAAGTAAAGTACTAATTAAAGTATACAAGAATTAGAGACTACAACTTGCAATCATAGGCATCAATCTACACCATTTTTCTACTTGATGAGGTGCATATCAAGAAAGAAGTCACAGTCATCCAAGTTGGAGGAAAGAGAATCTATCAAGAACACTAAAGCATCATGATGAAAGGATTTGTTAACTAGTAGCTTTTTTTAAAAAAAAAAAATAGTAAATTGGTACTACATGTTTAATGAAGACTAATAAGGAGCAAGACAAAAGTTCTTGAATCATGACTAATCATTAAGATGAAAAGAGGATTTGAAAGAAAACTTATTTCAAAGATTTTGGAGATGATATTGAAAATTCAAATCATGAGTATCAAGAGAAACTCTAATCATGGTCCCATTTTAGACCAAATATTGGCACAAGTTTCAAGACAAAAGTTTTATCTAAATAGATATGACAAAAAATGATAAAGAAAGAGTTCCTATTTCAAGAATATAAGAGTTACAACAAAGGACGAAGATTCCAACATAAACCACAAAAGTGTAGTGCTACATATTGGATGAAGGAAGAATAGGAAATGAGATGGTTAGGAAAATTATCCCACATTTTACAAAAAATGGAAAGAAGAAGACCATATCAACCAAAGCCTTAGAACACTAGAGGTGAAATGTAAAATGATGTGATCTTACACACGTGAATTCTTCCATCTGAGTGAAGGGATAATCTTAACTTATAAAGGATATGAGAAGGCCCTTATGAGGAATATGTAGACCCTTACTAGGCTTGCACACTAAGAATCTTAAGCCCTTGCAAAGGGAGTTAAATTCTGTACATCACTCATGACTCATTTCATGCATATTGTTAGCTCAAATTTCAAGGCAAATAGTAATGATCAAGAAGGTATATTGAAGAAGTTGGCAAAGGAAGTGACCTTGTTAAGACTAAAGGGAAGAAGATGAAATCATGATCAAGATTCCAATTCCAAGGTGAAGACAAAATACAATAATTGATGAAATTTCCAAGTAAAAAAAGTTAAGTATCATCTTCCCAAATTCATAAATGAAGGAAAGAAAGAAAACTTAATGCCTAAAAGAAGAAAGAAAAATTTATGACCATTCATAAATTTGCAAACATGAAAGACTAAGTCAAGAAAATAATGCTTCAAGGGGAGTGTTAGTTTATATTCCTAAGTTATGGTACAAGCATTAATTTTTTAAGTTAATCTAATATTAATTACAAGAGGTCATGATGATTCTATAAGATTCATAAATTCTTACAAAAGATAAGAGAATTTGAATTCTCACTTCATACATGGGTGAAAATATATAACATAATGAAGAAATGGAATATGAGAAATGAAGAAGAATATAGAGAGAGTATATAAAACCAATTGAGATAAATTCCAATATCTTTCTTGCTAAATTAGAAGCGTTTATGAACCATAATGATTTGTAAAATTACAAAGCTGAAATGCCCTATATTGCAGAACTAAACAAAAGGATGTAACAATGCAAGATGTTAAGAAACATACAATTTGTAACAAGAACTTGAGCACACCAACCAAAAGGTTTAAAAAGTGACTCGAAGTTATAAAGCAAGTGTTGTAGGAGACAATAGCAATCCCTATAGTATAGGATATAGTTCTCCAAAGAGGAAGAGAAGGTCCAAGTTATGTCATATGTAGCCTGGTCTAGTTTCTTAAGTAAGAAGAGAAGGCCATTTGGAAGATTATAATGGTTAAGAGGAAAAAAAAGAATACTTTTGAAGAAGTATTTCATAAAGTCCATGAAAGTCAAAAGAGGCTTAGCAAAGTTAAGAAAGAAGTTAAGGTGAAGAGAAATTAATCAAGTAAAGAGTTTAGACTACGATAAGTTTACATACAAGAGTTTGTAATACAATAAGTTATGTATAAAAATTGTAAGTGTATTATTAACTTACAATGAATGAGAAGATATGATTTAGAAGAAGATGCATTGCCAGAGAAAGAACAACACCATTGAAGCACAAAAGGTTCTTACAAACTTAGCATAAGTGGACTTGGAGATATAACAAGCCTAAAGAGGATGATTACAAATTACTAGAATCATGAATAAGTACCAAGTTATAGAATTAGTATAATATAACTTTGTTCTTAAGAAATTTTAGATAGTGAAAGAATTGCTTGGTTATCTTGAATTCATAAAGAATCAACTAATAAAATTTGTATTTTTGGTAAGCTTAGGAAGTTCTTTACAATTTGGGAAAAAAAGTTATATTATGTTCTTTTCAATCTATCAAAAATCGTAGTAATTCTAGTAGTGCAACTTTAAGAGATGATAACTCAAAAGTTATTAAGTTTCTAATGCTAAAATGTTAACTAAACCTTCCCATAGATATTAGTTTTCAAATAAATCTAATATCACATTAAATTGTTATGCAATGAGGGATAAATAATCTAATCATTGGCTATCATTTAGTTTGGTAAAAATTTAGGATTCAAAAAATCTACCAAATTATATAGATAATTTCTCCCAAATCACAATAGATATTGAACTAAAATTTTAGCTGCATGCCACCTATTCTATTTTTCTAATAAGTTTAGAATCAGTAAAAATTGTTGCAAAATGACTAAGATATGATCAAAATAGTAAATGTCCCCAATTGTAACTGTTCAATTTTCAAGATTGAGTAAATAATAGTGAATGATGTTGATGAATTGATGATGAAATAGTTAAATTCTTGCTAAAGTTATATTAGATGATTCCATGATACAAATTTCCAAGAGATCCCGTGTGTGTGTGTTTTGCCGCTTATATGATTTCATGAGGCATGCTCACTATGCTTTGATTTATATATTTGATTTTTAAAGTTTTTTTTATCAAATATATAAATTGATTAGGGTCAAAATAACATTAAAACTACCCATTAATCTAGAAATTTTCTATATTTTTTTAAAATAAATTTATATTTTATAATAAAAATAAAAAATTATTTTCTTCTACTCTAAAAAGTCAACAATCCCTCCTTAGAGTGGAAGACAGTCTTCATTCTTCATCTTTGCTTTCTTGTTTCTTTGTCATGCTTTGAATTCCTATAGATTTATTGAGGTACTTGATCCTATGAGACAAAATATTTTTTGTTAGTAAGTTAGTAAGTTGCTCTTTTGAACTAATGTGAATAGGTTTGATGGTTTGTTCTTTCACTTCTTGCTTGATGAAATAGTATTTGATGCCAATGTGTTTGGATTTTTTGTGATGCACATAGTCTTGGGATAGTTAAATTGTTATTGTATTATCATAATACAAATTTGTAAGGAGATCAACTTCAAATCCTAAGTATGAGAAAAGTTTATTTAGTGAAAGTATGTGTTGGACGCATTCAACCATGGCAATAAATTTTGCTTCACATGTAGATAATTTGATGGATGATTATTTCTTTGATTTCCAATATATTGGATTTTTTCCATGCATAATGAAAGCTCTGAAGTGGATTTTCTATCATCATTGTCTCCTACCCAATTAGCATCTGAATATGCATGAAGCTTATTTTCTCCTTTACTTAATTGAATCTCAAAGTTGCAAGTTTCTTTTACATACTTGAGGAGATGCGCAAGTGCTTTCATGTGA
Organism: Gnetum montanum; assembly: GCA_015680685.1. Taxonomy (NCBI): domain Eukaryota; kingdom Viridiplantae; phylum Streptophyta; class Gnetopsida; order Gnetales; family Gnetaceae; genus Gnetum; species Gnetum montanum. Next base: position 1,803,559 of record MNCI01026832.1, read on the forward strand.
GATTGTCATGACTCTTGCATGAATCTAGATAAGTATGATGTTGCATAGTCTAAATTTGATCTAGTATGATAGAGAAAACAAAGTGATCCAATCATGGTTCTATACATGGTTGCATTTATGAGATGAGTCTTATCTTTGCTAGTCAACATTAAATTGTATGGGAAAGGACTGCTAACTGGCTTTTCATTCTTTAGATTTAATTTTTCTATGATGGAATTTGCATATTTGATTTGATAAATCTTTATTCCATCCTTATCCTGATTCATTTCAATTCTTAGGAAGTATTTGAGTTCTCCAAGATCCTTCATTTTGAATTTAGTTTCATGTCATTCTTGAAATCTTTCACTAGTCTTTTATTGGTGGCAATAAATATAATATTATCTACATATAGTGACATGATGATGAATTCATCTCCTTCCTTTTTGAAATATAGTGTTAGTTCAAACATGCAATTTTGATTATTATTTTTGGTGAGATAGTTATTAATTCTCTAGAACCAGGCCCTAGGTGCTTGCTTTAGGTCCTATAGAGCTTTAGAGCTTTGTTGAGTTTGTACACTTTGTTCTCTTTTCCTTTAATAACATAACCTTTGCATTGGTAGATATATAGTTCTTCTTTGATGCATCCATTTCGAAGTGCTAAGTTGACATCCATTTATTAAACCTTTAGATTTGTATGTGATGGTATGGAGAGAATGAGCTTGATAGTTTCAAATCTAGCCACTCATGAAAAGATTTCTTCATAGTCAATGTGTTTTTTATTTAAATCCTCTTTCATAAGTTTTACTTTGTGTTTTGTGATTTCTTCTTTCTCATAATACTTTGTTCTTTACAACCACTTTCAATTAATAATCTTTTTATCTTTTGGTTTATCCACTAATTCCCATGTGTTATTTCTTAGGATGACATTGTACTCTTTGTTCATGACTTCTTTTCAAACTTTTAATTTCATGACTTCATTGACATTTGTTGGTTTACTTGGGACTATTGAGTATGCCATATTTGTAATATTATGAGATCTTATGGTTCTTCTTTAAAAATTTATGTCTAACATTTGAGTGCAAGGATGGTCTCTTTGAACCTAAGTTTTTGAACTTTGATATGTATCTAATTTCTATTACTATTTTAAAAAAATCACTCGTACTAAACTTTTTCTCATCAAATATAACATCTCTTGAAACATGCCATTTCTAATTCTTTGGGTTGTAGCACCTACATCCATTAGTGTGAGAATTATAATCAAGAAAGATGTATTTCTTTCCTCTATCTTCAAGTTTGTTAATGAATTATTTTAGGGTATTTACATAGTAGTGATACTCGAATATTTTCATATGACTTAGGTTAGGAATTTTGTTGTATAGAACTTCATATGAAGATCTATCTTTATTACTTTTGGTGATGGTTCGATTAGAAATATAACAAGAAACTATGACTATTGTACTCCAATATTGGTTAGCTAGTGAGTTATGCTTTAATAAGCATCTTGTCATATCTTGTATTATTTTATTCTTTCTTTTAGTTACTCCATTTGATTGTGGACTATATCTATATGTGGTCTAATGAAAGATACTATGTTCTTTACATAACTTGTTAAAATATTTATTTATGAATTCACCTCCATTGTCTGATTTGATGGCCTTAATCTTAATATTCATGGAGTTTTCAATCACTTTTGATGGGACGCGATATCTCATGAGCCGCGATATCGCGTATGTGATATCACATCGTCCCCTGCGATATCACGTACGCGATATCGCAGTCCACTACCATATCCATAAATAAGAGGTGGCACTCCCCTTATTGAGAATCCTAGGCTTAGAGTAGCAAAGCTCTGGCGGATTGATCACCCCAGAGATAGAATTTTCCATGTGCCCGCAGTAGGAGTCCCCAAGTGAACGGATCTTTATTCGAGCAGCTTTGTACCTGAACGCAAGTTTTGTACGGAAATAAAGATGAGCTTTGTGGATAAACCTTGCAGTACATGGAATAGGTTTATTACATGTTATTTCTTACCAGTTATTTATTACCTGTTGTTAGTGCGGAACGAGTACGACTTGATTACAAGCATCTACGGATGTGTACGGCTAGTCAAGGAATCGGCTACTCGTTGCAACATGGAATGAGTACGACTTGATTACGAGCATCTACGGATGTGTATGGCTAGTCAAGGAATTGGTTGCTCATTGCGATGCGGTATGAGTACGACTTGATTACGAGCATCTATGGATGTGTACGGCTAGTCAAGGAATCAGCTACTCATCGCGATTAGGTTCTCTCACCCTCAACTCCTAGAACGTGGGATAAGTACGACTTGGTTACGAGCATTCAAGGATGTGTATGGTTAGCCAAGGAACGGATTCTTATCACACTTAGGTTAGTTAAGTGCCTCAGTACGACCACTTTGAGCACGTGTGTTACATGTGGTGATCCTAGTAACGATTAGCGTTTGGTAGCCATAGTTGCATAGTTCAGGGTGTGTACGGCAAGTGGGAATGGATGCTGACGGTGCATTAGTTAGAGTTAGATTTAGCTTCTCAATCCTTTCCTCTTAGCATAAGAGAAAACATAAAATACCAGAAAAATCATATACCTCAGACTTGCTTAACCATACACCGTGACACATACAAGCAAGCCTAGGAAGACAACAATTAATTAACCCCAAGTGTTCTAGGAGGTGTGTAGGCATTTAGTTTGCAAAGTTCGACCGGATCGTGCATAAGATGCTCATATTCGTATGGTTGAGTGTAGTGATACCCGCCACTCATCATTGGCGCCGTTGTCGGGGACTAAGTGTCTGTACGCCAATTAGAACATAAGGAAATCATTCACATCATTGTGAGCGTTAACGAGCCTTTGGGTTAATTAATTACATAAGAATATATATAACGGTGAATAGCACACCAATAAAAAATGACTTCTTCTCACAAAGCTAATTCACCTAGCACTAACACTGAAGACAGTCGGCAACATACAACACATAACCTAAACCAGCCAAGTCCTAAATAGTACAAGATAGCATATACTCATCCCGATGAGTATATACCTGATTACACTTTTATCCTCCATCAAGATGAACAACTGCGCTGGAGAGATCTGTTTGGTAACATAGTGTTACCTCTAGATCGATCTATCCCGAACATGCTTCTCCGTGCCTTGGCATAGATTGGCATGTAAGAACTATTTGCTAAATATATTGCTAGAGAGTTTGACATGAGGGATTATCATCCCATAGATTTGCAATGTATGAGGGACTTAAGGTAGGAGGGACAACATGCATTGTCGAAGGGCAAAGCCCCACACGTCCTTAGTGAAATAGGAGACGAGGAACCTTTCATTACAAGTTCCTTAGCAAATGATGTTCCCCCTCCTCATGATGGTGAGGAGGTAAGGCATCAGAGCCTTCGATCAATTGTACATATTACAGGTTCTGATCCTCGTGAACATCAACTGTTCACGGAAGGAACAACCATTCACACTAAGGACGAACACTTAGATCGTTATAACGATTAGGGTCGAAGCAGCCGAAGAGAAGGTAAGAAACATCGCCATGGTGATGGCTTCCCTTCCTCTTCTCCTTCATCCCGCCACTCACACTCTCCTTTCATATCTAGGCATAGCCATCGAAAACATAACGGTGAGGGTAAAGGTAAGGAAGATGAGAAACCTCGATAGGAAAGTCGAGAGGTAGGACAAGGGAAAGGACGTAGGGAGAGTAGGGAACCACACAGACATCATAGATGTCATGATAGAGATGATCATGATGAACCCCTACTCGCAACCTGAAGTATGCTGGACATCACAGAGGCTGTTAGAATTCCCACAAGGCACTTAAAAGATAGTCGGATCAAGCATTTGGACATAAATAATATCCCATGTTTTGAAGGAGGATACAACATTGATCCACAATATCATTTATAGGCATTCCACGATGCCTATGCCTTGCAAAATATAGATAATGAGTGGTAGAAGCTTAAGTTGTTCCCAAGGACACTCACCAAAGAAGCAGAGAGTTGGTACCGGTCCTTAGAACCAAAAACCATCAGGAGGTGGAGTACGATGCTTGAACTTTTCAACAATAAATATCAGACATACTCCAAAGTGTCTAATTTGCGTAAGTAGATCCAAGGCTAGAAACAAGGTGCTTATGAACACTTGGATGCTGCCATGGCCCGCTACTATACATTGCTACATCGTTGCCTAGGCCATGGGTACGCACAGCGGGATCAACTGCGCCACATCATGGATTGGCTAAGGCACAAAATGAGACGAACCCTTGGGACTTATGCCCAAGGGAGGCTCTCACAACTTAGAGCCCAAGAAGTACAAAGCTTGTTGGAACAAGTAGTGCAAGAAGAGGGTGAACTACATAAGAGGGAAAGTGTGGAAGAATATAACCGTAATCCCTCCCTTCGCAAGAAGGGAGTGAAATTTTGTGATGAGAAGGATGAGTCACCACTCGAAGAGTTGGTGAATTGAAAAACTTTGGCGATCCAGAAATTAACAACTGAGGTATCAGCTAAGGTAGATCAAATGTGGGATTCCTTAGACTCAAGAATTGAAACAGTCTTGAAAATCGTAGAAGAGTCTAAGGAGGAATGAAGTAGTGATAAAGGTAAAGCAAAACGGAGAAATCTAAGCCCTGCACATAACAAGGGTAAGGGAAAAATTCCTATCTTTAATGAGGCTGTGAACTCTAATACAGATGATGATAGTGGATGTGAGGCCTACTACTATGACCATCCTAAGGAATATTGCCCAGTTATCTCACATCTACAGGAGTTTGGGGTGTATGCGCTAAATCCAAGACTTAATCAATGGCAAACACCCTGAAGGTTACCTTATCCACAAGGTAACCCAAGGTAGTTCCACCAACCACTAATGTATTACCCAAGTGAAACTCCACCACAGCCCATTGGACAACATCAGCAGTGGCAATTCCCGCAATCATGAGGGATGCCACTGCTGACACAACAGTACCCTTACCGGCAACCTGATCCTTATGGTTATTATGTGTAGTAGCCAATTCCTCCAGGTGACTCTATGGGTCACACTACTCCCCAACATCACTACCAAGTTCGGGAGTACTTTAGGAGGACTCCTTCTCCTTCAGGAGATATCTCACATTCATTCCATCCTCCAACTCCATCCGCACCTCTTCCACCTGTAGCTCACATACAACCTATTCCAACAATGCAAGGGGAATTACCTACTCAACCGCAGCAATGTAACGCTACGAGAGCTGTAAATATTCAACCAGGTGCTGGTTTTGCCAACTGTACAAAGAAGAGGCCCTTCTTTAGAACCAGGAGCCCAAACAAACTCTTGCAACAACAAGCAGTTGAGTACATATATAGGCCTAAATTATCTAACCCTTTAGAGCACCCTTCAGTGCAACAGAGTACGCATATGGTTATGTTAACACATACCATAACCGACTGGGTCAAGGTGGGCCACCTTTCCAGGAAACTATCTGACCCTGGGAGTCCCTTAATTCATTTGCAAATCGCCAGAAATGCACCACATAGGGCTCCTCTTCTTGACTTAGGTTTCGAAGTTAACTTAATTTCATGAGATATGTATCACACCTAGAACCTGCCCCAACTTAAGAAGAGCAACATCCAACTAGAGCTGGCTGACCAGTCCATCACCATTCCCTTAGGATTGGTGGAGGACATCATCACCACTGTGTGTGGTTGGTCATACCCAACCGATTTCCTGGTGATTGAAGTTAACAATGATGGGGCTTCCCAATTATAATGGGAAGACCATGGCTAAGTACAGTAGATGCGTACCTAGGGATCCATGATCTTTCCTTACAAATATTTAAGATAAATGTTTATGGAAAGATCGAGAAGAAGAAAGTTCCATGCATCACATACAGTGATTCATCGGGTCATGACATGGAGGAAATGCCTCCATGTAATAGGTGTGCCCTTGAAACTTTGCAACAAAGATGCATGTATGTAGCAACCACACAAATAGTAGACACCCTGTGGTTGACAGCTACTAGGAAGAGCAACCAAATATGCATGGAACGAACTGAGGAAATTCATGCTAACAATAGAGGCATAGACACATTGAAGTATGAGCGTCGCCAACTTCCACCCCTCAACCTAAGAACATCAGTAGGGAGACGTTGGGCACTTTTATGAAATTCAAATAGGTGCTTTATATTTTGGATCTCTCCCTTTCCACTTAGTCATGGGGGAGATGGCCACCTATGTTGATCATATGGGGCCCTCAATTCTTTTAATTTTTTGTTTTACACGTTTTTGTTTTACACTTTTTTGTCTTACACGTTTTTGTTTTACATGTTTTTGTTTTACAAATTTCTTTAACTTTTCTTGTTTTTGTTTTACAACATCGTTATCTTTTCCATTTTGTGTGTGTGTGTGCCATCCACCATGTAAGTTCATCACCCAATAAGTGTTCAGGATGATGGTATGAACTATTTTCATATTGATTGCTAATGTTTGGTTTTTACCTTAAAGTTACAATGTTGATGCTAAGGTATGTTCTTTTGATATGGCAGGCAATGAGTCCACTTCATCCATCAATCCGCCAAAGTCTATGATTTCTCTTGGCTTGGAAATGTACAGTTCCCTTTCTAATTAAGAACTTTAATGAATTAGTGATTGGGTACTTCTCAAACTAAGGAAGGACTTAAGGTTTGAAAAGGGTGTGACTTCAAGGGAACTTGACGTATTTGTGTTGGCCATTCTCTTGGGTACTTGGATGTTTTCTTCTTGAGTTTTCTTGCCATTCTGATGTTACCCAATTATCGGAAGCTGAGACAATAAAAATAAGAAGTCTTTTCATGGTGTGGTTCTCACACATAAAAACATAAAACATAAAAAAAAACACAAAGAAAGTGAGGATTCAAAGCACATTCCTTAGACGAAATAAACTTGGACTACACACACTGGATATGGAACCAAAGTGTTCCCTCTAACTAAGGTCCTTCTCGCTTCTCTCTCTCTCCTTTGTTTCGTCGGAATGGTGGTGACTCTTGGAGATGCCTTCTTGTTACTCCAGTGGATGGTTCAACCATGTGTATTGATGCAAAGTCACTGGATGTGGTTGGTTTGAGGCCGGAGTTGGAATGAGATTTGCCAAGTCACATTAATCATGAGACACACAAGGGACTATACACCACCTTGTTCTTGGGATTCCATTCCATCCTCTTCTCTCCACCCTTCTTTCCATTGTTCACCTCATTACTGATTGTATCATTAGTGCATATTTTGGTAGATACATTGTTTTCTTTTTGGTAAATTCTCATGGTTAAGACTTTAACTCTTGTTCCAAAGGACATTCCCAGAGCCTGCGGACTCTTTGAATGTGGGATTGTCAGGGCATTAAGGGCATGAGCCTACTTTGGGGAGGACCCACTAACATTCCTATTTGGAGCCTTAGTTAAATTCTTTGCCTTAATGTTTTGCAATTAATTCTCTTTTGTTCATTCCATCTTGACATCCACTTAATCGATGTTTTAGTTGTTCCTTTTTACCTATCTCTCTTACTCCTTTCTTTTCTCCATTCTAATGCTACCGGAGGTTTGCGATTAGTCATGGGGGTATGGGGCCTATTTTTTTCGATTTTCTCCTAGTCCCAAATTTTTTCGATTTTCTTCCTAACCCCTACACCTTTGGTAGTCATCATTTATATATTCCTAGATCCGTATCATCCATACCACAACCCAGCCAATGGACTTACACCGAAGCAAGGTATTACCACATTGAAATTCATTTACCCTTGCTAATACAAGACTATGTTGTGTGTGCAGATGGCGATCATGTAGCAATGGACCGGATCTAGAGGGAGCACTCGGAATGGAGCAGTGCTAGAAGCAGTTATATAAAGAGCAAGACTGATGATGCGCTTACAGATGGACAACGAAAGGCGTAATCTGGGCATTGGCAGCAGCAAGATTTCTTTTCTCCTCTTCTCTTCTCTTCTCTCTCCTCTCTTCTCTCAGCTGCCAAATGTGGGCTGATGTCAATGTAATAAGGTGTTCACCCTTATTGTCATGAACACCAATTTTGTCAAGTCTTGTAATAATGATCCGTTCACATGTCATCCCATTAGTTCCATTCCCTCAATAATTCCATACCTACCCGATATCATTGTAATGAACTCGAGGATGAGTTTTCATTTAGTCATGGGGGTATGATGGGATGCGATATCGCGTCGTCCCCAACGATATCATGGTCCACCGCCATATCTATAAATAAGAGGCGGCACTTCCCTTATTGAGAATCCTAGGCTTAGAGTAGTGAAGCTTTGGTGGATTGATCACCCCAAAGATAGAATATTCCATGTGCCCGTAGTAGGAGTCCCCAAGTGAACGGATCTTTATTCGAGCAGCTTTGTACCTGAACGCAAGTTGTGTACGGCAATAAAGATGAGCTTTGTGGATAAACCTTGCAGTACATGGAATAGGTTTATTACATGTTATTTCTTACCAGTTATTTATTACCTGTTGTTAGTGTAGAACAAGTACGACTTGATTACGAGCATCTACAGATGTGTACGGCTAGTTAAGGAATCGGCTACTCGTCGCAACACGGAATGAGTACGACTTGATTACGAGCATCTACGGATGTGTATGGCTAGTAAAGGAATCGACTATTCATTGCGACACGGTATGAGTACGACTTGATTACGAGCATCTACGGATGTGTACGGCTAGTAAAGGAATCGGCTACTCATCGCGATTAGGTTCTCTCACCCTCAACTCCTAGAACGTGGGATAAGTATGACTTGGTTATGAGCATTCAAGGATGTGTATGGTTAGCCAAGGAATGGATACTTATCACACTTAGGTTAGTTAAGTGCCTCAGTACAACCACTTCGAGCACGTGTGTTACGTGTGGTGATCCTAGTAACGATTAGCGTTTGGTAGCCAAAGTTGCATAGTTCAGGATGTGTACGACAAGTGGGAACGGATGCTGACACTAGGAACTTAGTGCATTAGTTAGAGTTAGATTTAGCTTCTCAACCCTTTCCTCTTAGCATAGAAGAAAACATAAAATACCAGAAAAATCATATACCTCAGACTCGCTTAACCATACATCGTGACACATACAAGCAAGCCTGGGAAAAAAATGATTAATTAACCCCAAGTGTTCAAGGAGGCGTGTAGGCATTTAGTCTGTGGAGTTTGACTGGATTGTGCATGAGACGCTCGTATTCATATGGTTGAGTGTAGGGATACCTGCCACTCATCAACTTTGTAGAAAGTTTTAAAGTATATGAAGGCTTCATCCTTTTGCTTCGAATTGTAAGTCCAAGTGTATCTTGAATAGTTGTCTACTATGACTATGAAATAATATGTTCCTTCTATTGAAATGATGGACATTAGCCTAATAAGATCCATGTGTAGAATATCATATGGTTTTTCCTTCTTTATCATGTAAGAGTTGTGAGGAAAATTGGTTTACTTTCCTTGTATGAAAATCTCACATTTGTCTTGAGGAAAATCTAAAATTTTTATTCCTATAGCTTTTTTTTGTTTAATCATTCTTTCAATTTTATGATAGGAGACGTGATTAGCCTTCCATGCCAAAGTCTAGACTTGTTAAAATCCTCATTATCATTTTCCTTAACTTCATCTTTGTTTGGGATTTAATTTAAATTGTTGTGAGAAAATATTTTTCTTAAGTAGTATGATTGCTTATGATGTCTTCTTTTTCATTGAGATACTCACATTCAAGGCAATACATTCTATTATTCAAGGCTTTGATTTTTACAATTTTTTTACCATTGTGTTTGTTGACAAAGTAGAAATTTCTCCTAAAACTGATATCATTTCCTCCATTAGAGACTTGTTCAATAAAGATGAGAAGGTTGAAAAGATTAGGAACATAATACACATTTGTTCATTGTTTAATTTAACTACACAATCTCCTATTTCTTCTATGAATAAGTATTTTCCATCTCTAATTTTGATGTACTCAAGATTGTTGTAGGATGTTATGTGATTGGAACACTCACTATCTACAATACAAGAATCTTACTTTACTTTAATTAAATTGAAAGTTGTATAATTACTTGGCTCTTCTTCTTGAGTATCCTTTTTAGATAATGAAAGAGTATCTTGTTCTATTTGTTTATCCATGTATTATTTCAAGATTGATTCTACTCAAGCATTGGTCAATGGTATGATCTTTTCCTTTGTAGAAGTTGCAATATGGTACCTAGTCTTTACCCTATCTTTTTTTTCTAAATTGATTTCATTTGCCTCTTCCTCTAGTTGAACCTCTTCCTCTTCCTCTTATATTTTTTCCATCATATTCTTCTAAGTTTGTTTCTCAATCTCTATTTTGATAATTGAATCTTCCTCTCCTTCTGAATCTTCCTTGCCCACCTCTTTCTCTTTGGTTAGTTATGTAGGATTAACCATCTTCACTAGAGTATTTGTTATTCTTTATAATTTACAATGTTATGACTTGAACAACTAATTCATTGATACTAAGCATGTTAAAGTTCTTCAAAAGAGTAATGTTTTTCATCATGTTTTTAAATCTTGAATCTATATAGAGAGCTTGAACAAATTTTTAAGCCTTTTTCTTGTTGATATATCCATAGTCATATTTATCTATTTTTCGTAAGCTATCATACATTCTAATAAATAAGTCTCTGACATTTTCATTTTTTCCCATTTCCAAGGTATGAAATTTTTGTTTGTAGATTAGTTGCTACAATTATTAATTTTTCAAGTTTTCCTTGTATGTTAATTGAAGATTATCCCATGCTCCTTTGACAATAGTATGAAGACTATATTTGCCAAAAATAGCTTATGAGATACTAGCAAATAACATCATGAGAGTCAAATTGTTATTATTCTTCGATGTTTCATATTCTTTGACTCGTAATTTGGTGAAATCTTCAAAATTATGGATGAATTCAAAGCTGGTTTCAACTATTTTCCAATAGTCATTATCCATAGGCTAAAATATTGGATGGAGTTATTTCATCGTCCTTATCCATAGGCTGAAATATTGAATAATTGAAGATGATGGAACATCTAGTTATTTCTTTTATGCTTATTTTTGTAGGTGAACTTAGTGCTTTGATACCAAGTGAAGGAATTTCAAGTAGCAAAAGAATTACTTGGTTATCTTAAATTCACAAAAAAATCAACTAATAAACTTTATATTTTTGATAATCTTATTATATACAATTTTGAAGAATGAAGTATTACGAAAGATATCTAGAAGCTGATATTATATTATGTTATTTTTAATCTGTTAAAAATTGTAGCAATTCTAGTATTACAAACTTGAGAGATGTTGACTCAAACATTATTAAGTTTATGATGCTAAAATGTTAATGAAACCTTTCTACAGATATTATCTTTCAAACAAATCTAATATTACATTAAATGGTTATGTGATGAGGGAGAAATAATCTAATCAATGATTGTCATTCACTTTTATAAAAATTCAAGATTTAGAAAATCTACCAAATTATAGAGATAATTTCTCCTAAATTGCAATATCCATCAGTTCTAGCTTTCTAATAGATCTAAAATCATTGAAAAATGTTGCAAAATGACTGAGATACGATTGAAATAGTAAATGTCCCCAATTCTAATTATTCAACTTCCAAGTTTGAGTAAATAATGATGAATGATGTTTATGAATGTTCATGAATTGATAAATTGATGAAAGATTGATAAATTTATGATGAAATAGTTAATTTCTTATTGAAGTTATATTGATGATTCCATAATACAAATTTCCAAGAGGTGCCTTATATATATATAACAACTAGGGCAAAGTTTACTAGAAATAATGCAATATAGCCCTAAGGATAAAAAAATTTTGAAAATTAAATATATAAATGGATTGGGGTCAAAATAACATTACAACTACCAGTTAATCTAGAAATTTCTTATATTTTATTAAAATAAACATCTATTTTATAATAAAAATAAAAAGTTATTATCTTCAACTCTAAAAGCTAACATGTTCATTATAAGAGGCTTCGTAAGTAGCTCAATCAGAAGATTGATACTCACAATTGCCATAACTATGAAGAGTAGTTATTATTGAGAAGAGAGCTATGAACTTAAAATTTCATAATATTACTTCCTAATTATCACATTATGGAGAATATTGAAGATAACTTGGAAAATGAAATTCGTAATGGTACTTATGAATAATGTTGTTCCCAATTACAAAAAGTGTATTACCCTGTAAATATCTTGAGAATTTAACACTTATCCAAATAAAATATGAATTAAGGAGTAAGATATTTGAAATTGATAATTCTTTAAACTTGTAATGAAACAAGTTTCTCATATAATCTTTGATGTATTTACATCTTAAAATATGTAGGTATAAAGGTGTAGAAAGGAATTTGAAATTTACAACCTATAGTTTGAAAAATAAATAGATAATCGAGATACCACATTATTGCTCTAGCTATGCTATATTAGAAAAATAGTTTTTAAGTAACAAGTAATTATCAAGTAAGTGTTATAAATAAATATTTCAATTAAAAGGAAGTTTAAGCATCTTATGAGAAGCTTAACGTTTATTAAAATATTGATATGGTACCTTGTATAAAATTTGATGATTAATTTTTCATTTTTATTTTGAGAGAACTTAAACCTATAACCTCTTAAATCTTCTAAATCTTCAAGCTTATCTTACCCTAGTCTCAAATTAGAATCCACTTCATTTAAGACCCAGTTAGTTTAAGAAGACACATGGAGACTTGGAGTGCAATCCTCACATAGGTCTTATGGCACCACTACAATCAAATTCTATTTAAAGGTATCACCCATCTTTCTTCTACTTAACTTACATACCAAGCTATTGCCACTACTCATCGATACAATGTTGTCCTCTACAACTCTTTGACTTATGCTAATTCTTATTGTCTAAGTCCCATGAGCTATAAGATCATTTGCCATAAGCTTCAACACCAGTAATGTGTAGGCATCTGGTTCCTAGGAGACATTCCTATTTATGTTATCTTTCCTTAACCTCTCGTTCACAACTATTAGGACCTAGAATGTTACCACCTTCCAAGTTGGCCTAAAATAGTTAGAATCACTAAGGTCACTATTGCCAAGGTCATTGCTTTTTCAATCAAAGATGAGCACATTACTAAGAACATATCTATAGACATAGAGGCTACTCATGATTTCTTCTTGGGTGTTTCTTAATCCATTTCCCAAAAAGGCAGCTACTATATGACCAACCTAATTAAGCCTTGATGCTTAGCTACTAGTTCTATCTATAAATATGTTTTCTACCAACTCTCAAATTGGATCCTCTAGAACCTAAAAAATAGTCCTCCCATCAATCTCTTGATATTTTTCCTCAATGTTATTGATCACTCACTTTGACTTATGCTTGCTAATGGTATGCTAGTGTACAAACATGAGGGCATGCTCAAGGCTCTTTCTTACAAATAGGACATTACAGATATAGACATTCCACTTGAATGTAAACAACAAGCTCTTACACACATTAATAGTCTTCTTTGTATGATTACCCTCAAGTCACGTTGGTTTAAGAACACTACTATGCTCTCTAGGTCTACTAACTAGTGCAATAGTCATGTTGCTTTCCTCCCTCACAGATGTGGGGTCAAGCTACATGTCATCATCTACCCTAACTTCTTCACAAGGGCCAAGCTTCTCTACCTAATCCCTAGAAGAAGTGAATTCTAGATTCACCACTATAGTAGACTATTTTAGAAAAATAGTTTTTAAACATCATATAAGCTATTGATATTATAAGAAAAAATAAAAAATAACTGCATCAATGTTTAATTTATTAAATAATATATGAAAATAATAAAATAATTATTTTTTATTATTGCTATATAAAAATAAAAAATATTTTTAAAAGTGTTTATTTTAATCCTACCAACTAGGTGTTAACTATTTTTCGACTAACTAATGTGACTTGCTAACAATTTGACTATCTTGATAGGCTAACATGACTAATTCTCCAACTTTTTAAACATTGAAACATACCTCATCTAACTAGAAGTTAATTTGGCTTTCACCCTCATTAGCACAAGACCTCTAACCCTATGCAATCCTCAATTAGAATTCCCAGTGATGGAAATACTAATCCTAATGCTAGCTATGCACTTAATACATACAAGGTGTCATTCCTACCTTTGTCCACATTCCCTACTAAAACCTCATCACTTGTCATTACCAAGAGCATCTTATTATCTACCAATGCCAACTTGTTCATTCCCCTACCTTGGCAATTATCTAGCCCATCTCATTTTGACATAGCCTACCTTTGTCACATGTCTAACAATAAGAAGGATATCAAACATCCTTATAGAGAGATCATAGTGATAATATTTTGAGTGTTCGATAATACTATGATCCTATTTGACTCTTACTATCTTATCTTACCTACTAACATGTTGTTAACCATGGTGTTTCCTAGGCACTAGCCAAGGATTGCCATCCATCCCATGACTTGTTAACATATGAATGATATAGAGAGCTCCAACCTATTGATTTATGGAATGGTATCTACTTGAATGTTGTGGCATTCACTTAGATCACATCACTATCCACACATGCTCTAATTGACTATGATCTATGACTACCTCCTTATATCTACTACTGCTTCTATCTTATGACAATGTTGATCTTGTCTTTCCTATTTCAAGTTGGTTGTTGCCACAATGTGTTTGTAAGTGTTCATTGTTTCAAAGAGGGAAAAACATTATGGAAGAAAACTTATAAATATATATCTAAATTAGTTAAAATTAATAGTTTGTAATTATTAGTTAATATTCTTAAATAAGTGAATACTCAATTAGTAAGTTATAATGAAGTGTTAGCTTAATGGTATGAGCCTAGGCATAAAAAACCTAGGTCATAGGCTTGATTTCAATAGGTAGAATTGAGTTATCAATTGAAAATAGTTCCAAAAAAGAAATCCTAAAACTACTCTTACTAATAAATAGTGCTAATCAAAAAGTTAAGAATAAAATAATAAGACAAGAAGTTCTTATATGCACCTCCATGGTAGTTAATCACTACTTATGTAAACCCTAGTAGTGGTGTTGAGAGGTTCTATCCTTAGCATAAAATTAGGAATTAATTAATTTGGAACATTTTTAATAACAATACTTACTACAAAATATAAAGTCAAATTAGAACTTTATAACTTTGCATTGACTATTAGAATTAAAACCATAAATATAAAGTCTTATCACAAGTGATGTAATCATTAAAAAGATTAGTCAACATGGTGCCAACACTAACTCTAATTTTCCTTCAATTTAGAAATAAATAAAATTATTACTATAAAATAGACACTCATGAAGTTACATACAATATTAAGGTTGTACTGGAAAAACTTAAATATTATTATTGCAATTAAAACAACTTGGAGAGATTAATTACAACTTTAACAAAATTAAGTTTATCTTGTAGAATTGTGTGAAAATTCTTGTTGATAATTAATAGCATGCTTGGAGAGATTTAATCATGATGTTAATAAAAATTAAGTCTACCTTGTAAAATTATGTGATAATTATTATTGATAATTTATGAGTCCACTAGGCTAAGAATAAGATATTAGCCAAGTGATAACATACTTGATTTTGAGGTTTTAAGGTTTGGATTCAATTCTAGTGGGTAATGCTAAGTTATAAAGATTTAATTTGGCTATATTTTTATGGTAAATATTATTTTTTTAAAAAAGTGTCAAGTTCCAACACACCCTATCCCACAAATTAGTAAAATAAGTAATTTACCAAGGGTTAGTAAATAATAGTTTTTTTCCTATGTAAGTAAAATTTACTTAAGATGAATGATGGTCTTCAAATTAATTTTATCTTTCTTTGTTAATACTTCAAAAGCATTGAGTAAATAATTTTATAATTACTTTATAGTTTATAAAAATACATAATTACTTGAACTATAATATGGTATGGATCCTGGCTTGGTAACCCCAGGTCACAGGTTCGATTCTACTAGGTAGCATTAATTTATAAACTTCTATAAAATCTTGAGGTGTACCTATCTTTCAATTAATTTGGGTTTCAATTATAAAAGTTTGCCTTTGAATTAAGGTTTCCCCTAATGCTATTTAAATAAAAATATTTTTCCTTATACATTTCCTTAAAGTTTTTGAAATACTTATTTGATTTACCAATTTGGGAACTTAGAATTAGAGCAACAAATGTACTTTTGAATATTCCATTTATTAAGCCATAGAACTTTCTTTTGAAGCCATTCTTTGGAAAAAGAGGCTACTAAATCGTAAATTGCTTCTTGCTTCTTTCTAGTAAGTAGAGCATGATATAACACAATTAGATATTAATAAAAAAAATTTCCCAAGGATTTAGAACCTCCAATCTCTATTGTAGGTGCTACATAAGAATTATGTAACAAAGTAGTTTCGTTACGGTCTAATCACTCTTGACCCATTATTCACCACATCAGCATTGCCTTTCATTTATGACTATTGAGGTTACCCAATAATAATTACTCATGGTGTGAAACCCTGTGCTAGAGAAGAAGAAAGAAACACCTATAGCAATAGCTAATAAACAAATTAAAATTTTTATTTTCATGTATATGAATATAGCCTTTAAAAAATATTTGAGATCTATATGACCCTTTTTTTAAAAAAACTTAAAAATATAGATAAAATTTCAAGATGTGTAACAATGAAGCTATGTAGCCTTACAAAAGTTGAGATTTAAATGATATATTTTTGAAAAAATTAGAAATCTCTTAGCTACAAAATTTTTGAAATACAAACTTTGAAAAATTTTAAGATGATTTTATTTTGAAATATTTTGTTAAAAGAACTTCAAAATGATCTTTAAGCTTTGATTTTCATCAACCTTTAAGATAACTAATGTAGTTGTGATTTTTCCATAAGGAAAATATGGTCAATGGCTATATTCAAGATAATAGGGCTTGATCTTTCTCCTTAATTTCTTTTGTAGGAACTAACTTTAGTAGCTTGATAACTTGATAGAATCAAGTTGAAAGAACCAAGGAACCCAAGATCCTAATGTAAGTACAAAAACTAAAAAGAAAACATATACTAAAATAAGAACTACTGAATTAAACTCTCTTATTTAGCTTCATAATCTGGAGGAACATTTATGCTAGAGTATATGCTATTCTTGGAGTAGAAAGATTTAAGAGATTGACCTCATCATAATGCAGCTTATTAGGGATTCTACCTTATTTAGATGAGGAGATAACTGTGGCTATTTTTGACTTAAATAGATCATAATGAGGACAAATGACTGACATAGAAATTTGTGCTAAACTATTCTAAAAGTCTCGACCTTGACGTTGGTGGTAGCCTTTTGCAAACAAAAGAGTCTTAAATTTATTAGTGTTTCCATGTTGATCCATCTTGATGAAAAAAATCCATTTAATTCTAATAATAGGTTTGTTTGTAGGTTTAGCAAAATTTTGAGTAGTGAAAAATAATCTAAAACTATCTAAACACTTTTACCATTACAAAGATCATCTATACCATTCTTAAACACCCAAGTGAGAATTTGGTTACCATTTTTAGTGGTTCTAATCATGCATTGTACACATGACTCATTATTGAAAATCATGGTCCAACATTTGCAAGGATGGATCAAACATCTTATAGTGGTTGGATGTGAAACTAGAATAGAGGAAGAATTCATGGTTGCTGAGGCAATTAAGGGAAATGGCTTTGGAATAGATGACCACTAGAAAATGTTTGTCATTGTATTGGTTTTGGTGTATTTATGAAGACATTGGATAAAAAAGAAAAGACCGCATGTATATTTGTAGGGTCAAGATTATCTATTTTGGAATGATTGTAATAGAAATCCCATAAGAAAACACTAAATTGTGAAGGAAATTTTGCTTTGACTACCTTTGGCAATGTTGAACCCAAATTGTTTAATTGTAAAAATGAGTTTTCTTGGTACGATGAGCTTGTCATAGTTGGAGAATTGAATTTGGCGAAGACAACAACTATGTATTTTCATTGCTTATCATGGCGGCAAGTTGATGAGTTGGTGTAATGCATTTTTGGTAGGCTATTGCTGGAGAATGAAAAGAGTTTTCATGCTCATTCAGAATGTTAAGAGGCTAATTTTCTATGTTGGTTGCACATTTGCCCTGTGTTCCATTGTTATCCACAGATGAATTTGACTTTTGCGTAAGAGAACTTTTACTTTACAACATAGAGAAATTTTCTTCTATAAGAACTAATTTTATTCTTGTCATCTTCTAAATCAAAGTACCTATAACCCTTTGTCTTTGTTTCATATCCCATCAATGTACCTATAACCTTTTGTCTTTGTTTCATATCCCATGAACAAACAAATTTTTACTTTTTGATCTAACTTTTTTCTTATGTAGGTATTAAAGCATAACAAATGGAACTGAATACTTTGAAGTATAAAATATTTGATTTTCTTTCAAACCACAAGGCATATGGAGTATCTTCTTGTAAAATATTTGTGTGCACCTTGTTTAATAAATAAATTGCAATTGAACATGCCTCTCCCCAAAAGTGATTTGACAATCCTACTCGATGTAATAAACATCTAGCCATCCCAAAAATTGTTTGATTTTTCCTTTTATTCCACACCATTTTGTTGAGGTGTATAAGCAACAATGTTTTGATGTATTATCCCATTTTTCCTTAAAAGATCCTCAAAGTTATGACTTGTAAATTTACAATCCCTATCACTTTGAATATTCTTTAACTTTATTTGCTTTTGTTTTTCTACTTCAGTTTTGGAAATTTTAGAATATTCTAAGGCTTGATATTTTTATTTTTTGAAAAAAATAACCCCATATCATCCTTGAAAAATTATCAACAAAAACATACAAATATCTATTTTTGCCCAAACTTAAAATTTGCATTGGTCAACATAAATCCCTGTGAACTAGATCTAAGAAATTTTTTGATCTAGGGTTTCCATGTAGAAATGACAATCTTTTGGCTTTACCAATTGTACAAACTTCATAATTTATTAAATTTAGCATTGAAAAATTATCCATACCTCTAATCAGTCCTTTCTTATGCATCAAGTCCATTGATTTGAAATTCACATGACCCAATTTTGCATGCCATAACCATGTTTCATCACATGTAGCCATCAAACATTTTATATCTTTTTGAACCTACAACTTATACATTCTATTTTGACTCATGGGAAGAATGGTTACTTGACATTTCTCCTTTTTTTAAAGATTTTACATACATCATCTATAAATTCCACTTTATATTCATTTTTTTCATAATTGACTAATACTTAATAATTTTTTCTTCAAATATATAACATAATAAATATTTGGGATGGTATATTTGCTACCTATGTCTATCTATAAGGTAATTTATCCAATGCTAGTGATTTTCATCCTTGTACTAGTTCCATTGGTAACTTCTCCTTGATGATCCTTCATATTGGTTAATAATGCCTTGTTTCCTATCATATAATGACTACATTCACTATCAACATACCAAACATTGCTACCTAAGTAATGATTAGTTGTTATGACCAATGATTTTTCAATCTTCTCTTCAATGAAACATCTTCTTTAATTTGTTTACTTTATCAAAGAAATTTATGGTAGCCTTTTGTTGAAGTGTCTTCTTTGTCCAACATTCTAACTCATTGTGGTTATCTTTTTGATAAAAAGCACATCCATTTTTTTTCTTGATCTATTTGAATCAAATCCACCTTGGCCACATCCACGTCCTCAATTGCGACCACCTCTTCTACCTTGACCACATTCACATCATTGATTTAAGGAATCTCCTTGAAATTTTTGTTATTGACTAGAGAATTTTCCTTGATTTATCTCAACTTAAAATAATTTGTTTTAGTTTCTTCTCTTTGATTGATTCTTTGCTCAAAGGTCTTTAGGTTACCAATGGGCTTGACCATGGCCAACTTTGATAGATCTCTAGTTTCTTCAATTGCAAAAATGATCGAATTAAATCATCTAGCTAGACTTAAAAGAATCTTTGTAACAATATTTGATCCATCTAATTTTTCTCCTCTAGCTTGAAGGCCATTCATAACCTCATGTGCTCTGTTGATATATTGATCAAGTGTCTTGGACTTCATTAAAATGGTCTTCAAATCTTTATTGAGCATTTGTAGCTTGACCATTTTAACCCATTATAAGCCTTTATAGGCTACTTCTAGAGCATTTCAAGTATATTTTCAGTAAACATATTCAATAATCTTTAAAAAGATTATTTGATCCAAGCCAGTTTGAAGAATGAACAATGCTATGGTATCTCTTCTTCTTATCTTCTTGAGATGAACTTTGGCCTTGTTGTCAAGATCTTTGAATGCTGCAAGATCTACGATGTTATTGAAGGATGAAGAGATTAGATCCCAAAAATCTTAAGAGATCAAGAAGGTCTTTATCTTGATATCCCAAGACTCATAATCTTCTCTAGTGAAGATAGGAACTTGAAGAGATATGGTACCAAACTTGTTTTGTGCCATGATGTGTAGAAGCTTCTACGAATAAACCTAAATCTATGATACCAAATGAAAGAACTAAGCAATGTAGGATCCTAATGTAAGAACAAAAACTAAAAAGAAAACATATACTAAAATAAGAATTGCTAAATTAAACTCTCTTATTTAGCTTCATAATATGGAGGAACATTTATACTAGAGTATATGCTATTCTTGGAATAGAGAGATTTAAGAGATTGACCTCATCTTAATGAGGCTTATTAGAGATTCTACTTAATTTATGTAAGAAAATAACTATGACTATTTTTGACATAGATAGATCATAATGAGGATGGATGGTTGTCATTACATCCTTTCATGAGTATCATATCAAATGTTATTTGAGGTCTCCACGAAGGAGGATGTTGAACCATATTCAGTAATTATGACAAAATAATTAGTAAACTCTAGTTCTTGATGAATACTATTCATTAGCATCATAGGTTCTCAAATTTGAGAATTTAGCTTATCTACTAAGGATTCGAAGTAGGTGAAGTATGTATTGACTAAAGGGATTATATGATGAATAGGGGGAAATTTCTTCTTCAAATTGAGCTCCTCTACTAAAGGCTCTTTCACACATTTGTAATTTAAGAACCAATGAATACTAATTCTAGCTTTTCCATTGAAGTATTCACAAAGGATGAATAGTATTAGATCAAGACATGTGTAGCTAATAAATAGCTTGTACTTCAAGCTTTTTTCGATGTAATTAATCAAGTAAGATACTTGACAAAGTCTAACATCTAGTCATGTTAGGCTAGTAATCAAATTTGCGTTGACCACACATACATAACTTCGCTATGACTATATTTTAAGTATCAATGATAAGACTATGTGAATTCTTTGGAATCTCGCTTATTCTTTCTTTCCCAGAAGTTGAAGTTTTAAAATTTTGATAATCATGTCTTCTAATCTTCATTTGAACCTTTGTACTAACTTGAATTTGTTTTCTTTGTAGAAGATCATGCAACTATTTATATAATGACTCCTATAATAGGTTAATCTATATTATTCAAAGGAAGAACCATCACAAGAACCTTTTTGCTTATAGATGCCTTTGTATCATATCTTTCTTAGATTTGGTCAGAATTGGTATAAGAATTCCTATGGTATCACTTATTATAGGCACAAGACATTATCAGTAAAATCTTGTAATTTTGCAAGGATACATGGACATTAGTATTTATTCTAATTCAAGCTCAAGGTAGACATGTAAGGTATTTCCTTTCATTGGTTAGGGTCCTTGAAAGTACATTATTTATTGCAACCTTCATACTTGGATTCTTTTCTAGCTTGTTTTCTATCATAGATATCATACACCCTGTGAGGAAAAGATTATGATTAGACATGATGGTTGATGTTAGTTAAATGATCTCATTGCTTGTTGGGTTAATTTAAGCCTTCATTGCTTTGTTATTTTTAACTAATTCTATTAATTAGAATTTCTTGGCTTGGTAATGATTTAGCTTCATTCCTTAAGCTCTTAATGACCTTTCTATCCACTTAGGATACTAATTCTAATAGTGTGACTAATATGAATTAGGGGCTACTATAGGAAGTTCCATGATGTAAGGGTTGTTGAGCTATTTCTAACTATAACTTAGTCATATAAGGGCTAAATTTATTAGTCATAACCATTAAATTATTAAACATGGTTAGTCAATCTAACTTACAACCTACTATGACATGAATTATACCATCACCTAATTATTAGCTTTATGAATGACCAATTTCCCCTTCCTATTAGATTTAAAAGTCCAAAATAATATTATAAATGACTATTTATTTATTAAAAATAAACATTAGATCCTCATGTTATGGTAATTTTAGTTGGCAAGAATATTAAGGCATAATTTAAGGACAAGGACTAAAAATTAATTTTTGGAGTCCCATATGACAAATCTAACTTTATCATTAGTTCCATATAGTAAATATAACCTCATCATCACATTTAGAAGGCCAAAATATATTAAAAAGAACTATTTATTTATTAAAAAACACTTTTTGAATTAAAAGTTATGGGATTCTAAAGTTCAGAAATTGAGCACGATTTTTAAGACTTCACTAGAGGTCCCTCATTCTACTACTACTCCAAATCTAGCACACTTAATAATTTAGTTTTTAACTTGCTTACCATTGATCAAAGTATTGACCTTGATTAGTCAAACGTGAACACATAATTATATTTGAATGTTAAGGATGACATTCAAATTCTAAATGAGATTTTTTTCCTCCCAAGTTCTAGTGTGGACTAATAGTGTTTGCAAACACTTGATCCAATACAAACCTAAGGTATTTGTAGTGTCTATGAGTACCATATGAACCTATGATGTTCATAGTATTTATTTTGTATCACAAGAAATTATGGTAAAAAAAGTAAAGATGATGGTTTCTATAGAGCTAGCAGTGGACATTTGTGATAGTAATGAGCATCAGTGACATAAGTAGTAAGAGACTAGTGAGGAAATGGTAGTTGGGGTAGGCAATCACAATGGTAGGTAATAAAGACTATGGAGATGCTAAGAGAATAGTAGGGAAGGATCATAGCCTATGACTTGTCAATGGTTGTGCTTGTGATGTGTTCATAAGGTGTGTAGCCTATGCACAACCTTGTGAGCATAATAGTATGGAGCTTGTTTTTCCTTTGCTACTACATGGCTTGCTGGCCATTCATAGTTGGCTGTCATAGTTTACTAGTTGATTTAAATGCTTTTCTAGGCATGATTAATTTAAATAATATTTGGAATTCTCATTGTATTTCTACCAATTTGTGTGGTGTGTTGGTAACAATTTTAGTGTTTGAATTACATCCTTTAGGTTTTGCTTGTGAGTAATTATAATTAAATTTTACAATTTTGGATTACACTGAACTTCAAGTAATCATTAGATGTAAGAAATTAAAAATTTTGGATTATGAATATTCATTCATGTTTCAAAGGTTCCACTATAAGGCTACTTCATTATTGCCATACCTATATGTAGAGGTAAGAATCGAACCCATAACCTCCGAATCAAAAGATGAGTGTCTTGACCACCTACAATACATTCCTAAGTGTAGGTTTTGTAATTTATGCAAATTCTAGAAATTGTGTTATGGATTTATAACCATCATTATTGAAATTTTAAGCTATAAATACAAAGCTTGGTTGAGGCCAATATCCAATGATTGTTTTTCCATAGAATATTCAAGTTTTTTTTTTCTTAAATAATGTCATGAGGTGGTACTTGTGCAGCCCACCAAGGCATGTGTAATTTGCTTAAATGTTTATGTTTATTGATGAGTGGCGAGGTACCCCTACACTCAACCATACGAATACGTGTGTTTTCACACGCGATCTGGTCAAACTCCATAGACAGACTAGTTGTGACACCTAGATAGTTAGCCTTAAGTCGCAGTTCACTATCTTCCCACCTGGACTAGTGTTATATTTGTCACATATGGTTTAGTCGAGAGTGAGGTGTATGATGTGGTTTCTAATCTAACGATACTCCTGGGTATGATGGTAAATAAGATTAACTAAGCTAAGAGAGAAAGGGTGAGAGAGAATCTAACTAGCCTAAGTGTGATGAGCATCCATTCCTTGATCACCTGTACACATCTTGGACCTCATGCATGACTACTACTGGGATTACCAAGCGTAGATCCTAAGTACGCCACTGGGTTACCAAGTAGTCACACTTAAATGCTTGTAATCAAGTCGTACTCATTCTGCATTTTATCATGAGTTTAAGGGTGAGAAGAACTAATTAGGAAAGTAGTAAATAACAATTAAATAAATAAATAAACAAAGTGAATGCTGTAATGATGAAGTAATCTCGATCTTTATTGCTGGTCATGTGCGTGTCCAAGTACGTCACACTCAAATAAAGAATGTTGTACAATTACATTCACCACACTGCAGGCAAACACAGGAAAATAATCTATCTTTGGAGGGATCAAACTGCCAGAGTTTCGCTACAATCCAACTCTATTAACTCTCAAACAAGGAAGAGTCATCTCTTATTTATAGAACTAGCAATGGGCTGTGATATTGCGTACACGATATTGCAGGAAAAGATATGATATCGTGGCCTATGTAATATCGCGTCCCATCATACCCCCACGATTGAATAAAAAATCGTCCTTGAGTTACAGTGATTAGACAGTGGATAGGTATGGGATTATTAGATGGAAAAAGAAATGGGATGATGCCATAGTGTGGGAAGAAAACAAAATAAAGACACAACACACGAAATACACTACAACTACAAAAATTTGGAACTCATGTAGTTCCTGGTGGTGGTGGCTCCTCCATTGGTGCCTTCCCTTTGCCTTGTGCTCTAGGTTTTGAGGTTTGATGACACTGAAGTATGGCTTGGAGCTTCTCCTCTTCAGTCTAAGGGTCTTGTACCATCCATGCTAATGTTTCAATGTTTGATGAAGTCAGCACCTCCCACGGAGAGGGTAGTTGCAGGAACATTTGGCTGGCCTTGACATACCAAGCCACGAATACCTGTCGTTCCTTCTCATAGGCTCTAGCTTTATTCTTGTATTTGTGAAGGTTTGTTAGCCATCAAGCCAAGTTAATTGTGACATCCTTCTATCCCTGGTAGCTGGCTTTTACTACCTCAAGTTCAGAATTTGCAACATTCAATTTTTCTAATAGCTTCTTGCGTTCTACAAATTCTGCCTCATATTTGATGTGGGTGGTTGCTACCTACTACTCGAGCTCTAACCTCGAGTGCCCTACTATTAACATGGCAAGGTATCTTAGATTTTCCAACTCCATGTACTCTGTCAAGTCCTGAATCTACAAGTCCCGGCTCTTAACTTTCGCTTGGTGGATGAAGGCATATGTGTCTAGTATGGCCCGCCAATCAGTGTGTTGAGCACTAATAGTGTTGATTTGGGCCTTGTCCATATGGATCTCCTTTTCAAGGATCTATTTATACATCCCCACCTGATCACAGAAGTGCTCCTTCAGCTTCTCATGTCATTTAGCCTCGTTCTGTCAAGTGCTTATCTCAATCGCTGAATTTTGACGAATGGTGCATACCTCCTCCATCGAGAGGGTTCAATTTTCTCTGGCTAAATGGCTCATGTCTCGGTTGACCCAGATGAATTGTTCTTATAATTGATGAAAGTGTTCATCGAGAACATTCTTTTGGTTTTCTACAGTGGTCAATCGAAGATTGTCTGCAACCAGCTGCTTGTTTTCTTCTTGTAAGGCCTTGAGTGCCTTAATATGCACATGGGTTTGCACTTGTGCTACGAAGGCATCCCAAATAGCCCTCTCCTTTTCTTCCACCACCTTCTTATTCTTTGCAATTAATTTTCTTAGCTGCTTGGTTCTAAATTTTTCTAACTAGTCTGCAAGAACAAATTGTAGAGGGTCCCACTGTGCTGCTTGTAAGGCCACAAGGTGCTCTTGGAGTTTTTGCACTTTAGCTTCAGCATGCTCGATCCTTACTTCTGTTAAGACCAGCTTCCCCTTTGTGGAAATGAGATCTGACTGAATTTCCATAAGATCCTAAGGGATGTCAAACAGGGACATCATTATTTGCCCTGTTTGAAGCAATCGATCAAGCACATCCTCATGTTTCGCAGGAGTCATTGAGGTTCCAGCCAAAGTTTAAGCATCCCATGCTCCTGAGAGATTTTTAGGTGGCACAAAAAGTACATTGAAGGATTCTTTGATGTGGTCTATGATCACTTCTACAGCTCCCATGGCATTTTGGTGTTGCATGACCACCACAATGGCCCCTTTACCAGTCTCTAATTGCACCTAGAAAGATGTCGTGTTTCCTGAGATCTATTGTGATCATCTACTTTTCCCTCCTCCTATGTGAAATAGTAGGCTGCTTGGCATAATTGATGACACAAAAGAGGTTTGCATCATCAAGACTTCCCCAACTGACCATCTTAGCGATGGCCCTAAGATGGCTCATCGATGGTCTGTAGTCTTGCGGTGATGGCAGCTGATCCTGGCCTATGCTAGGCCCTACTTCTTGTTGTTGGCTAGGACCCATGGCTGGAGGTTGACTTGGTCCTACAAGTTGAGTTGCAGTTGGCTCAGCCATCTATTCTTCTTCTTGTTTAGGTCCTAGCTCTTCGCCAGTGCTTTTTCTGGGAGCTAGCGCTTTAAGGAATTCATCATATGAAGTAGTCTGGGCCTTTTGGAGGATGTCATTGGTGTATCCTCGAATACCAGCATGTCGGCAAAGCTTTCTGATAAGACAGGGGAAATGCAGTGCCATCTTCCCTATCTTTCATTCTTTGAACCACCTCAGGATCTCCATCAAATATAGATGGGGTAGGTTAGCGTTAACCTTTTCCATCAACACTACACATCCTCTAGCTGCATACATTGATATTCTTTTTAGGCCCTTTGTGGGGAAGAGGTGATATGTTCCAAATTTGAAGTAAACCCTCTCTTCCACTGTCAATTTACCAAATGCTTTATCTTTGCCATAAGCATTCTCCAACCAATCCTTTCACACATCGAGGTCTGAACGGGTGGATAACCGAGCAACCTGGGGCCCTGTATTTAGAAGGTTTAACACTTCCGAAGTGGCCTGTGCAGAGAAATCAACTATCACATCACAAATATTAATAGTCGTTCCTTGATCCCTATTGTGCCAAAATTGGTACGTCTCTCCTAGGTACTAGGCATCACTTTCAAAGAGGATAGGCCATAAGGGAGATCCTTTGAGGTGATCCCTAATGGCCTCAAGAGAAAACTCTACAAATGATTTAAAATTCAACTCCATAATCACTGTAGTGAATGTGGACTTCCCATGGATAGCCTGAACACAATCTTGGGGCAACATGAGTTGTTGTCCTGGTTCAGGTGCTGCAGCAGCTCCTCCTTCTACCTACCTGGATTATCCGGTAGGAGGTTCATCTTGATGAATGCTGAATGATTGCTCCTCCTATTCTGCATGTTGCTCGGCAGGACCTTGTCTTCCACCTCTCCAAGCTTGTTTGCCTCCACTTTGGGTACGACCTTTCTATTGTCCATGTTTTGGGGACATCTGCAATCACACGGGGTCAAGCATTAGTAAGGTTGTTTCTAAAGTTAAGTTATACCTTACTGCTTGCCTTAATTAATGATCTTATGTTATCACGTGTGATAATGCCTGAAAGTTTGTAATAATGAGTCCTGTGACTTAGGTGGTTTCCATTTTAGTTTGCTGGTATACCTAGGAACTAAATTATTTTTAGGCACAATTATTCTAAGTGTTACAGTTAATTACCCTAACTGATGTCCTTTGGACGATGGTAAATTTCAAAAAAGTTAGGTACTTTTCGGCAGGTGTCCCTCCCCCATGACTAAGTTGAACACTCTGACTTCAAGTAAGTTTAAACAAAAGTAAAATTGGAGTACCAGCGAGTGAGATATGAGGAGAAAAGCAAGGGTCACTCAATCGCAAGTTACAGAGAAAAAATTCAAAAAATCCCCCTATGTGAATGACAAAATGATGCTAAGTGTTGCAGAGGGGGTGACCTATTTATAGGCGGTGGGGACGTGATATCANCAATATCGCGTATGATACATTGCGTACACAATATCACATGGGACATGATATCGCATACGTGATATCTCGTCCCTAGTGATGTGAGGCACAACAAAAATACTGAATTTTTAAGGGATTTTCTTGAAATAAACATTGTAAATTGAGGACACTGGCTATTATCAAGGGTTCTAGGGCAATTGCATTACGTCCAGAGGAACAATTAATGATGACGGTGTGGATTTTACCAATAAAACCTTGGGTAGTAAGAAAAAGGGTATGTAATGGTACATCAGAACATGAAAATTTAGAGGGATAATAGTAGGGAAAGAAAATCATTTTAAAAAAAATGCTAAGGGTAAGAAATGGTGTGTGTGAGTGATGTCATAAGTGAGAATTACAAAAGATTACACAAGTGGGTCCTCCCCAAAGTAGGTTCCAACCTATATTGCGCTTGTGTAACCACACTTAAAGTGTCTGTGGGCACTAGAAGGGTTAAATATAATCTACACTAACTCCACAAAACACACACATGTAAATATCACCAGAATGAGATGAAAATTCTATGCTACATGAGACACGAGCGATAATTACATGAACAGTGAGATGAGACGAACTATAGAAAGGGATTGTAGAGATTGGGACATGAGGTAACTGACCTAGGGCACAATGAATCCTACGTGTAAATCATGATTAAAGTGTCATTAACCTATCGTTCCAAGATTAGGACCAAGTCCATTCCTCTAATCAATGACATCACATTGTTTCATCCCATGATGAGCGACTATGAGAGTACCATAACAACAAGGCGTATAACCACTTGATGTTTTGTTCAAGGGAGGAGTGATTTTTGTTTTGTGGCACTTTGTTTTATTTTTTCTTTTCTTTTTTCTTTCTTTGCATTTTTTTTTTGAATACTGAATCTAGAGAAATTGCCAACCTTTAGGCATGGGTGCATGTCTTTCCAGTGGGACCCCCTAGAACAACATGGGATTTTCAAGTGCCCTTTTGATTACTCTTACTCCATTTTTCATTAGATCTACAAGGATCGTAGTATGACCACATTGCATGATAACACCCACAGTCATCACCAAAGAGAATCCACAAGTCCCCTTTATGTCACACCCTAATCATTCTCTCTTGATCCATCCTTCTTCATTCTAGATACAATGAACACAAAATTAATTTTAAGCTTTTAAGATTTTCAAGAATATCACTGTACCCTTGAATAGAACCTCTTATTTGTAGAGTGGATGAGTGGGTGTAATGGGCTCACTGTCCACATAATTGATCGCTTGAGATTTAATAACATAAAACACACCTCAACCAATGATCCACATGAGTGTTTTATTTGTAGATAAGATTACTTACAAAAACGTAAAAATACAAAAACACAAAAAGATAAAAAGATAAAACAAAAGGTTGAAAAATGAAAAACTGGAAATCAAAAAGTTGTAAAATGAAAAGAAAAATAAAAAGAATTTATTAATTCTACTTGCTACTAGAAGGGGGATATTCTTCATGGCTAAATGGTTGAGGATGGCAAGGATTAATAATTGACGACAGGGATCCTTGCATGTTGGAAATATTCAGGTTCGGTCATATTTACCCTATCGGGTTTCACACACTTGATTATAATGAGCATAGTGGGGCAATTTATATGATATAGTTCCCGGATAATGAGTTGACCCACTATGATGTTTGGGATTGTTAAATGGTATGCAAGGATTTTGTTGTCACTCTCCATTAATGCATTCATTGGGTCATATTGTTGTTGGAGTGTGAGTTGGTGGCCTTGATGAAGTTACATGAGGTGTTGGGTTCAAAGGTAAGGGTGCACCACAGTGTGGGACTTTTGTTGGGTTGGAAGATGCAGTGGCCTTGGAATTGTGTTGTCCCTTCTTACGGCCATGTTTAAAGAAGGGGCACTTTGGATGTTGAGGAGGCCTCTCACTATTGTTGGCAGTAGTAGCACAAGTGACATTTGTGGGTTGTTGCTGTGGTGTAGGCACCTTAGTAATAGTTGCTGATGGTATGGAAGGAGGGAAAGGATGAAAATGTTGAAAGTTAGGAGGAGCATAAGGTGCACAAGGTGGTGGTTGTGTTGGAGGTATGGGTTGATAGTATTGAGGAGAATGGTACTATGGTGAGATAAAGTATGTTGGCTCAGTTGGAGAAATAGGATGTTGAACACAATAAGCATTTGGATTCAGATGATATGAAGGGTGTCTACAGTCTAGTGGTGGTCTCCCCCATGACTGGGATTGTTGCCACTATGATCGAACACAATATCTCTGTACGAACTCTGGATGTAACATGTTTCTCCAATGCTCCTATAAATGTAACAAGACTGAGCATTGGCCTTTGGGGTGATCGTATAGCCATATGTTGCATTCATACATATGATTGACAGTTGAGCTCTCATTTTCCTTATCCCTTCTTTTTGATTGTCTAATATTTTTTCCTGCTTCTTGGGTTGTCAAAACTCTATCTCCAATAATGCTGATAAATTCTCCACACTTTTGATACGTCCATTCCAACATCTTATTGTTCTTTGCCTTGATTTCTTCTAGTGTTTGTTGTGTTGGCAAAGATGATGTTTCCACCTTGAGATTGGTTGATTTCTCCTTTTTATGATCATGGACCTTTGTTAAGTTGAAATTTTGGTCTCGTTGATGTTTTTCAACACTCTTCCATCTAGCTAATTCTCCTTCTTCTTTTTCCACCTACTTAATAAGCTCTTGGAATTAATGGGTTTGTAGTTCGTATAGTTGACCTTGGGCATACATTCCTAAGGTCTCTCTTGTTTCATTACGTAGCCCATCAATAATATGGTACATTAGCCTTTCCTCGAAAAACCCATGGCCTGGACAGTTGTTTAATAGTGCATAATATCTTTCTAAGGCCATGTCCAAGGGTTCATGTTATGCTTGTTTCCATTCTTGAATTTGTTTCCTCAAGGCTGATACTCTTGTGTAGGTTTGATATTTTTTGTTAAATACTTCTACCATTGTTGACCAACGTTGTATTTGTTGGCACATTTAGCCATTTCATGGAACAGCAAAGGTGATAAAATATGAATATGCCATAGAAGATATTCAAAGAAAAAATATATATGATGGTTGTGCCTTATTGATATTTTAATACTAGAGGTTTCATGAAGAAAATTGTTAAATGAAGACATAGTATTTCCAATTTTAAATGATGATATCAAGGAAAGAAAAATTCATCATGCTCCTTTGCAAAGGGAAGGTTGAAAAGAGTTGAAAAGCTAAAAGAGTCGATCCCATTTATGGATGCATCAATGAGAAATATCAAAGTCACTATTGTAAGGTTTGGATAATGTTTTTACTGCAAAAAAAAGAACAAAACACAAACACAGTTCCAGCCACTGTACGCGTTGGGAGAAAAACGGATGAAATTGCTGCAAATGAATGAAAATAGTCCAGAAGAATGCCCGTTTTTTATAGGGATCGCGTGGGTACTGATGCAGGGGAATCCAAGGGTTTTTGCCTTATAATGGCTTTCATTTTTGTGCAAAATCAACTGTTCTTTTTGGCCCCAAATCAGCAGCGTCTCTGCTAGTCGTGTTGTGCCAAAAATTTTTTTGCAGGGACGTGGATTCAAGGAGGAAGAAGAACTCGCATGGGCGTTGCCACTTCCAAGGCAGAAACCATTTCAATTTCAAATTTTTTCCATAAAATGAAATCGATCCGCCCGCCTCCAATGACGCCAATGTGTTCTGCAATTCGTGCACTACGTGAAGATTTTTCTGGCCGTTGCAGGGCAGTTCTTAACCTACCTTACCTGATGCCGTATTCTCTGATGCTCAGATCTGTGATACATCTGCCCTTAACCCTGAAATCAACGGCAAGAATTTAAAAAACAATCTGCAAGAACACAAAAATGCAGGAAGCCCTAAGCGAATTTGGGACAAAATAAAACAGTTCCAAGCAACCGAAATCCTATGTCCAGAGCCATATGTCCAATACATCGTTTCTGTTTCTAGATCTTTCTCCTCTAGCAATCAAAAATTACATAACAACAATGCCGGATGCAGTGGCTGAGCCTTCTCCTGCAGTGGCAGTCAGTTACGATTTTGCAGGACCTTATTGTGCGGTGGCAGTTCAAACATACGATTTTGGTTGAAACAGCACTTTGGATCTTGGTTAGAGCATGTGGCAGTTCTTACAGGTTTTGTGCAGAGATAAGAGAAAGGAGAAAACGAACCAGCCAATTACGCCTACTATTCTAGAACTGTTGCTAATTATCTATGCGATTTACCAGGGAAGACGAAGAAGAATTATTTTTAGCCATTAACTTTGCCGCTTTCACTCACATTTACACCAAGATGTATGTAAAATTATCCTCATTTATAACTTTACGAAAGCATCGGGTGGTTAAAATATCTAACAAATTAATCAACATATATACATATACATATATATATATATATAGTAACCATTAAATGAAGTACCTATAGTGTGAAGCCCTAGCTTAAAAACTTGCCTTTAATTATTCCAAGTCTTAAAACATTATTTTTTAAAACATTATTATATATATATAAGTTACTACTCATAAAAATATTTGCAATATTGATGTTAATATATTTAAAATATTTATAATATCACATTACATTTAATATAATATTTACAAATATTAATGTTAGCTTAAATTTCTCCTAATTCTATGTATAACTTCCTAACTCCCTAACTACATAACTTCCTCCTAACTAGATGGGTAAGTTGTAACCTCCTTACTTGGGAGAAAACTTAGCTAGGATATTTTGGAATGTAACCACCTTTGAACCCTTTAAAAAGGGGATAATACTTGGAAAATGAAGAGACTTTTGGGGGATCATACTCTTGGGAAAAGACTTTTGGAAAAGACATTTGATACATCATACTTTGGAAAGCTATTAGCTAGCACTTAGGCTCTCACTTGAAGACACACTTTAGGTCTTGAGAAGAGCATTTGTAAAGAAGATTTGTAAAGAAGATTGCTTGTAAGATGATTTGCTAAAGAAAAGATTTCAGCCTCTTTGTCATAGTCCTATGAGTTATGTTTTTTTTTTTAATATTTTGTTTAAATTGTTTAGCTAGTGGTTTAGATAGTATCATCCTTGGCAAGTAATTTTGGGATTTTTAGATTGCTCTTACTGTTCTTGTTGCCCGATAGAAATTTCTATTAAAATTTTGCCATAGAAGCGCTTGTGTTTAAAAGCCTTGAGAGCATTTTAGTAGTAAATTGTTATTGTGCAACGTATAGGAACTGCTATTGGGATTGTTGTAAGAGAGCCTCTGCTGGTAGTCATGCCATTGAACAATTCAGTAGTCAAGAGGGTTCAAAAAATCTTTGGTATTTTGATGGGACCAGAATAGCTTCTTTTTATCTTTAAAGTGAATTTCCGTGGTATTTCAATCAGAAATTATCAAGTCTTTTGAAGGTTCTATTGAATGCAATCGTTGACATCTATTATCTAGTCAAAATGGAGTCTCGTACATGGTAGTTTACGTAGCAGTTTTTGGTAGCATAGTAGGATTGTCTTGAAGAAATTGCCTGTTTAAGCCTTGGAAGTTTGAACAATTCGTAGTTATTGAATTTGGAATAGCTTTATTGCGAAGTGTTTACTCGTGTCATTTTACCTTGTTTAAATATTTGAGGTCTACACAAATCTGCTTTATTTTCTGTCTATTTCCATCGAATTTTTCTCTATTTCTAGTTTTCTTGTGGAACTATCTCTTTCTCTGGGGAAAATTAGGAGTAGATTTGCAGAGTTGTGCTCAAATGTTTTTGCAAAATTTTATTTGTTACAAGTAGGTATTATAAGAACCGCATAGACTAGGCAGTTGAACAAAATAGGAAACCTTCAACAACTCACAGTACCTGGCAAAGTTGGTTGAATCTCTTTAAAGTAAGTCATTTGTAGTTTACACACAATGCAATTATTATATTTCACACAACCGCATGTCGCAACAGCACACACACATATTCACATTAACTACTGAGTTTATTTGGAGGTATCTGGGCCTTGGTATTGCCAGAGACCAGCAGGCACCTAAATCCTGTTCGAGGACACTTGTTGGTGGTCACATCCCAAACGGTTGCCAACAGTATTGAATTTGGTTTTAACAATCTATACCATACTTTTTCTTGGTCAACTAGTGTCATAGAAAAGAGCTTAAGTTTTTGCCAACTATTATCAATGTTTTTCCATGCATAGGCATCGTAGAAGGCTTGTAAATGTTGATGCGGATCCAAGTCATAGCCTCCTAAAAATTTAGAAAAGTTGTTTAAATCGAGCTTGGGTAGACGACTCTCTTTATGATGCCTATGTGAGATTTGAATAGCCTCTTGTATTTGCATTAAGCTTATAGTGGCCAGTAGGGGTTCATCATCATCGGGTAAGTTATGCTTTCATGTGTTGGGATGACATTGCTTTTGTTCATGTTTATAAGAAACCCCTACCTTGGGTTGCATACTCCAATCTTCATTGTCATATAGTTCATTGGTTCTCCAATGAATTTCCTCACTAAGTGTGGCATTATCATAATCTTGTAGGAGAGGCATGGTTGTGTGTAAATTTATGTGACTTTTTATAATTACTTCTTTCTAAGAGATATATCGTTAAGTCCTATACAGTGACCTTGTATGATATAACTAATCTAGATAACTAACATCGTCCACGGCAATGGTGCCAATGATGAGTGGCGAGGTACCCCTACACTCAACCATATGAATACGAGTGTTTTCATGTGCGATCCGGTTGAACTCTACAGACGGACTAGCTGTGGCACCTAGACAGTTAGCCTTAGGTCACAGTTTGTTGTCTTCCCACCTAGACTAGTATTATATTTTTCATGTGTGGTTTAGTCTAGAGTGAGGTGTATGATGTGGTTTCTAATCTAATGCTACTCCTGGGTATGATGGTAAAGAAGATTAAATAAGCTAAGAGAGAAAGGGTGAGAGAGAATCTAACTAGCCTAAGTGCGATGAGCATCTGTTCCTTGATCATCTGTACACATCTTGGACCTCGTGCATGACTACTATTGGGATTACCAAGTGCAGATCCTAAGTACGCCACTGGGTTACCAAGTAGTCACACTTAAATGCTTGTAATCAAGTCGTACTCATTCCACATTTTATCATGAGTTTAAGGGTGAGAAGGACTAATTAGGAAAGTAGTAAATAACAATTAAATAAATAAATAAACAAAGTGAATGTTGTAACAATGAAGTAATCTCGATCTTTATTGTCGGTCATGTGCATGTCCAAGTACATCACACTCGAATAAAGAATGTCGTACAATTACATTCACCACACTGCAGGTAGACACGAGAAAATAATCTATCTCTAGAGGGATCAAACTGCCTGAGTTTCACTACAATCTAACTCTATTAACTCTTAAATAAATAAGAGCTGCCTCTTATTTATAGAACTGGCGGTGGGTTGCGATATCTCTGTAGACATGATATCGTGTACGCGATATCGCGATCCATGTGATATCGCATCCCATCATTTATATATTCATTCTTGGTCTATTATTCAACTAATGAGGCTTAACAATTAGAATAAAAAATTTTAAAAGTCTTAATTATCTACTTATAGGTCTTAAGTTTAAACTATTGATGTGCCAACTCAATGATTTTTAAACTAATTTTTAAGTTATTTTCTTTGAAATTTTATTTCATTTAATATGGTACACTTTACAAAACACTTTTTGTGGCCATAACTTTTTAATTGTAACTCCACCTTCAAAGAAATTGAAATTCTTACAATTGTTTCTAAGAGAACTACATGGTAGAAGTGGTTTTATGTTCTAGATAATTGCAAATTTTTGATAATTTTGAAAAGAAGTAAAATTTTTTATTTCTCAAGATTAGCTTTATTACCCACATATGGACAAAATTATGTCGTCTAGATAATCTAATTGATGATAAGGTCCCAACCAAGAGGTGATTAGCTATGTGGATCCATCTTCCTAGACTCTTGATTGAATTCTGGTCAAAGAGGGTTTTGCACGAAATTGTTGACATATTTGGGAAACTTTTGATGATTATTCCATGTACATATTTTGGGATCCCTAGTGTAGTGACATGGATTTGTGTCTAAATGCAAGAGGATACAAAGGTCCTACTATAGATTATCTTATAAAGGCCTCATGGGTGCTTTTTCCAACCAATATTTTATAATAAATTTCAAAATATCTCTAGGATCCATGTTGAGTGAGGGCATATTTCAACCTAATGCCTATTGAACACATGGGCTAAGAAATCACTGTAGGATACAGAGAAGGAACAAGTTCTACCTCCGCCAAAGACTAGCCTAGATGCTAAAGTTACTGAAAGAGCCCTTGTGGATAAGTGCACTAACAATGGTAGAAAATAGGAGATGGATAAATCTCTGTAGGCTACAAATCTAGTCTAAGGAGTGTTGGTGGACATATCGAGGCTAAAGGTGGAGCATGTGGCCTTCTTTCAATAGGCTAGAAGGAACAATAAGGAAAAAGTAAAGGTTGATGACTTGGAGGATAGGCAGTTGGTCACCCTGAAAAAGTAAAACTTAAGTGTTGCAAGAGAATAATAACAATAGATATAAATATATGCAAAAAGGTGATAAAGAGGCAAGAAAATGTTAACAAAAGCAATAGTGCCAAAGTTCATTCATCTTTCAAGTGCACTCATGAAGTAATGGCCAAAAACTCTTGCTCTTGGATGGTCCATAAGGAAAAGGCTTAGGTTGAGCATCAAGTATGCAAGATTGAGGAAAGAAAATTATTCGTGATATTGTTGATAGATGATAAGAAACTCTAGAATTTTTTTTAGGGGAAATCTTGGCAAAAAGGAGGTAGCTCTGATGTAGATATTGAATTCATCAACAAAATAAGGTATGATAGTGGATAGTGTCACCTAGATGCTTCTAATAATGTGATTATCTTATCTTGGAATTGTGCTAGTATTTGACAACAAAAGAAAACCCACTTTTTGAAAACATTATTGTAAGCAAATGTTGTGGATGTT
This sequence comes from Gnetum montanum, assembly GCA_015680685.1. Taxonomy (NCBI): domain Eukaryota; kingdom Viridiplantae; phylum Streptophyta; class Gnetopsida; order Gnetales; family Gnetaceae; genus Gnetum; species Gnetum montanum. The sequence continues at coordinate 1,840,574 of MNCI01026832.1, forward strand.
GCTCTTCTTCGGAAGATAAAACTAGAAGCTTTTTCATGGGATTGTTGGCTTGACTAGATAGGATTTGAGGTTCTAGCTTGAGGTTTTAGTGAAGGGTTGGCCGATCTTTGGATAAATAATCTAACTTTTCAAGATATAATTTTTTTTCCTAGTATGATTAATATCACAAGAGAAAAATTAAATATTTTAAACGTCTATAGTTTTGTTATCAACTTCTAGTGATAGGAGTTCAAAAGGACAATACTGAAGCTTGGAGGTAATAAAGATTGGATTATTGGTAGAGATTGGAATTTCACAAGATGGTGGAAGAAAAGGGCTAGTTCATTGGCTTAGAATGTAAAGAGTCTTTTCTTCAATGACCTAGAGCATATTGGAGATTTGGTGGAGATTACGGTTCCCCTTTGTTATTTTACCTAGAAATGACCAACACATGAGAACAAGTAGACTACATCTTATCTTGACTATTTTTTTCTTCACAAGAAATTTTGGATTACACACAACATAGTTGGTAAGGCCTTCCCATGGATTTTTTTAGATTACAAATCCATCCTCTAGAAATGGGAAAATATGACTTCTTGTTGATTCACTTTTAAATTTGAAAATTTTTGACTTTCTCAGAAATGCTTTTGGACTAAGCTCAACATGAAAGGGATTAGTCTAAGATCTTGTGGAGTGTCAAAAAATCTTGCAATGTTTCGATCATTTTGCTATCAACAACAAAGGCAAACATGGCTTCTAGTGACATAATCTACTTTGGACAAGATGAACCAAATCTAGGAATAAATAGATTCATTACTGAAGTGGAACTCCATTATGCAAGATCCAATTGTGGTAGAGAAATAGGTGAGAACATTGGCTCATGAGAAGGAGGTTTATTGGAAACAATGCTCCAAGGAGAGGAGGCTAAAGGAAAAAGATCAAAATTATACCTACTTCCATATGATTACAAATAGGAAAAATCAAAAGGTTCATTGATTAGATTCTCCCTAGATGTTCAAGAGTATCTCTAGGTTGCACTTACCTATTTTTGTAATGTGTATGATCATAATGAGAGGGTTAATCATAGAGTATTGAAAAGTATGATCCTCTACTTGGTTTTCCCTATTGATAATGAGTTCTTATAGGGAAGACTTTCTAGAGAGGAGATTTGTTTAGTAGTAGCTAAGACATTAAATCATAAGACATTTGGGCTAGACAATTGGAATATTAAATGTACCAAAGCTTATTAATGTCATTGGAAGGAATTTTGAGGGTCTTTTTAAAGTAGGATTCAAGTATGATATTTTTCCCAAGGCTAGAATAATACCTTCATTGTCTTGGTGTTCAAGAAGGAGAAGGTATAGTCCTTAAAGGATTGTGGGCCTATTAGTCTTTGTAGTATTTTATATCATTTTTTTGAAGCTTTTGATGAATCAATTAAAGCCCTTGCTACCTAATGTCATAGAGGTGGATTAATCAAGATTCATCCCTAGGAGAAACATTATTAATAATGTCATTATAGCAAATGAGGCTTTGCACTAGGCTTACACCCAGAAATAGGAGATTTTATTTCTCAAATCTGATTTATCAAAAGCATATGATAAGGTGGACTACGATGCCTTACTTTTCATCCTAAAGGAGTTGGAGTTTTGTAGGGGATTCTTTGAGCTAATCAAATTCTTACTTTATATAGTTAGATTTAAAGTTTCCTTAAATGGATAAATATTTAAGTAATTTTGTCTAGAGTGAGGCCTTTGGCAAGATGAGTCTTTACCACCATATCTCTTTGCTATTGTTGCTAATAACCTTTGTAGATGTATTAGGAAGTTGAATGTCATGTCTCCATTTCCCTGGAATATTTTTACTCTTCAGTATGTAGATGACATAATAATTTTTATTCTAGAATTTGTCCTTGAATTCAAAAAGATGATGCAAGCATTGGATAGATTTTATCAATCAACAGGGATTGAAGTTAACTACAACAAGATAGAGCTTTTCCATGTGGAGTCCCTAATAGAAAGGTTTGAGCACATCAAGTGTATTTTTAAGTGTACTATTGGCTCACTCCCAGCTACCTATCTAGGGTAGTATTTATTTTATAGATGAAAATTAGTTAACAACTGGGAGGGAGTGTTGAAAAATATGTAGAGGAAGTTGGCATCTTAGAGAGGTATGTTTCTGTCTTCTACAAGTAATCTAACTTTGGCTAAATCTGTTATCTCAAGCATTCCCATTTATAGTACATTGGTTTTCAATCCTCCAACCTAATTTGTATAACAAGTTAATCAGATTGTGAGAAATTTCCTTTGATCCAATGGGGAAAAGTGTCACTAATTTTATTTGATTGCTTGGGATAAGATGACTATCCTAGTTCATGCAGGTGGTTGTGGACTTTAGGGTTTTAAGAGGTAAGCTTGGATTCTAGCTACTAAGATGGTTTGGGAGGCTTGATCCTAGGTAGATAAGCCTTGGATCAATTGTCTTTGAATGTGCTATCCTAATCTATGGTCTTGCTTGTCCATAGCCTTAGATATATTGAAAACCATTTGAAGAGGATGGATTGTCCTTCAATCACTTAGGCACTAGGAATTTGGAAAAGTAGACATTCCAATGGAAGGTCTTCCAATAGCACAAGCTCATCACAAAATAATTACGGAATTTTTCTCTAAAACAATCACCTTATTGCATTAATGTCCAGGGGCACATGTAAAGGATTGGTTTAGTAGGGGGTAGTGGAGAATTCCATTAGTATTTTATGATGATAATAGACAAGGTCAATTCACCAAAATTCTTTACATCTTGAAAAGACATAGCCCCCCTAATTCAGCCCATGAAGATACCTTGCATTTTGCTTTGACAAATCATAGACAGTGGATCTCAGGTCTTCAGAGGCAATCCTTTGCCAAAGTAAGGGGATGAGTCTTTATATGGAAATTACATTGTTAACCAAAGATGAGGTTTTTCACTTGGTTGTTTGCTCATCATGCAGTGCACACTTAGGAAAAACTCCAACAATATGATTTTACTATGGCCTCCCAATATATGGTTTGCTATAAGGAGATTGAAACTATAATATATATTTTCAAGAAATGTCTATTTACAAAGGCTATAGGTTGATTCATGTGCATGTGGAATGGTATCTTGTGGGATTAGTATTGGGTAATGACTATAGAAGGGCTCATAATTCGAAGCCACTTGCATGAGATTTCTTTTTGGGTAGAGGCCTCCTAGGTGATTTGGCTTAAGTGGAGTGCTTGCACTTTTCATGTAAAGTACATAAACTCTCCCTATAAATATTTCTTGAAAGTATTTTCCAACTTTCACTTGTGGGAAAACATTCACGAATGCATGAGGACAATGTTTAATACTTGTGACTTCTAGCAATATGAGCCAATGTGGCATCCATAAATTATGTGTTCTTTTGCTTTTCAAATATGCATACCCTTTTTTTTTAAATGAACTTTATGATGTTACACATGACTATTTTTTGGTTTTTGGTTTCAATGTCATATAGGAATGCCTAGGGATTTTTTATTGATTTGGGTATTCATCTCTTTTGTTGGAGGATCTTCTACCCCTATGATGATACTGCTATTGTAATTGCTAATTTGGGGGTTCACCCCTCTCATTATAGAAATGACTAGACTTTCCTTTAGAAAACTATAATGATAGTAGAATTCCCTATAAATATTAACACACTTTAATTTTTTTATTTTGCTAATGATGTGATATTAGTATATCCTTTTTGTGCATCATAACTATAATCTTAATAGAAATGAGATACTAAAGATTATCATGCCTAATCTTTCTAATCTAAAAAGTAGAGACTAAAAAGGTAGAACATACCATTATTATCTAAAGAATGATTATTTTCATGTGAACTCCTTTTTGATAAGGCTTTTATCAAGTAGAAGGGATTTCTTAATATTAATTAATAATTTTTTTGGCTAAATCTTTATAACTTCATTAGTGACTTGAACTTATATAGGTGAAATTTTTTTTATTTGTTACTATCTTTAAGGACTAAGATGTTTCAAAAATATNCACCTTTAATATTGGTTTTTTTGATTCACTAGGATCATGGCTTAGAATTCGTTTCTACATTGTCATTAATCCTTGATTTTGATTCACCCTTGTGATTTACTATGATATCAATTATTGTATCCAATTCTTGGATGTCATGTCAAGTATCAAATATATGTAAGATTCAACATTATTGATGAGTGGCAAGATACCCCTATGCTCAACCATACGAATATGAGCGTTTCACACATGATCTGGTTGAATTTCAAGGACAAAGTGCTTATGCGCCCTTGTGAAACAAGGATGGGTTAGTTGATCATTGTCTTCCCAAGCTTACTTGTATGTCACAATTGTATGGTTACGTAAGCTTGAGGCATATGATTTTTATAGCTTTTGTGTTTTTATGTCCTACGCTAGTAGGGAAGAAGAGAGGTAACTAAGTGACTAATTTAACTTAACTACTCATTAACTAGGTTCTAACTAATCCTAACACCAGTATCTATTCCCACTTGCCATACACATCCTGAACTAGTGCAACACTATTGGGATTACCAAACACTAATCGTTACTAGGTTACCAAGCATTACACGCATGCTTAAAGTGGTTGTGCTTGTGTAATTTAACGATTTGGTTAATTGATCAAAATGAATTGCTGTGCTAATAATAGAAATGTAAAGTGCATAAAATAAAATAAATTCATAAGAAAATAAAACAAAAGAAATGCGTAAGAAAACAAATCTCAAGTGTTGCAAGGATGAATTGAAGAGCTTGTTTTATTGCCGTACACAAGGTGTGCTCAGGTACACAATGCTTGAATAAAGATCCATCCATACTTAGACCTCCTATTATTGGCACTTGGAAAATACTCTAACTTTCAAATAGAGTACAAGAATTTCCCTACTTGACTACTAAAATACTTCTTCTCAATTGTGCACCTGGGCACTATATTTATAGGCTTGGGAGCAACTACTCTAATAATTAGAGTAACTACTCTAATAATTAGAATAACTACTAAACCGCTAGAGTAACCACTCTAATAATTAGAATAAACCACTAGCGTAACTTCTTTAATAATTAAAATAGACTACTAGAGTAACTACTCTAATAATTAGAATAACTACTAGAGTAATCGCTAGAGTAACCTGCTCGCATCATATTCCCACGATTGAATGAAAACTTGTCCTCAAGTTCCTTACAAAATATTGGGAAGGTATGGAATTATTGACTAATTGACAACAGAAGGTGGAATGGGATGACAGACTCAACATGCCCAGTGAACAGATCAATAAGCATATTACAACATTAGTGTTTATGACCATTGTGGTGAACACGTGTACATAAATGACATCCAAGCCTTTATTTGGTAGCTTGAAGAGAAAAGAGAGAGAGAGAGAATATGGAGCGTGTTGCCACCAATGCCAAGATTTCACCTTTTGTTGTTTATCCATAGCCATGCCAAAAAACTTGCTCCTTTCATAAATGCTCCAGTTCCAGTCCATCTTGAGTGCTTCCTCCAAGCCCAGTCCATTGTTTGTATGATCGCCATCTGCACACACAACACAGTCACAAATGAGCAAGGATAGATAATCCACAATGTATTTGATACCTTGCCTAGATATGAAGCGTATTGGCTAAGTTGTGGTTATGGCAAAAACTGGTTTGGGGATTTATCACTGGCAACTACCCAAGGTGTAGGGGTTAGGCAATTAGTAAAATGGAAAAACTTGAAAAATTTGTGCCAGGGCCCCCATGACTAAGAATGAACCTCCGATAGCTATAAGATGGAAAAATATGAGGAACAAGAAAGATGGGAAAAATAACAACGACAATGCCAATAAAATGGATGCCATGGATGGGGATGAAATAAGAAATGATTAATTGCAGGAAATGTTTAAGGAAAAGAAGTTAACAATTGCACCAAAAAACAAATGCCAGTGGGTCCTTCCCAAAGTAGGCTCATGCCTTTTATGCCTTGACAAACCCACAAAACAAAGAGTTCGTAGGCTTTAAGAATGTCATTTGGAAGCAAGAGTTAAAAACTTACCCACAAGAATTCACCAAAGAAAAACAATGCATCAACCCAGAAACAGACTAATGATAGAACAGATAATGAGGTGGAAAAATGGGGAGAAAGATGGCGAGGAGATAATGGAATGGAATCCCAAGAACAAGGTTGTGTAAGGTCCCTTGTTGATGAACCATGATATCATGTACGCGATATCACATCTACCATGCAATATCACATACATGATATCGCGTCTTGCCTCATCTTCTATAAATAAGAGGTGGCACCCTTGGTTCCAAGACAATTAGATTTAGACCCTTAGCTAGACTCTTGCAGTTTTGTCATTCCAGAGTTAGAATTATTTTTGTGCTCTTGTAGTAGGAGTTATAGAGTGAACGGATCTTTATTTGAGCAATTTGTACATGAAAACAACTTTTTGTACAGCAATAAAGACGAACTTTATGATAAACCTTGTAGCATATAAATTAAGCTAATTAGTAATTAATGATTGTTTAACGCTTTCCTAGTTAATTAATATTTCTCTCAACCTTCAACCTCCTTAGTTAAACACACTCAATACAACCGCTTCGAGCATGCGTGTAGCGCTTGGTAACCTAGTAACGATTAACATTTGGTAATCCTAGCAGCATTGCACTGGTTCAGGATGTGTACAGCAAGTGGGATCGATTACTGGTGTTAGGAACTTTTAGAAATTAATTAATGAATAGTTAATGTAACTTAGCCACTTAGTTCTCTCTCCATCTCCTTTATTAGTAGAATACATAAAAAATACAAAAGCTATAAAAATCATATACCTCAAGCTTACTTAACCATACAACTGTGACAATACAAGTAAGTTTGGGAAGACAATGATTGATTAACCCTGACTGTTCCATTAAGGTGCATAAGCACTTGGTCCTTGGAGTTCACTGGATCGTGCATGAAACACTCATATTCGTATGGTTGAGTGTAGGGGTACCTCGCCACTCATCATTAGCATCATTGTCGGGGACTTAGTTGTTTGTGCACTGGGTAGAACATAGGAAATCATTCATATCATTGGAACATTAGAACAAACCCTTAGGGTTAATCAAAGAAAGACAAGACAACAATACATTACACATAGAACAAGACAAGATGTCTTCTTCTTTGTATAAGAGCACTTCACTACCTAGGACTAACACAAGAGGTAGTCGGCGGCATAATACAGGTAACCAGGATCCGTCAATTCCTCAACAGTTTCATGTGGTATATACTCATCCCAATGAGTATGTATCTGATTTCACCTTTATTCTCCACCAAGATGAACAACTTTGTTGGAGAGACTTGGAGGGTAACATAGTGTTGCCTCCAGACTGATCAGTTCCCAACATGTTCCTTCGTGCTCTCACACGAATAAGCATGCTACTTTTATATGCAAAATACATTGCATGCGATCATGACTCAAGGGACTATCATCCGATAGAAGTGCAACATCAAAGGGACTTACGACAGGAGAGATACAATACATCTTTGAAGGGTAAATGGCCCCATGACGCTCTGCACGTTTTGAGAAAAATTGAGGATGGTGAACATACTTCAATAGGTTCCCCATGAAAAAATGTTCTTCCTCTTGACATTGGTCAATAGGTAGTGTATTAGAACCTCCACTCCACTATTCACAACCCTGGTTTTGATACCCACGAGCACGAAGTGTTCAACGAAGAAATGCGAACACATGATAAGGGTGAACGTTCTGATCATGATCATGATCAAGGCCAAGACCACCGAAGAGAAGGTAGAAAACATCGTCATGGTGATGGTTGTCCTTCTTCTTCACCTTCATCATCATTTTCACCCTCTCCTCCAGTGTTTAGATGCAATCATAGGGAAACCAATGATGGGAATAAGGGAAGACGAAGTGAAAGTCATCGATGAGATAGTCAAGAATGAGGATGAGGGCACTCTAAAGAATCAAGGCATAGAAGAAGGGAGAGTAGGGAACCACATAGACACCATAGACGCTATGAACAAGACGATCATGAAGAACCCCTACTTGCAACTAGAAGCATGCTAGATATAATGGAGGTCATAAGAGTTCCAACAAGGCACCAAAAGGATAGTAGGATCAAGAGGTTAGATATGAATAACATCCCACAATTTGAAGGGGGATACAACGTTGATCCTCAAAATCATTTACAAGAATTCCACGATGCATGTGCTTGCAAAACATATAAAATGAATGGCAAAAACTGAAGTTGTTCCCAAGGACACTAGTGAAAGAAGCTGAAAGCTGGTACCGGTCCTTAGAACCAAAATCCATTCGGAGGGGGAGTACAATGTTAGAACTGTTCAATAATAAGTACCAAACGTACTCCCAAGTGTCTAACCTATGGAAGCAAATCCAAGAATGGAACTAAGGAAATCATGAATCCTTGGATGCTGCCATGGGTCACTATTACGCACTATTAAATTGTTGCCCTGGCCATGGTTATTTGCAGCGGGATCAACTACGCCATCTCATGGATGGACTTAGGCATGAAACAAGAAAAACCTTTAGGATGTACACCCAAGGAAGGTTATCAGAGCTTAGTTCTCATCAAATTCATAGACTGCTAGAGCAAGTTGCCAAAGAAGAAGGTGAGCTACGAAAGAGAGAAAGTGCGGAATATTACAATCAAGATCCTTTCCTTCAAAAAAGGGGAGTGAGATTTTGTGAGGAGGAAGAAGAGTCACCACTCATAGAGATGGTGACTAGGAAAACTTTGCCTCTCCAAAAGTTAACAACAGAAGCATCAACAAAGGTAGACCAAATGTGGAACTCCTTGGATAGTAGGTTTGAAACTATTCTTAAAATTGTAGAGGAGTCTAGGGAGGAAGGTAGTGACTGCGACAAAAAGAAAAAGAGAGAAGTGGAAAATGCATGTAACAAGGGTAAGGGTAAAATGGCCATCATAGAAGAGGTTGTGGATTCAGACATGAACAATGATAGTGGATGCGAGATATGCCAATACAACCATCCTAAGGGATGTTGCTCAATGATCTCACATCTACAAGAGTCGGGGGTGTATGCACTCAACCTGCAACTAAATAAACAACAAGCACCCCGATGGTTACCTTATCCCCAAGGTAACCCAAGGTAGTTTCATTGACCTTCAACATATTATCCAAGTGGAACTCCACCACAACCTATTGAGCAACATCAATAGTGGCAATGCCCATAGTCATGGGGGATGCCACCACCAAGGTAATAATACCCATACTGGCAACCTGACCCATATGGCTACTACATGCAACATCCAATCTCTCCACGTGACTCTGTTAGTCACGTTACACCACAACATCACTACCAAGCCCATGAGTATTATATAACTCCTTCTCCTAGGGAAGATAACCCACAAATATACCATCCTTAAAATTCATCCGCAGCTCTCACACTAATAGCTCCATTACCACCCACTCCAGCAATGCAAGGGGAACTCCATACTCAACTACAGCAATGCAAGGCCACAAGGGCTATAAATCCTCAACCCACTATTGGTTCTAACAACTGTATGAAGAAAAGACCTTTCTTTAGAACCAACAGTCCAACCAAGTCCTTACAGCCACAAGTGGATGAACCTCTGAACACCTCCCTAGCAAATAAAACTTCAAAGCTCCCTTTGAACCAAACACCGAGCTCAATGCATATGGTTATGTTAACAATTACAATTACTGACTGGATCAAGGTTGGCCACCTTTCCAGAAAATTCTCTGATCCTAGAATCCCTCTAAGCTATCTCCAAATTGCTGGGAATGAGCCATGCAAAGCTCTTTTGTATTTAGGTTCTAGAGTCAACTTAATATTGCAAGAAATGTACAAAGCCTGGAACCTATCTCCATTAAAGAAGAGCAATATTCACCTAGAGCTAGCGGACCAGTCCATCACTGTTCCCTTGGGACTGGTGGAGGACATCGTCACCACTGTGTGTGGGTGGTTGTACCCAACTAATTTCCTAGTGATATAAGTGAATAACGGTGAAGGGAACTTCCCAATAATAATGGGAAGGGCATGGCTAAGTACTATAGATGCATGCCTAGGAATCTGTGATCTTTCCCTAGAAATATCTAAGGAGAATACTTTTGCAAAGATCGAGAAGAAGAAGGTTCCATGCATCACATACAGTGATACAAGGTGTAATTGTGTGCAGAGATCATGGGTTGTGCAAAGTTTAGCATTGCCTGCATGCAACTGGTGTGCACAAGATATTAACATACAAAAGTGCCTATATGTAGTAGCCACATGACAGGAAGACAGCCAGTGGCTCATAGCTGATCAAGAGAGCAACTCAGTAACATGCATGGAACTAACTGAGGGAATAACTTGCACTTACATTGAAAGCATAGACACACTAGAGCAAGTCTGTTGCCAACTTCTAAGCCTTAACCTTGAAAACATCAACTAGGGGAAGTTGGAAGTTCCTGAAAAATTCAAACAAGAGCCCCTAGAATTGAAACCATTACCCATCGGTTTAGAATATATGATCCTTGAAAATGGAAAACCAGTATTCATCAACGTAAGACTTGCTTCCAAACAAAAAGGAAGACTACTGAAAGTAATAAACAAGTGATCAAAAGCCTTTGCCTGGTCATATCCCAAATTAACTGGAATAGATCCTAGGATATGCCAACATAGGATTTACACTAACCCCTCCATGAAACATCAAAAATAATAGCAGAGGAGATTGAACCCAAAATTGAAGCAAGTAGTAAAAGAAGAAATAAAAAAGCTTCTCGAGGCTGGGTTCATGTATCCCATTGTTGATAGAGAATGGGTTAGCCCTCTAGTAATCATGCCTAAAAAGGGAGGCAAATGGAGGGTGTGCATAGATTTTAGGTTGCTGAACATGGCAACATTTAAGGATCACTTTCCATTGCCATTTGTTGACCAAGTCTTAGACACCATAGCAGGGCATCGCTATTAATTTTTTCTAGATGGCTATAACAAATACAACCAAATACGGATAGCCCCAAAAGACCAAGCCAAGACAATGTTCACTAGTCCTTGGGGAACATTTGCATATAAAAAAATGTCGTTTGACTTTTGTAATGCTCCTACCATGTTTCAACACCTAGTTCTAAGCATATTGCAATAGTAGATAGGGAACGAAGTGGAAGTCTTTATGGATGACTTCTCCACCTATGGAACAAGTTTTGATTAAGCCTTTAGAGCAAGTGTTGAAAAGATGCATAGAAACCAGTCTAAGGCTCAACTGGCAGAAAAGCCATTTAATGGTCCAAGAAGGCATAGTACTTGGGCATAAGGTTTCACATGTAGTAATAGAGGTTGACCCAGATAAAATTAGGATTATCCAAGGAATCACCCGTCAACCGGAAACTATCAAAGAAATTCAGTCATTCCTTAGACACACTAGCTACTATAGGAGATTCATTGAGAACTTCTCTAAGATCGCCAAACTATTGGTAGAGCTAACAAAGAAGGACATACCTTTTGAGTGGACCAGGGAATGTGAATGAGCATTCCAAACCCTAAAATAAAAGCTAGTAGAAACTCCTATTCTACAAGCTCCTGACTGGCCTAGACCGTTCAACATCATGACTGATCCATCCAATTATGCCTTAGGAGCCATACTTACATAGTTAGATGACCAAAATGCCCTTATTACATCCACTGTGCAAGTAGAAGTATCATTGGTGCACAACTTAACTACACAACTACAGAGAAAGAATTAATGACTGTAGTGTTTACATTGGATAAGTTTAGGCACTATGTGTTAGGTTACAAAGTGTTCATCCACATGAATCATAGTGCAATTCAGTTCCTCATGAACAAGCCAACGGTTAGCCCTCATATTATATGATGGCTGGTAATTCTATAGGAGTTTGATCTAATAATGATTGATCAGAAACGCACTGAGAATGTAGTTACAGATCATTTATCTTAGTTGCACTAGGACAACAAAGAGGATGAATATGTAATGTCTGATCATTTTTCTAATGAAGCCCTATTTACTGGTGTAGTGAATAACCAACTATCCACAGAGACAAACTGGTATAGTAGCATTCTCACCTATCTCCTTACTCAACAAACACCACAGGAGCTGGACTTTAGGAAGAAATAACAGTTTCTTCATAGAGCCAAGTACTTCATCAATATCAATGGATAATTTTACAAAGTGTGTCCTAATGGCTTGGTTTGATCATGCATGCCCAAGGTAGACCAACTGAGAGTTCTCCAAGATTCTCATGAGGGCCCTTGTGGGGGTCACTATGTAGGGAGATGAAAGACTATTAAGATTTTGCTTTCAGGATATTACTGGCCAACATTATTTCAAAATACCCATCAATTTATCCAATCTTGTGAGCATTGTCAACATGATGGGGGAATAACTGCTGAAATGGAGGATTTGCAACAATGGATTCAACCATTAGAATCCTTTGACATTTGGGGAATAGACTTTATGGTGCCCATTGCACTAATGTCTAATAGAAAAGCTTACATGGTAGTTGCTATAGACTATCTAACAAAATGGGCTAAAGCAGCTGCTGTTAAAGACTGCACATCATCTATAGCTACATGATTTATGCAACAACAAATCTTAAATAGGTTTGGCGTGCCATGTGCACTTATCTCGGATAATGCAACACACTTCATAGATGCAACTTTTCGAAAGTTAATGCAACGCTTAGGGGTTGAATATAAATTGACTACACCTTATCACCCCTAAGCTAATGGACAAGTTGAGGTCACCAACAAGGAGAGCACTAAAATATTGACTAGGACAATTAGCAAGTATAGGAGAAATTGGAGCACTAAACTGAATGATGCTCTTTGGACATACTACTCCACCTTGAAACTCCCTATAGGCTACTCTCCTTATGAGTTAGTGTACAAAAAGCTTCCAATGCTTTCAATTCAAACCAAAATCCATACAATATCAACGGCTTGTGACCTCCACCTCAATCTTGATCTAGCACAAAAACAAAGGTTGGCAACTTTAAACATGCTAGACGAATACCGATTAGCTGCTCTCTCATTAAATGAGTTGCACAAGGCATATAACAAGCAACGTCATGATTTGAAGATTTAAAAGATTAAGTATCAACCAGGAGATAAGGTTCTCTACTGGAACCCCACACATGTTACACAATGCACAAAATTTCAAACACTATGGGAAGGACCTTATATTATTCATGCAACCTTTCCTTCAAGGGTCATGACCATATACAAACCTGAGAGTCCTGATAAGAGATTGTTAGTCAATGTGCAATAGATCAAACCCTTCCATGAATTTAGAATGATCAGTGCACATAATACCTCTAAGAAGGAATAACCCTACTCACTATTTTGGATTTCCTTCTTCCAACTCAGTAATGGGGGAGACGACCACCTCTGCTCACCATTTGAGGCCCTCAGTTCCTTTTTAAGTTTTTGTTTTACATATTTTTATTTTATAAATTTCTTTAATTTTTCTTCTTTTTGTTTTGCAACATCGTTCATACTTTCTCATTTCTTTATGTGACTATTTTTTTTTTAATTTTTTTCTGTTGTTTTTTTTTGTTTTTGTTTTTGTCTTTGTTTGTTGTTTTTGTTTTGTTAGATTCGTCACCTAATAAGTGCTCCTAATGGTGGTATGAACTATATTCTATTGATTGCTAATGTTTCATTTTTACTTTTGAGTTATTATGTTGATACTAAGGTATGGTTCTTTTAATATAATAGCCAATGAGTCCACATCATCCATGCATCCATGAATTTCTATGGTCTCTCTTGGCTTAGAACTGTATAGTCCCCTTCTTTAATAATAAAACTATCAACAAATTGGTGACTTGGCATTTCTCAAACTAAAGAAGGACTCAAGGACTGAAAAGGGTATGACCTTAAAGGGATTTGATGCATTTGTGCTGGCTATTCTCTTGGGTGCTTGGATGTTTTCTTCTTGAGTTCTCCTTACCATTCTGACATTACTCCATTATCGGAAAGCTGAGCCAATAAAAATAAGTCTTTGCATGGTGTGGTTCTCATGCAAAAAAAAAACAAAAAATAATGAGAATTCAAAGCACACCCCTTAGACAAAATAATTATCTGGGCTACAAGAACTAGTTATGGAACTAAACAAACATGGTCCCTCTAACTAAGGCCCTTTCTCGCTTCCTACTTCTCCCTTTCTTGTTTTCCTCGAAATGGTGTTGACTCTTTGGCGAAAGCATTGTTGTTACTTCAAGTGGATGGATTGGCCAAGTGTATTAATGTGAAGTTACTAGATGTGGATTGTTTGAGGATGGATTTGGAATAAGATCTACTCAGTTACATTAACCATAAATACATAAGGGGCTATACACCACCTTGTTCTTGGGAATCCATTCCATTCTCTTCTCCCCATCATTCTTTCTCCATTCCCCACCTCATTGTCAGTTGTATTAGTAGTCTATATTTTGGTTGATGCATTGTTTTTTCTTTGGTGAATTCTTGGGGTTAAGTCTTTAACTCTTGCTCCCAAATGACATTTCTAGAGCTTACGGACTCTTTGAATGAGGGTTTGTCAAGGCATAAAGGGCATGAGCCTGCTTTGGGGAGGACCCACTAGCATTCCTATTTTGTGCATCATTTAACTTCTTTTCCTTAAACATTCTACAATCAACATTTTTTTTGTTTCTTTCCCACCTTTGACATCCATTTTATCGGTGTTGCTGTTGTTTCTTTTTCGCCATCTTTCTTATTCCTTATCTTTTTTCATTTTATCACTACCGGAGGATTGCTCTTAGTCATGGGGGCCGTGGTCTAATTTTTTAAATTTTTCCAATTTTTCCTTAGCCCTACACCTTGGATAGTCACCAGTGTTATATCTCTAGAATTCGTATTGGCCATATCACAACTTAGCTAATGGATCATACACCGAGGCAAGGTATCAACTGTATTGTGATTTACTTATCCTTGCTCTTATGTGATTGTGTTGTGTGTGCAGATGGCAATCATACAGCAATGGACTAGACTTGGAGGAAACACTCAGGATGGACTGGTGTTGGAATGGTTGTGCAAGGAACAAGATTGATGGTGTGGCCATGGATGGACAATGGAAGGTGCAATCTCGACGTCGGCAGCAACACATCTTCTCCTTTTTTCTCTTCTCTCTTAGTTGCCAAATAAGGCTAGATGTCAATTGTGTATAGTGTTCACTCTTGTAGTCATGAACACTAATGTTGTCATGTATTGTAATGTCAATTAGTTTACATGTCATCCCATTCACCATTAGTTGTTATTCAAGTCAATAATCCCATACATTCCCAATATTTTATAAGGAACTTGAGGACGAGTTTTCATTTAGTCATGCGGGTATGATGAACCGCGATATCGCGTACGCGATATCACGTCTTGCCTCATCTTCTATAAATAAGAGGTGGTGCCCTTGGTTCCAAGATAGTTAGATTTAAACCCTTAGCTAGACTCTTATATTTTTGTCATTCCAAAGTTAGAATTATTTCTATGTGCCCACAGTAGGAGTCATAGAGTGAATAGATCTTTATTTGAGCAATTTGTACCTAAGCACAACTTTGTGTACGACAATAAAGACAAACTTTATGATAAACCTTGTAGCATACAAATTAAGCTAATTAGTAATTAATGATTCTCTAATGCTTTCCTAGTTAATTAGTATTTCTCTCAACCTTCAACCCTCTTAGTTAAATACACTTAGTACGACTACTTCGAGCATGCGTGTAGCGCTTGGTAACCCAGTAATTATTAGCGTTGGTAATCCCAACAGTGTTGCACTAGTTTAAGATGTGTACGGCAAGTGGGAAAGATTACTGGTGTTAGGAACATTTAGAACTTAATTAATGAATAGTTAATGTAAGTTAGCCACTTAGTTCTCTCTCCCTCACCTTTATTAGCAGAAGACATAAAAAATACAAAAGCTATAAAAATCATATACCTCAAGCTTACTTAACCATACAACCATGACAATACAAGTAAGTTTGGGAAGACAATGATTGATTAACCCTGAGTGTTCCATTAAGGCACATAAGCACTTGGTCCTTGGAGACTAGATCGTGTGTGAAACGCTCGTATTTGTATGGTTGAGTGTAGGGATACCTCACCACTCATCACTTGTGTATTTTATGGTTAATGTGACTAAGAAGAACTCATACCAAATCTAGACTCAAACAAACCACATCTAGTGACCTCGCATCAACACACTTGACTAATCCATCCACTTGAAGCAACAAGAATGCTTCGACAAAGAGTCACCACCATTTCGAGGAGAGCAAGATGGAGAAGTAAGAAGCGAGAAAGGGCCTTAGTTAGAGGGAACCTTCAGGCATGGGTAACATGTCTTTCTAGTTCTATAACCAGTGCTTGTAGCCCATATTGCTTTATTATTTCAAAGGGGTGTGCTTTGAATTCTCACACTTTTTTTTTGTTTTTTTTATGTTTATGCATAAGAACCACACCATGCAAAGACTTATTTTTATTCACTCAGCTTCCTGATATTTGAACAATGTTAGAATGGCAAAAAACTCAAGAAAAAGCATCCAAGCACCCAAGAGAATGGCCAGCACCAATGCATTGAATTCCCTTGAAGGCATACCCTTTTCATCCTTTGAGTCTTTCCTTCGTTTGAAAAATACCCAGCCACCAATTCATTAACAAGTTTACTTAGAAAAATGGGATTGTACAGTTCCAAGCCAAAGGAGACCATAAAGTTGTATGGATGAGTGGATGACATGGACTCATTGCTTGTTTTACCAAAAGAACCATACCTTAATATCAGCATAATAATTCAAAGGTAAAAACCAAACATTAGCAATCAATATGATATAATTCAATCCACCATCATGAGCACTTATTGGATGATGAATAAAAGTAAATCAAGCAATCAAAAAAATAGTAAAAATATGAACGATGGTGTAAAATAAAAATAAGAAAATTTTGAAAAATGTTTAAAACAAAAATATGTGAAAAAGAAAACGTGTAAAACAAAAATTCAAAAAGAACTAAGGGCCTAGAACGGTTAGCATAAGTGGCCATCTCCCCCATGACTAAGTTGAAAGGAGGAGATCTGAAATAGTGAGCAAGGTTGTCCATCAAGAGAGGTAGCATGTGTACTAGTTGTCCTAAGCTCCTGGAAAGGTTTGGTTTGTTGCACGTTGACCAAACGTTTCTTATCTAAGCTCTCAGGTTTGTATATTTTCATGGCCCCTAAAGGAGAAGTTGCATAAATAATATAAGGTCCTTTCCAATGTGTTTGAAATTTAGTACATTATGGCACATGTGTGGGATTCTAGTAGAGAACCTTATCTCCTAGCTAATATTTAACTTTTCCTAATTCTTAGGTCATGACGTTGTTTATTGAAGGCCTTGTGCAATTCGTTAGATGATAGGGCAGCTAATCAGTTTTCATCTAGCAAGTTAAGGGTTACTAACCATTGTTTTTATGCTAGATCAAGGTCAAGGTTGAGGTCATATGCGATGGATAGTGTACGAAGCTTAGTTTGAATGGGAAGCATTGGTAATTTACCGTACACTAACTCATAGGGAGAGTACCCTATAGGGAGTTTCCATGTGGAGCAGTATGCCCAAAAAGCATCATTTAGTTTAGTGCTCTAGTCTCACCTAAACTTGCTAATGGTTCTTGTCAATATCTTCATAATCTCTCTGTTGGTGACTTCTACTTGACCGTGCACTTGGGGGTGGTATGGTGTAGTCAATTTATGTTCAACCCCTAAGCGTTGCATTAATTTCTAAAACATTGCACCTATGAAGTGTGTACCATTATCTGAAATAAGTGCATGCGGCATACCAAACCTATTTATGATTTTTTGTTAAATAAATCATGCAGATGTAGATGATGTACAATCTTTAATAGTAGCTGCTTTTGCCCATTTTGTTTGGTAATTAATAGCAACAATAATATAAGCTTTTCTATTGGACATTGATGTAATTGGCCCCATAAAATCAATTTCCCAAATGTTGAAGGGTTCTAATGGTTGAATCCATTGTTGTAGATCCTCCATTCTAGTAGTCATTCCCCCATCACGTTGACAGTACTCAAAAGATTGGCTGAAATGATGGGCATCCTGAAATAATGTAGGCCAATAATATCTTGCAAGCAGGATCTTGATGGTTGTTCATCTCCTAGTGTAATGACCCCCACAAGGACCCTCATGAGCATCTTGGAGAACTCGTAGTTGATCTATATTGGAAACACACCATCGAACCAAGCCATCGGGACACACTTTGTAAAGTTGCCCACTGATCTCCATAAAGTACTTGGCTCAATGGAGAAACTATTTTTTCTTCTTAAGGTTTAACTCTTGTGGTACTTGTTGGGTAAGGAGATATGTAAGAATGCTACTATACCAGTTTTTCTTTCTGGGTGATTGATTATTTACTACACCTACAAAGAGGAATTCATCAGGGAAATAATCAAAAATTGGATACTCATCCTCTTTGTTGTCCCATCACAACTGAGATAAATGATCAGCAACTACGTTCTTGGTGCCTTTATGATCGATCATCATAAGATTGAAATCTTGTAAGATTACAAGCCATCGTATGATACGAGGGTTCACCATTGGCTTATTCATAAGGAACCGGATTGCACTATGATCTGTATGTACATATAATTTATATCCTAATACATAGTGTCCAAACTTTTCTAGTGCAAACACTACAACCATTAATTCTTTCTTTGTGATAGTGTAGTTAAGTTGTGCACCAGCGATACTTCTACTTGCACAATGGATGTAGTAAGGATGATTCTGGTCATCTAATTGTGTAAGTATGGCTCCTAAGGCATAGTTGGATGCATCAATCATGATATGGAATGGTTTGGACCAATCAGGAGCTTGTAGAGTGGGTGTTTCTACTAGCTTCTATTCTAAAGTCTGGAAAGCTAGTTTGCATTCCCTAGTCTATTCAAAAGGTACATCCTTTTTCGTTAATTCCACCAATGGTTTGGCAACCTTTGAAAAGTTCTCAATAAATCTCCTAATAGTAGCCAGTATGTCTATGGAATGACTGAATATCTTTGACAGTTTCTATTTGATAGGTAATTCTTTGGATAATTTTGATTTTCTCAAGGTCTACCTCTATCCCTGTGTGTGAGATTTTGTGCCCTAGTACCACACCTTCTTGGACCATCAAATGGCATTTTTGCCAATTGAGCCTCAAATTGGTTTCTACACATCTTTTTAACACTTGCTCCAACTGGTTCAAGGATTGATCAAAGTTTTCTCCATAAGTGGAGAAGTTGTCCATAAAGACCTCCACGCCATTCCCTATCTGCTGTTGGAATATGCTTAGAACTAGTCGTTGAAATGTTGTAAGGGCATTGCATAAGCCAAATGACATCTATTTATATGTGAACATTTCCCAAGGACTGGTGAATGTAGTATTGGATTAGTCTTCTGGGTCTATTTATATTTGGTTATATTTGCTATATCCATCTAGAAAACTGTAATAATGATGCCCTGTGATGGTGTCTAAGACTTGGTTGACAAATGGCAATGGAAAGTAATCTTTGAATGTTTCCATATTTAGTAGTCTAAAATCTATGGACACCCTCCATTTGCCTTCCTTTTTAGGCACAATAACTAAGGGGCTAACCCATTCGCTATCAGCAATGGGGTATATGAACCCAGCCTTGAGAAGCTGTTTGATTTCTTCCTTAACTACTTGCTTTAGCTTTGGGTTCAATCACCTCTTTGGTTGTCTTTGAGGCTTCATGGAGGGGTCAGTGTAAATTCTATGTTGGCATATCCTAGGATCTATTCCAGTTAATTCGAGATATGACCAAGAAAAGGCTTTCAACCATTTATTTATTACCTTCAATAGTTCTTCTTTCTATTGAGGAGCAAACTTAGCATTGATAATTACCGGTTTTCCATTTTTAAGAAACATGTATTCCATACCGGTGGGCAATGGTTTTCACTCGAGGGGCTCCTGCTTAAATTTCTCAAGGATTTCCAACTTCCCCCAATTAATATTTTCAAGGTTAAGACTTGGAAGTTGGCAGTGGACTTACTCTAATGCATCTATGCTATCGATGTAAGCACAAGTCAAACCCTCAGTTGGTTCCATGCATATGAGTGAACTACTTTCTTGATCAACTATCAACCATTGGGTGTCTTCCTATCATGTGGCTACTGAATATGGGAATCTTTGTATGTTAATCACTTGTGCACATTGATTGCATGTAGGCAATGCTAAACTTTGCACAAACCATGACCTCTACACATAATTACACCCTGTGTCATTGTATGTGATGCATGGAACTTTCTTCTTCTCAATCTTTTCAAATGTATTTTCCTTTGATATTTTCAAGAAAAGATCACGGATTCCTAGGCACATGTCAACTATGCTTAGCCATGCTCTTTCCATTATGATTGGTAAGTCCCCCTTACTACTATTTACCTAAATCACTAGGAAGTTAGCTAGGTACGACCACCCACAAATAGTGGTAACAATGTCTTTCACCAGTCCCAATGGGACAGTGATGGACTGATCAACCAACTCTAGACCAATGTTGCTCTTTTTCAATGGAGGAAGGTTCTAGGCCTTGTACATTATTTGAATAATCAAGTTGACACCAAAACTTGAATCCAAAAAAACCTTGCACGACGCATTTCCAGCAATTTGTAAGTATATCAAAGGACTCCCAGGATCAGAGAATTTCCTAGGAAGGTGGCCAACTTTGATCCAATTGGTGATGGCATGTGTTAGCATGACCATATGTGTTGAGTGCGGTGGTTGAGTTGAAGGAGGCTCTGAAGTTTTTATTGATACTGAGACGTCTAAGGAATTAGCTACTTGTGATTGCAAGGGCTTGGTTGGATTGTTGGTTCTAAAAAAAGATCTTTTCTTCATTTGGTTGTTGGAACCAATAGTAGGTTGAGAGTTAATAGCCCTTGTGGCATTACGTTGCTGCGGTTGGATAGGGATTTCATCCTACATAGCTGGAGTAGATGGTAGTGGATCTATTAGTGGAAGAGATGAGGCCAGATGAGAAGGATGATATGCTTGCAAAATATCACTCTTAGAAGAGGAAGTCCCATAATACTCGCAAGCTTGGTAGTCAGGTTGAGGAGTGATGTGGCCAGTAGAGTCACGTGGGGAAATTGGCTGCTACACGTAATATCCATACGGGTCAGGTTGCTAGTAAGGATATTGTTGCCTTGGTGGTGGCATTCCCCATGATTGTGGGTGTTGCCACTATTGATATTGCTCAATCAGTTGCGGTGGAGTTCCATTGGGATAATATGTTAAGGGTTGGTGGAACTGCCTTGGGTTACCTTGAGGATAAGGTAACCTTCAGGGTGTTTGCCTTTTGTTTAATCATGGGTTGAGTTCATACACCCCAGACTCCTGTAGATGTGAGATTAAAGGGCAACATCCCTCAGGATGGTCATAGCGACATATCTCACATCCACTATCATTGTTTGTTTCTGAATCCACAACCTCTTCAATGATGAAAACTTTGCCCTTACCCTTGCTATGTGTATGTTCAGCCTCTTTCTCTTTTCTTTTCTCACTACCTTGCTCTCTAGACTCCTATACTATTTTAAGAACAGTTTGAAATCTATTGTCTAGGGAATCCCACATTTGGTCTACCTTTACCGAAACTTCTGATGTCATCTTTTGGATAGGCAAAGTTTCTCTATTCACCATCTCTTTGAGTGGTGACTCTTCTTCATCCTCACAAAATCTTACTCCCCTCTTTCGAAGGGAAGTATCTCGATTATACTCTTCTGCACTTTCTCTCTTCCGTAGCTCATCTTCTTCCTTAGCAACTTGCTCCAACAGTCTTTGGATTTGGTGGGACCTAAGCTCAGATAGTCTTCCTTGGGCATAAGTCCCAAGGGTTCTTCTCATTTCATGCCTAAGCCCATCTACGAGATGGTGTAGTTGATCCCTTTGTGAATAACCATTGCTAAGATAATGATGTAACAGTGCATAGTATTGACCCATGGTAGCATCCAAGGGTCCATGTCCTCCTTGTTTCCAGACTTGGATTTTCTTTCGCAAGTTAGACACTCAGGAGTACGTTTGGTACGTGTCATTAAATAGTTCTAACATAGTACTCCACTACAAATGGATTTCGGTTATAAAGACTGGTACCAGCTTTTCACTTCTTTAACTAATGTCTGTGGGAACAACTTAAGTTTTGGCCATTCGTTCTCTATGTTCTGTAAAGGCATACGCATCATGGAATGCTTGTATATGATTCTGAGGAACAATGTTGTATCCCCCTTCAAATTGTGGGATATTGTTCATATCTAATCTCTTGATCCTACTATCTTTTTGGTACCTTGTTGGAATTCTAACACCCTCAGTTATGTCTAACATTCTTCGAGTAGTGAGTAGGGGTTCATTGTAATCATCTCGTCCATGGCATCTATGATGCCTATGTTGTTCCCTACTCTCCCTTCTTCTATGTTGTGACTCTCTAGAGTGCCCTTGTCCCCTTTCTTGGTTGTTTCATCTATGACTTCCACTTTGCCTACCTTTATTCCCAATGGTCTTTTTCCTTATGACTGCATCTGGATACTGAAGGAGAAGGTGAAGGAGATGATGAAGGTGAAGAAGAAGGAGAACTATCATCATGACGGTGTCTGCTACCTTCTCTTCGGTGGTCATGGCCTTGATCATGATTGTGATCAGAATGTTCACCTTTATCATGTGTCTGTGTCCCTTTTTCGGATCCTTTGTACCCATGGGTATCGGAACCTGGGTTATGAATGGTGGAATGAAGGTTCTGATACACAACCCCTTGGCCAAAGTCAAGGGAAGGAACATCGTTGTGTGATGAGTGGCGAGATACCCCTACGCTCAATCATACGAATACAAGCATTTCACGCACGATCTGATCAAATTCCAAGGGCTAAGCGCTTATGCACCCTTGTGGAACAAGGACGGGTTGGTTGACCGTTGTCTTCCCAAGCTTACCTGTATGTCACGATTGCATGGTTAAGTAAGCTTGAGGCATATGCTAGTAGGGAAGGAGAGAGGTAACTAAGTAACTAATTTAACTTAACTACTCATTAACTAGGTTCTAACTAATCAAACACCAACTTCCATTCCCACTTGTCGTACACATCCTGAACCAGTGCAACACTATTGGGATTACCAAACACTAATCGTTACTAGGTTACCAAGCATTACACACATGTTCAAAGTGGTCATGCTTGTGTAATTTAACGATTTGCTTAATTGATCAAAATGAATTGTTGTGCTAATAACAGAAATGTAAAGTGCATAAAATAAAATAAATGCATAAGAAAATAAAATAAAAGAAATGTATAAGGAAACAAATCTCAAGTGCTGCAAGGATGAATCGAAGAGCTCATATTTATTGTCGTACACAAGGTGTGCTTAGGTACACAATGCTTGAATAAAGATCCATCCACACTTAAACCTCTTGTTGCAGGCACTTGAAAAATACTCTAACCTTCAAACAGACTACAAGAATTTTGCTACTTAACTACTAAAAGACTTCCTCTCAATTGTGTGCCTAGGCAATGTATTTATAGGCTTGGGAGCAACTGCTCTAATAATTAGAATAATTGCTAAACCACTAGAGTAACCACTCTAATAATTAGAATAAACCGCTAGAGTAACTACTCTAATAATTAGAATAATTGCTAGAGTAACCTGCTCTCATCAACTATACAGAATGAATATGATAGGGAAAATGTAGAAGAAAATAAAACTTTATTAATGTGGAAATAATATAGGTATCTAGGTCATTGTTTTAAGGGTTTCTTGGGGTTATCTTTTTTCAACATTTTTTCTTTTGAGGCAATCCAACATTGCCATCATAGTTAGGCTTGTTGTATCTACTTGTTTGGAGGCTTGTTGTTCCTACTTTTTTGGTATTCTTCTTCACTAAAATTAGTAGGATTTTAACATCTTACATCAAACTGGAGCATCAAAAAGCAAAAAAAAAAAAAAAAACAACATTACCAAGCATATTGTTTGCTTTCAAAGACCTTCAAAGACCATTTTGAGTCATAACCTAATATAGAAGCATCAGTTTCAATGATCCCAACAACTTTGAGGGGTGAAAATTTCAAGTGTCTAACTGGGGACACTAACATTAATGTTGACACCATCATTAGCATCATCCCTTGAGTGTCACCTTTGCATCACCACATATAAACTTCCTTTCAAGCCTCAATCTCAGATGACCAATCTACATTAGTCTAGGTATGACAAACATTGATTTTGGGCACCTTCCCAAAACCATGAGATAAGAAAATTTGCTCCAAGAAATTGACAAAAGTGTGAGAAAATGGTTATGAGTGCTATAGGTTATTTCACATTCTTTTATTATTAAATTACATTCTTATACGATTGCTAATGCTTATCCTAGTTATTATAATTTGTTTCCTACTTTTAATTATTTTTGAATGATGAAATATTTGTAGTGCATTGTTTGATATTTTACTATGCTCTAAATGTTCTCATCAGATAATTCTAACTTGTACTCAAATATACTTGTATTATTTAACAATAGGTATGTATTTGGAACATAATATTAATGTGAAGGTGTATTATTATAAGACTAGAGACAATAAAATAGTAATGGAAAATTGGAAGTTGGTGAAATATGCTGAATAGTTTTATTATTATTTTGATGTCTTTACTTCTTTCTCTAGGGAGAGTGTTGGCGCCAACATCACCCATGGTCCAGCACGGGGCCATGGTTAATTAGTTCTCCCCAAGGTATAGTTCCATTATTTAAAGCTATTATTTCATTTAAAAGATTGATATCCTAACAAAAAGTATCAAGAAACCCTTAAAGTATTATTGTTGCATTAAGTTCATTAAAGTTAGTTATGATCCATAAACGTTTATTACCGAGAAAAAGAAGATTAAAAAGTAATGAAAACACCATATATATCGACTTCAACTTAATATAAAATGGGATGATGGCATCAAATAAACCAACATTTGTGCCTCGAGTCGGATGGAAAATAAAGCATTTTTCGATAGTTTTTGAGAGTGCGATATTTTGGGCAGGGTATTAGGATAATATTTTTAAAAGCTACACAAGTTTCAGCTGCGCTCATCGTCACTTTCCTCCACATTCACGATGGCTGGAACTTGTGCATCCGCAGGGCTTCGTGTTGACGCGGCCCCCAACCTTCCCAGATCTTTTAATGTGGCATTCTTCTGCGCCTGTTTCTTTGTCTTGGCTGCCCTCCCCAGCCACCTTCACCATGCTGAAAAACAATGGTAGGTATCCAAGCCCATATGTCACCGTTGTATAAGTTGCAGCTGGTATCTGGGCCTTCGCTGCCATCATCTGTAACAAATTTTTGCACATCCTGGCCTTGTCCAGGATCACGTTTGATGGATTTCATAGCGTGAGTGTGACCTGTTGTCCTGGCCGTGGTTGGGCAGGGCATACGCGGTGGCCAAATGATGCTCCTTGTGGGGTTGATATCATTGTTACTTTGGGCTGCCGTTGTTCCTTTCTCTTTCTTTTGTTGTTTATGGAGTTAGCCAGCAGCTTTGTGGATTATTTTATCTTATAAATAAAATAATAATAACAAGAATAATGTTTAATATTCTTTTGCAGTTTGGCTATCACTTTTTTGGTTTTATGCGTAGGTTCCATTGGGAGCTGAAATGTGAGAAGTTGAGGCGATAGAATAAAATCCTGTCAGTTAGATGCAAAGGGTGGGGGGATTTTTCTTTCAACTAGCCATAGTAGGTAGGGAAGTCCCAGCAATCTTCCCTCTATATTCATTATGAACCTATTTGGAGTGGTGCTTTTGGAAGGCATTCATAGAGGACCTGCCAGTGGATTGAAGAACTGGAGGTGGATTGAAGAACTGGAGGTGCAGACTTGTTGGAGGAGATGTGCTTCCTAGAACTATGGGTAAATAGGCATGTACCAGAGGCTATCCTTTAGCTAATCAAACCAACTCTCTAGATTGAACTAAGTTTTTTGTTGAAATACCTTTTGTTTGATATTCTTGTAACGAGAACTATTGTCTTTGTACATTTATTTCTAAATGAGCATTTTAACTTTTCAAGGTCTGGTTTATTTGGAAAGTTTCATTTTTAGTTTGCTAAATGAGATGCTATTTTACTTTTCCTTTGTAAGTTTAAGATCAGATAGTTAATTTGTTTAAGTTACTTTGTCAAAATTACTAGCATTAATTTATCTATTTAAACATCACATTTTATGTCTATTAAACCACCATGTTACCTTATCAACTGAGACTATTCCTAGGTTTCCATACCCATACAAAAGGCACCTCAAGTAATAGTCTCTTAAAATGAGTTTTGTGGTTGTTGTTGTGAGACCAAAATTTATGTATCAACACCTGTTTAGTGCTAGAAAGAGGACTATTTTTCAGCCTTTGTTTTTTAATTTTGTTTTCTAAAATTTTGTTTTTGTTTTTGTTGCTTGTTCTGAAACTTATATTTCCCTGTTTCAATTTCCTTGAACTTTTATTTTTATGTTGCTATTTTATTTTGTTCTTGCTTATGATTACATTTTCTTGTTTTCAACTGTGTTTTCCAATCCTTGGAAATTTCTGTTTTTACTTTTCATTTCATTTCATGAAAATATCTATTTTAAGTGTTTGTTTCGAAAATCTTTGTTCCTATTTCAATTTCCTTTGCTGGTTACCTAATCCTTCATTGGCCATTTTTTTTCTATCTTGTTGATAGTCATTTAATTTCTAGCTTTTATCAACTAAAAACTTTTATTTTCTAGATTATGTTATCTAAACCTTTATTAGGTCATTTCTGATACTGGTTTAGTTAATGGTTGCCTATTTTCAGTTTTATCACTCTATTCCATTTCCATTTATGTGATCCCAAACTTTCCTTCTATTTATTACCTTATAGTTTGATGATCCTTACCTTAGTTCCAGCTTTGGTAAGGTGATTTTATTAACATCATCCTATTTCAAATTTACTTTTTTGAAATTTCTGCATTTGATGTCTTTCTTTCAAATTTTATATATTTCAATTTTAGTTTTTCTTCAAAAAAAATATTTAAATATTTTTTTTGTTTTATTTAATTTTTACATTTTATTAGCATTTTACATTTCATGTTACTTTTCATTTTATGAGCCAATCTTTCCGTAGAGCATTTCAACAAAGATCTCTTACTTCTACCCATAATTAACCAGCTACCTATCATTTTACTTTAAGAAGACAACAAACTTCATTTTTCCAAACTGTATCCCAAAAGGAATTTGAACTAGGATGGCAGCCAATCAACCCCCAGCTCCTTTGGTATGTAATCCCTTTAATTTTGCAAAGTACCACAACATTCCTAATCTCCTGCAAAAATATTAATTTTTTCTTTGACCCTACATTCCCCAATAGTGATGCATGTCAAGATATAGAATGTTTTGAAACTTTGCTAGGCATTTACAATATCACTAAAAATGACATAGCATGTATAGTATTTAAGACTAATTTAGAAGTAAGGCTACACAATGGTTTTTAATGCTCCCTAATGTGTCTATTAATTCATGGCTAGACTTTAAGAATAAGTTTCTACTCCAATTTGATTAGTTCACTAGTCTTGCCTTAGCTTTAAGTAATTTTACAAATGTGAGAAAATTACCTAAGGACAATATTTGTGGCAATAATTTAAGGTTTCTCCATCAACTAGCTTATGTGGCAAATGAGATGCGTCCATAACCTAGTGGCATCATCAATTTTTACTTGTCCACCATTGATCTATTCTTTGCCTATGCCATCAAATATAATTACAACATAATAGAATTACAAGGAACAATGGCTAAAGTTGTTTAGCTAGAGCAAATTACCTTAATGAATAGCATTCAAACTCAATTTGGGATGATGACTATTAGCAACCCTTTGCAATCTAGTCCCTTACCATCACAAGCTTTCCCAAGGGATAATAGTATGTTTCAAGCTCCTACTCCTCTCCAAATGACTCAACATACAAATAATTATTTTCAAAGTCCAACATCTTCATTTTTACCATAAAATACTGGTTTGAATGATGATTAATTAAAAGAGTTAATTTAATCTATTATAAACCCAAATGAAATATTTAATCCTAATGGATCTACTACTCAAATAGAAAATTAAATGACAAAAATATTAACTTCTCTTCAAAAACTTTCCAATGAAATAGTTGAACTAAAGCGAAATAGTAACAAAATTCCTATATTATCTAAAAAACCAAGCATATCAATCAATGATGATTATTGTTGGCTTCATAACACTAGGCAACATTGTGAGAAAACTTATACAATGGAAAAGCCCCAATTATGGTCCTCAATATACCTCACGAAATAGAAAATGAAAAAGTGATCCCAACCCACATAACACTCACTATCATAAACTTAGTGACATTATGAACTTTACTCAATAACAAATTAGTAATAACTCTTATACTCCTAACAAAAGAGTCCCTAATCAAAATAACACAAATAATCAACAACAATCTCAAGTAAATGTTCAACAACAATCAAACTCATCTTCTACGCTTAGAAGAACGCCACCTCAACATGAATTCAAAGATGAACATAAAACTTATGATCTAGTTGAGGATTTGAAGAGAGTTAAAGCCAACATTTCAATGTATGATCTTTTACATTTTAAGGAAATGAAAGATGTGATCCAAAAAATAGTTGATGCACTTGAAACCAATAAATAAAAATCTACAATAACCAAAAGACAACTTCATTTTATAAAAAGTCCTAATGTCCTATCAATATAAAACTCAAGAAATTTCATGTTAAAAAGAAAGAACAACCACCTTTCTTAACAACTTTGATTGTTTTAGGTAAGAATGTTCATAACTGGGTAATGGATTTTGGTGTAACTATTAGCGTCATGCCATTAGAAGTGTGTAAAATGTTAGAAGCACAAATGCAACTTAGAGGTGTGATACAACTTGATGGGTCTAACCTCCCTATGGTAGGTTCATTAAATGGAGTAAAAATGCAACTTAAACAATACCTACTTTCACATGTTATACAAATATTTTAGTAGTTGACACGTCACTCACTTATGGTGTGGTTCTATCTAGGACTTTTGAAGCCTAGTTTGGGGGCTTCTTTAGATTAGAGTTTTTAGAATTATTAATTCTTGTTAAAATAAAATTTGAATATGTTGTTATACCAAGAGAACCATTTTACAAACAAGTGGTAACAACTTTCGATCAACAAAATAAATCTTTGGAAAATCAAAATACCAATATTTTTGTTGGAGTTATTGAACTTGGACTTGGGAAATATATTTTCAATGATGGTGTGAGTAAAATTTTAGAAATAAATCCTTTTGCTCATACATATTCCACCCAATATTACCAAGCTTTTAGAAAATATTTATGAAGGTACTTTGTCATATCATCAACATGATTGAAGAACATTTCTTTTTGGTGACCTGTCACCATTAGGAATATAAATGAGATTCAAACTAATACAACATTAGAAGATTAGCCAAGTTTTGATGATGACAATTGTTACATTGATCAAAGGGCTAATTTTTCAAATTTTATTAATTTAAACACTTGGATATTGAGAGTAAATGATGCCTCTTCCAATAAAGGATGTAGAGCCAGAATAATGCTCATACCTCCTTCTGAAGCTCCTATCTTTAAAGCCATTAGTTTCACACAACCTATGACTAATAACATGGTTGAATATAAAGCACTTATACTTGGGATCAAGCTAACTCAATACTATGACTTATCCAAACTCAAGATTTTTGGTGACTCTCAACTAATAGTAAATCAAGTTAATGGAGTTTTTGATGATAAAGATGCTACCATGAAGGCTTATAAAGATTATATCATTGAAATTTTTTAATAATTTGAACACATAACCATTGAACATGTCCCTAAAGAGGGAAATTACGTTCTTGATGCACTTGCTCAAATGGCCACTACTTTAGATGTCCCTTTGAAACATAATGCTTGAGATTCTAAAATTATTATTGAAAAAGTTAAGTCATATTCTTTTCCAGATAATGTCTTTTCTTTTCAAGTATTTGATAATGATAATCATATTTGTGAATTTTTATTTTCTAGGGGTGAATTTAGTGATCAATGTATTGAACTTTCTTAAATTAATGAGGAAGTTATATCAAAGGATGTTATACTTTTATAAGATTTCTCCTAAAATAGCAACTAGTGAGATTTTATTTGATGACTTACATACTAAAATTGAAGAAATTTCTAAAAATACTAATTGGCAAGTGCTAGATAAAATAGAAACAATTCAAATTCAAAAAGAAAATAGAACAACATTACGGTATTAAAATAGGAGCTTACTTACATGTTGATGAAAAACAAAACTTGATTGAATTATTACATGAGTTTAATGATGTCTTAGCTTGGACATATGAAGATCTTAAAACATTCCATCTGCTAATGATGACACATACTATACCTCTTAAGCCCAAAACCAAATCATTTAGACAAAAACTCGGACCTATAAATTCCAAGATTGAGATCTTAATGTAAGCAGAAATTTCTAAGCTTTTAGAATCTAAAATAATATATCTTGTTAGACATTTAAGTTGGATATCAAATTTCGTTCTTGTTAGAAAACAATCTAGTGAGTTAAGGTTATGTATTGATTTTCATAACCTTTATACTTCTTGTATTAAGGATAATTGTCCACTTTCTCTCATGGAAGAGCTTTTACAAATCGTGAATGGTGCCCAAATATATTCCTTTCTAGATGGATAGTTAGGATATAATCAAATCTTATTAAGTAAGAAGGACTAACATAAGACTACTTTTATAACAAAGTGGGGAACTTTCCAGTTTTTTAAGATGCCCTTTGCTCTTATAAACACATTTTCTACCTTTTAAAGAGCTATGGACAAGACTTTTGATGGGTTAATAAGGAAGTGCATTATTATTTATCTAGATGATTTAACCATTTTTTTCAAAGATCGGGGTACACAACTTAGAGACCTTAGAAAACTTTTTCTTAAGATGTAGAAAATTTGGTATCACTTTGAATGCAAAGAAATCCTCTTTGATATTCAAGATGGTAAATTTCTTGGTTGTATAGTAACTAAAGAAGGAATTATGATTGATCTTGAGTGAGTAAATGTAATTTTATAAGTACCATACCCTTTATCTAAAACTAATTTAAGGGCCTTCTTTGGAAAAATTAATTTTGTTAGACATTTCATCCTTATTTATGTTGAATTAGTTAGACCATTAAATGAGATGCCTAAGAAGGATAGCAATATACATTGGACAGATGAAAGAAAGAACACTTTCCTTGCCATTAAAGAAGCCATTATAGATGCTCCAATTTTAACTTCTCCATGGTATGAGAATGATTTCCTTTTTTATGTGTTTTCTAGTAACATTACTACCATCACTATCTTAACCCAAGATGTAGTTGATCAAGGTGAAAGACTATGGGTAGAGAAATAATTGTATGCCATGATAAAAGCCTTAAGAAAATTTTGCTTGCTAAATGTAAAATTTTATGATATAGTACCTAATTTAGCCATTGTGGCATCAGCTAAGTTATAGGATCCTAGCAAAAAATGTGCTAAATGGGTTATGAAACTACAAGAGTTTGATATCTAATGGAAAATAGCCAAATTAGTTAGAGGAATTGGTCTTACTAAGCTAATTGCCAAAGCCTCAACCTTAGAAAGTTATGATGTCTCTAAAAATAAAGAATCATTACCACTTCACATATTATTCATTGATGAGGAAAACATTATCCCATTTGCTCCTAACCTATTACATGATCCATGGTATGGCGATATTAAATTTTATCTAATCTTTCACCGTTGTCTATCAGATTTTCGTAGATATCAAAGGAAGCTTTTAGTATCTAAAGGTTCTACGTTTACTCTAATTGGTGGTGAGTTGTTTAGGAAGAATTCCCAAGGAATATACCTTAAATGTTTAAACTAAGAATAAGCTAATGATGCTTTGAAACAACTTCATGAGGAAGGACATATAGGATATCGATCGTTAGTGCATAAAATCACTAAAGTTGGTTACTATTAGCCCACTATGGTTAATGACGCTTACCACCTAGTCAAAACTTGTGAACAATGTCAAATCTTTAAAGGTAAAGATCCCAAGAGTTTAGCCTGTTTGCACAATGAGCTTTAGATTTTATTAGAGTGATTAATCCATTATCAACTACCCTACACAAGTTTATCTTAATAGCCATTGATTATTGCACACGTTGTTAAGAAGTGAAAGCAACTAAAACTGCATCATCTTGTGAAGTTATCCACTTTCTTGAAAATGATATAATTTTTAGATATGAGTATTCTTATGCTTTAGTAGTGGACAATAGACCTACCTTCAACTTTGTAGTGTTTACAAATTAGGCTAGAGAATGTAATATTATTGTCAAAGCTGTAACCAAATATTATCCATAGGGTAATGATTTAGTTGAGTCCTCCAATAAAATTATATTAGATGGAATTAAGAAAATGATAGCCCAAAATTCACGAACTTGGCATGAATAATTAAAATGGGCAGTATGGGTAGAATTCGTTATAAAGAATCAATCAAAGCTACACCATATGATTTAGTATATGGACAAGAGCCAATACTGCCAATAAATTTGCAAATCCCTACATATCAGTTTTTCTTGAATTATTTAGCAACTGATGAACATTTAATCTCATGTACATATGATATTTGGAATTTAGAACTTAAGGGTTAAAGCAATTGAAAATTTATTTAGTCATCAAAAACTATTAAAAGATGATTTGATAAGAAGTATGCAACTAAAGTTTTTCAAGTAGGAGATCTAGTGCTTAAGAGAGATAGAGCATCTAGTCAAATAAGTCTCCAAACTAATTTTTCTCCTATGTGGTTAGGTCCATACTAGGTCATAGATGTCATTGGCCCAAATGTTTACAAAATTGCCAATTTGCAAGGATACACATTAAATAGAAATTTTAATGTGTTTCATTTACTCAGGTGCCCCATGTGGACACTTGATAGATCCTTAGTTTTATGCTTTCTTCTCATTCTTCATGCATTTCATTTGTATCTAGTTGCGTTTGCATATTTTCTTTGCATTTCCATCATTTTCTCATGCATGTTATGTCCACCATCATCTCTTTCTTAGCATATTGGTTTTAGTTTGATCTATTTGTGCTTTTCAATATTATTTTAATAATCATTATGATCCTTTTTGTTGCTAGGCATGGTGTCATCATAGCACCATTTGAAAGTAATGCAAGTATACTATTTTATATATAATTTATGTTATATCATATTAGTATTATATAAAATCTCCTTTATATGATGTATTTTAAGAATTCTATGATTCTTCCCAATCTATTTCAAGGTTTTAGTTTTATTAGTTATGTTGGATTATGGATAATGAGATTTATGCTAAGTTATCATGTTATTATCATCGTCATGTGAATGTAAGACATGTGAGGTCAGAGAATGGTTAGCCACAATCACTAGGTGACTTTAAAAAATTTCATTTTCCCTCTCATAAGCCCCAGCCCTCAAGTGTGATGATCCATGGCTATTCTGTGAGCAACAAGGTGAAGTGTGTTCCTCTCCACTTGAGAACCTTTTGACATCTAGGAGGCCTACTATGATGCCATCTAGTTTATAGTTGAACTACACCATGAACAAAGTTTTTGAAACGACCATGTTCTTTAGTAGTGTAGCTAATCGGCTAGGCTCATGTTGGAATTCCTACTTTAAGAATGAAGTGCCCCATGAGCAAAGTTTCCTCTTCACAAAGTATGGCTTGTGCTTAAAGGTGTCCACATACCTAATTGCTTTTACTTGTGAGATGATTGGGATGAGATCTTGATTATATATATACATACATACATATAGTCAAAATTATAATTTATAAAACTTTTATATATTAAACCTTGATTAAAGTAATGGTCTAAAAAAGGAGTGGCCCCATGTTTAGTACTCTCTTGATTATGTGATTATTTTCTTGCAAATTTCATTTTGTTCTTCATGATTCTTTTGATTCTTCATATTTTTCTTGTTCTTATACTCTTTTAAAATTTCCTTTTTTTT
The DNA here is from genome assembly GCA_015680685.1 of Gnetum montanum. Classification (NCBI taxonomy): domain Eukaryota; kingdom Viridiplantae; phylum Streptophyta; class Gnetopsida; order Gnetales; family Gnetaceae; genus Gnetum; species Gnetum montanum. Next base: position 1,874,573 of record MNCI01026832.1, read on the forward strand.
TTTAGCTATCCTTACACTTGCATGCAATTCATAGTTTGGGGGCTAAGTGTTGGTGTGAACATCTCCCATGTTGTAGCATGGGGCCATGGTTTGGGGGCTAAGTGTTGGTGTGAACATCTCCCATGTTGTAGCATGGGGCCATGGTTAATTACTTTTCTCGCCAAGGTATAGTTTCATTATTTAAAGCTATTACTTCATTCAAAAGATTGATCTCCTGATATATTAGGTTCTTCCAATCAAAAGGGATCAGGAAACCTTAAATCATTTATTGTTGCATTAAGTTTATCAAGATGAGTTATGATCCATAAATGTTTATTACTGAGAAAAAGAAGATTAAAAAGTATTAAAGACACCATCTATATTGACGTCCACGTAATATAAAATGGGATGATGCCATCACATAAACCAACATTTGTGCCCGAGTCGGATTAAATTTCTGGAAACTGCCATGCAAACCGTGTTGATACTTTGGGCAGCTTTGTTAGAGCATTATCCGCATTTCTTAGTGTCTTTCCCTGTGCATCCAAACAGCAATTGCCATAAGCTGAGGATAGCATGCTTCGCTAGTTTCAATTCGGCCATCAGATAATTCTGCCGACCTCAACAGTGCCAAACTTGGCCGGTTTTGCGTCTTTCCTTTTACCGTTACTGTCTTCCCGTGTGTAAGTGTGTAGTGCCCTCCGATGTGCACTGTCCTAGCCTAACTCTGTCAGGCTCTAAGGTTTTTCGTGCAGTAACGCAGTAACGTTCAAATGTGTTATTTAGATTGTTTGATTAAATGTTAGTGACGTGGAATTTATTATTTCATGTTAGCAAACTTATTAAAATGATTTTTACTATGAAGGTTAGTGAAAGAAAATGAGATAGTATTATTGTGCAATTGAATGAATTTGATATTTTTAATTTATACATTTCTTGTGACCAATTATTGGGTTAGACAAATCTGTTGATGAATAACATCATATTTATTATTATAGTTTAAGAAAAATCATATTCATATTTATTATTATAGTTTAAGAAAAATCATAATATGATTAGTAAATAAAGAGAAAATCAGACCTGTACATTGTGTCTAAAGAATCTTGCATGGATTTTTGTTGTCAATGTTTCGTTTTCATGATTTTTTTTTATCAACAATAGTTGAACCAAAAATTGATTATTCATTATGGTTTGTTGATTGATGATAGATGTAGTTGTTTTTAATTCTTTTGTTAAGAGTTTCCATAAATTGGCTTGTAAATTACTAATTCATAAGATTCTTATGCTTCTCATCCACCTGTGAATAAGTTTATTAATGTGTATAATCTAGTTTCTGATTTTTCTTGCTTGCAAAACCCTAAATATTATATCATTGACAATGATATTGCGAATAAATGTAAAGATTGTTGTATTATTTTATATTTTAATTTGTAGTTTTCCATGTACATGACTAATATGTTTTCCTTGAGTTTGACTTCCTTAAGACAAATACATGTTGGCTATGCCTAATTTAAGACTACTAAGTGAAGGGACTATATTAATTTACTTTTTGCTAAGCTAGATTAGTTGTACATATGATTTTAAGTTTTAAATATTTTCACATTTGTACTGCACCTTAGATACATAGTGTATTGAGAGATGTTAATTGTCAAATTAAGTTCTCTTCCTACTAAATCCTTGGGCCATTAATTACACACACCATAATTTTCTTTGTTATGCTTATTTTAATTGATGGCGGCCTATGTTGATCTATATGCAAGTTGAATTTCTACTAATTGATCAAATGTTTGGAAAAAAGAAAAAAAAAGTGCCCTTGCATTTTCAGCAAACTTGTTTAGGGCTTCGAGTGATTAACTCTTGCTTCATATGGGTGGGTGTTATAATTGAAGTGGATCTTTAATTGCTTAAGAGAGAAATTCTTTTGCATTGTGACAAAATTGATTATGTGTAGAAGGTTCTCTATTACAATCTTTCAAAGTTATGTCACTATTGTCATCAATAGGGTCATATGTTTGATTCATGTCACTTTACGTTGTGAAAAAAAAAGCTATGCAAGCATGCTAGCACCAAGCTACAACAAACACTACTAAGATTTCTTCTACAAATGTTGTAGATCCTGCTATGGATTTTTTTACAAATGCTCCAAATCCTACAATGATTTCTTTTGCTAATGTTTTAACAGTTATCCCACTCTTTTCTTTTACTATTGTTTAACAAAATATACTTTTGAGAAAGGTTTCTTTTAAATGAATTTCAAAGAATTCTTTAATGACTAAGGGGAATCAAATATTTGTTCTTAAGGTCTCATAGAAACCCGTTGTTGATTTATATGTTTTTCAAATATTTCTTCATAATAAAAAATTATCATGGAAGTCTATTTATTGGATTACATGCCTACTATTTAACATGGACAACATGTTCAAGATGTTTTAAATTCTAATAATTAATTTGTAGCTATTGGTCAAGAAATGAAGATAATACGTTTTTAATAATATTGATTCTATTGATAGGACAAAGACCTCCTCTCTCTCTATCTAATGTTATTCTTTTTATGGAATGTCCAATTTCTTACCCTAGAGGAAAGGTATTTCAAGATTGGTTGTAAGTATGAAAACTTGAAAAAATATTCCCAAAACCATTAGTACTCCTTTGATTTTTTAGTCTAAATTTTTATTTTTGATATATATATTGGGGTCCAATACCTAGAAATAAATTTAGAAATAGTGCATGAGGCCTCATACTATGCACACTAGGCACTTCCTTCTCTTTCTATAAACTTGAAATAAAAAGTTCATATAGAAGATTCAACTTCAACTCAAAATTAAAGCCTTGCATTGTACAATACCTTTTATAAATTATATCATATTTGTGATTCTAAAAGCAAAAAAAAAAAAAGGACTTTAAGTCTAAACATTTTCCAAAAAGGATCAAAAGTGTCTGTTGTCTCTACATAGATGTCATAAGTGAAATAATTCTGATAGTTTTGAAATTTGGGAATTGAATAACACAATTGCCAAGCTTTTTGAGTAAAAGAATTATAAACAAAAACATATTCAATAGAGTACTTTAGAGAGCAAACTAGAAAAACTAGATTATTAAAATCAAAAAGTTGTAACCAACGTCAAGACTAAGTAAAAAATGGCATTTTTTGCTAAATCTTGAGTTTCCATAAATTCTTAAATCATTGTATCTAATCATTCTCAATACTATGAGTTTTAAAAATAGATTTATCTTCATGAAGCCACTATTGATCTTTTCAAATAAACAATTGTAGCATTTTACTATTTTTTGGCCAATCTAGTTATGCCAAAAATAGTATGAGAATTGAGATAAAGATCCCAAGAAGATAATCAAATAGCTATCACAAAGAGTTTGAAAAGAGGCTTTATCTATTTTATTTAAATTAAATCTAGCTTGGAATTATTTTCATTGTAATAGTAAAATAGGAATGACATTAAATAAAAAATCTATAACATGAAGAATCCCTTTATTATTAAATTCGATACTTTTAAGTGAGAATCATAAGTAGATAAAGGCTTCCAACTAGATATACATACATTTAATTAAATACCAAGAATGTTGGAAAGGCTACCAATGCAAATAGAAACTAATCTTTTATGAAGCTAACCAAATTCATTGAAGCACAATGGATCCTCTAATTTTAATTTTAATAAAAGTAATAACCCAATTTTTCCATTGAGTATGAAATCAAAATTTTGAACTAGCTAAACAACTAGATTTAATCCAGTATCTAATAAGAAATTTCTAACTTTCATCACCTTATAAAGCTCTTAAAATGTATTTGGCAATAATTAATATTCCTTGATGATAAGCTAGACGAAAACTCAAACCACCAACATTTTTGTCAAAGGTAAAAAAGTTCTAATTAACTCAAGGAAAGTAATCAAGAACATCATTGTTTTCCCAAGAAAAAGATCTAATTAGTTGTTTTAATAGCTCATATAATCTTTTAGAAGGATTCATAAAGAAAGAATAATATACAAGAGCAGATTATAAAGTCCTAAAAGCAACCATGAATCTTTCTACTAAAGATAATAATTTGCTAACTCACTTACTAATTTTCTAACCAACTTTATGAAGAACTTTCTTCGAAAAATGACTAGCAGAAGCTAAGGGATAACAATGATAACAATGAATACCTAAAATAGTAATAAACACAGAAAGTTGAGTCCAACTTCAAGGAAAATTAGAAAGCTCATAAGGAATATCTCCAAGCTTAGATCTCATAGCATGAGTTTTGTTCCAATTAATGGCATAACTAAAGGGTTGACAAAAAAATTAGGTACAATGAAGGACAACACTTAACTTATTTGTAGTTTTTCTATTAATAAAAAATTATCATATGTAATGTTGCTATTAATAATTTCTTTTTAAACACCAGGTAAAGATAAATCATTGATCCTATATTAAGAGAGATAGTGCCATAAAATATAACCAAAAGCTTCTAGAAACAAGAATAAAAGGATGAGTAAGAGAATAGCCTTACCTTATATAGGAGTGAGGAAGTGATGGTTGTTCAACTCATAGCCTTGCCTTATATAGGGTGGGAGGGGGAGGGGCATGTCAGGGGGGCACCCATAGCCTTACTTTAGAGATCTTTGAAGAGTAATAACTAGAGAACATCCTTTGTTAATACATATCTTGGCACTAACGTTAGAAAACAACAATTTAACATGAGAGATAAAATAAGAACCTAGGTTTAACTTTTGTAACATAGCAAATATAACAAGGCACCCTATTATGTCATAAGATTTTGCATAATTTAGTTTAAGAACAATATCCTGTTGAGTATTTATGGTCAAACTCATGTCTTTTGTAGCTGCAAAATATTATAAAAAATAAATCTACCTAGAGAAAAACCTATTTACTCTATTTTAATTAGTTGAGTTAGATACCTTTAAACTTTTAAAATAAATGCCTTAATAATAATCTTATAACTAATATCCAATAGAGTAATAAGCTACTAGTTATTGATCTCAAATCTATTACCTAATTTTGTTATGAGTTTTATCAAATTTTTAGAAGGAGCTTCTTATACAGGCTGAAAAAATCTACAACAATATCACCCAAAAATTCTTTATAAAACAAATAGGGTAAACCCTCTAATGAGCAATTGGGTATTCTAATACTCAACCATACAAGTCACAAGTGTTCACACATGACTAGATTGTAATCCACGAATGGGCAATGTAAGTATACTAGTTGTTGATGTTAAGTTCATGATTGTTGTTTTTTCACTTAGAGTTAGCAATCTACAAATCATATGGTTTAATTCTTAGTGAGGTATATGATAAACTAATATTGTTTGGCTTTGAATGCGCTAAGTGCTAACATGGTAAAAATGATTGTAAATTCCAAGTCTAAGTGCAATGAAAATATAAGACTATTCTATCCTATTGGTGATAAGCAATCATTCCTCATTTTCTATGGGTATCCTACAACAATTTTATTTTATTTTCTTCTTCTAGTCCAATTAGAGCCTTGGCATGCACATACATTTGGGCTTCTACCACTGAAGCATTTCATACCACCTTTTCCTTTTTCATCTTCATTTGGGTGTTTTTGGCCATCAATTGGCTAATCTATTTACTCCTAAATTATTTCAGTTGAACAAGTGCAACATATTATGTAGGGTCTTACCTTTCCACTAGTAGTGTGACCAATTTTTCTTGTAACCTCTACACCTCATTTTTAGCATGTTGCATTCTAGTTTTAGCCATGACCAGCTTGCCCTTAGTTAAAATTAGTTATGACTGCATTGCAATGATATCACTAGGGATATCAAAGAGATTTTAAATTACTTGACCTATCTATAATAGTTGGTCCAGTATGTCTTCATGCTCTTCTAGGGCCATGGATGTTCTAGCTATGGTTTCTACATCTCTTGCTATAGCAAGATTAGCTAATGGCACAATGAGAACATTAAAGAATTCTTTGATATGATTTGTAATAACTTTATCTATTCTTATTGCATCTTGATGTTGCATCACCACTAATATGGCTCATTCTCCTATTTCTAACATTACTTGGAAGGATGCAGCATTCCTAGATATTTATTGTTTCCAGTCCTCATCCTCTCCTTCCTACAATGAGATTTGACCACTTGTAGGTCCTATTGTTATGGTAGGCTTATTTGGATTTTCCCTGCATCCTATACATACTTAAGACCTCTTGGCTTCCCTAACTTATTATTTCAACAATTTGTTACAAATGGCTCATCAAGGATCTATAATCTTATTATGCTAGAGGAGCACTTGGCCTTGGTCTATTAATGGGCGGTGTTAACCCACTAGGTCCTACTTGCTCAATTCCCATGGCTAGAATGTTTTTTGTCAATGTAGACCTTGCTATTTCTTTAGTGCCTATTGGTTTTTTCACCTAATCTTTCTTTGGCAGCACTAGTTTGGAGATTTCAGTCTAAAAGGCATTTTAGGCTTTCCAAATTACATCATTAGTGTAGCCCAAGATTCTTGCTTGTTGGCACAACCTTCTAATGAGATAAGGGAATGACATAGTGAGTTTCTTTTTCTTCTTCTCCTCAAATCTTTTTTGGATCTCTAAAAATAATAGATGAGCCAGGTTGACCTAGAATTTCTTCATCAAGATGGCACTTCCTCTAGCAGCATAGGTGGAAATTATGTTTAATCTCTTTGTTGGGAATAGGTAATATGTGCTAATTATAAATAAATATTTTCAACTATATACAATCCACTATAGTCTATTTTTCTCATTCCATAAGTCCTCTGTAGCCATAACTTCCTTGCCTCTATGTTGGAATTGGTAGATATTTAGGTAATGTTGGCTCCATCATTTGGAATATTTAGTGCCTTTGCTATGGCTTTAACTAAGTATGGCTTTAACTATAGCATCATTTTGTTTATTGTTTCAAAATTGATACACTTCCCCCAAGTACCATTTACCATTACTTAAGATAGTAGGCCATAAAGGAGAGGCTTGTTGTTGTTCACAAACTTCAATAAAAGAAAACTCCATGAACGATTTAAAATTCAATTCCACTATGATAGTGAACATGATGGACTTATCCTAGATGGCTTGAAGACACTCATTGCAGAGTGTAAGGTGTTGTCCTTGCTCAGGAGCAAGTAGTGCATCAGCTTCTACCTGCGTGGATTTCCCTATTGTAGGTGTTGGCTGATGGATGCTATAGGATTGGGACTTTTTCTCTACAAGTGGAGTTTATTCTCCAGTTCATCCTCTACCCCTTTCCCTCAGTCTTTTCTCCCTTGGTTGTGAAGGTTCTTCTACCTTAGATCTCTTGGGAGACATTTACAACCATGAATAATTTTAAAATTACCCAAATATTTCAAAGAAAATCTCTAATGATTCATAACCCTTTCTTGAATTCTTAGGTTTGATCAAAATTATTCCTTAATATCAACTTTAGTTCTAATTGGAGTTGTAGAGTTAGAAAAATTTGAAACTTGGATAAATCCTTCTTTAAGAAAAATCCATAATTGAAGAATTTTTTAATTTGTACAAATAAAGTTATCCTTTATGACTTATCAAACTTATTAATTTGTTGTTTAAAGTGTGTTTGAATGGTTATTTGGAAAGAATCATTAGGTTTATTAGCCTATGTTAGTTTAAAATACAGTATTTTCTTATTGCTCTTACCCTTACTTTATTCCTCTAGGCTTTAGAAAAATTAGATGCAATTCACAAAAGCTACATGTAGTAATTTTTCCCTCAACTAAGTCGGTTACTCTATGAGCAAAAGGAAACAAGAATGACTTAATCAAAGTTGTGGTGAGGAAGATATGGCTCTATGAAGCTTAGGGATAAAAAAAACAACATGAACTCCCTACATGTGAAATGAGAGAATGAAAAAATTTTCTAACAATTTGTGCATTTATATAGATTTTTGTTGGGGATACATCATAGATATGACATTGTGGATGTGATATCGCAATGGTTAATACATTGTATCTACAATATCCTTGTGAAAATTTTCAAAATTTTGTGTGATTTCTAATGAAAAAATTGAATAAATTAAATAGTCTGGAAGGTATAGAGATGGTCTAAAGGGTTCTTAGTCATAGGTGATGCTCATAATGTAAGAGTTTGTCAACCAAAGTATGTGAAATAAGGAGTATGGGCAAGATAATTCAATTAAGCTTTGTAGGAGATGGTTGGTCAAAATTACTAAACATATGATCGAAGATGAGTTTATAGAAAAAATAACAATGATCGTATGAATGTTCTAAAGGCACAAGATGATTTGGAATTGGTCATTAGGTATGAAGCACAAGAGTTATACAAGTGGATCCTCCCCAAAATAGGCTCCTACCTTTAGTGCCATTGCATAACCATACCTACAAGTGTTTGTAGGCACTCAAGGAGATGAATGTAAAACATACCTATCTTTAGAAAACACACATGTTAGCACTGCCCCAATGTGAAAATAACACTATATTATACAAAACCATCAAATTATGATTATATATAACAATGAGATGGAATGGTAGTAGTAGAGATTACAAAAAATGGGACATGAGATGTCATACAATAGGCATAATGAATTCTATGTGTGATGTATGGTTAAAATGATCATTAGCCCTTATATCCAAGATCCAAACCATGTCCATGCCACCTATCAATGACATTGCAATGTATCATCTCAAAACTAACTGCAAGACTACCACAACTATAAGAAATATTAACACTTAACAATGAAGTTCAAGAAAGTAGTTTATTAACAACACATTTTATTTTTAAAGGAGACTTGGCCACTAGACAAAGGAGTGCCTTCAAGAATGGGTAACATGTCTTTCTAGTGACATGGAAAGGTAGCACTTATTTTAGATATACTTTCATTTTTCATTAGAACTCAAGTAAATAATACAACTTAATAGTAAAATAGAACTTATAGTAGTAGTCTTAGAGAATCCACAAATCCCCTTGATGTCACACCCTTTTCATTCCCACTTGGTCCCTTACATTTCTATATAGGCATAATGATCACAAATTTATTTTATTTCTATTATAAAAAGAATGTCATTATATCCATGGTAAGAACCTCTTATTATTGGAAATCAATGGATGGATGATGTGGTCTCATTGTATATGCAATCAATCCTTTAATGATTTGATAACATAGGGTGAAATTCTAATTATTTTGACTATATCTTGTTTTATTCCTTTACACTTTATTAGAAAAATAAACAAAAATACGTACATGAAAAATAATAAAAATTACTAAAGAATGAGAAATAGGTAAAAAGGAAAAACATATAAATAATTTCAAAGATATTAAACAATGAAAAATGTTTAAGAAATGAAAAATGTATAAGGGAATGGAAAAGATATTAAAGAATGTAAAATTTGGCAAGAAATGTGAAAAATATAAAAAGAATGTAAAAATAAGATTTGGTGCTTAAGTGTCAAACCTGACACCCCCATAACTATCATCAAGAGTGGAGACTTGGAATATTGAATGGATGATGAATGGTCTAGTGTGCAAGGTAGAGTTCTTACAGGAGTAGAGAAAGTCATTAAATGGTTTCACTTGTTGAATATTAATAAGAATGAGTTTTTGTGGGTTCATTGGGTGATAAATTTTCATGGCACCTAATTAGTATGTGGCATGGACTATATATGGTACTTCTATAAAATTTGAAACTTAGTCTTTTCTGGAACATCGTTGGGATTATAATAAAGGACTTTATCAATAGGCTTGATATATACTTTTCTGATTTTGGTGTCATGTCTACATTTGAAATACTTATTATGGACTTTGTTACTCATTTGGACTATTAACTAATTTTCATCTGAAAGATTAAGATTCATTGATCATTCCTTTTAAGTTAAGTTTATATCTAGGTTAAGGGTGCTAGCAGTTGCAAGGGTATTTAATTTTACTTGAATTAGTAGAGTAGGCAATTTGCCATAAACTAACTCATATGGTGAATACCCTATATGAAGTTTCTAAGTTGATCTATATGCCCATAGATCATCATTAAGTTTAGTTCTCTAGTCCTTTCTACATTGACTAACAGTCTAGTTAATATTCTTGTAATATCTTTGTTAGTTATTTCAACTTTACCATTCACTTAGAAGTGATAAGGTGTAGTTAAGTTATAGTTAACTTACATTAGCTTCTTAAATGTAGGTTCAATGAGATGAGTTCCATTGTTTGATATTAGCATGGGTGGTACTCCAAATCTATTCACCACATATTGTTGAAAGAACTTTGTAGCTATTGTGGCCATGCAGTCCTTAAATGAAATAGCTTCTAATCACTTAGTATAGTAATCAATAGTCACTATAATATAAAAATTTCCATTTGACATCAACATGATGGGCCCCATGAAATCAATTCTACAAATATCAAAAGGTTCTAATGGCTATAATCATTGTTGTGACTCTTCATTTATGGCAGTCAGTCCTCCATCTCTTTGGCATCTCTCACCAAATTATGCAAATCAATGTGTTCTTGAACATGGTAGGCCAAAAGTAGCTTTTCATCATCAATTTCAAAACTATTTGCTATCCCACATAGTGATGAGCACATGATCCTTCATGTGCATCTTATAGGATCCTTTGTTGATTTTCTTCCAGAACACATCATCTTATCAACCCATCAACACATTTATTGTAAAGGTTTTCATTGATTTTCATATATCTTTTTACCCTATGTAGAAAATATTTTTTGTGCTTCTTATCCCATTCAATAGGAAGTTCTTATGTGGTAATATATGTCATGTAATTAGTTATCCATGACATCACTATTAAATTTTCAATCATTTCTATCTTTGTAAATAAATTCTTATTAAAAAATTAGTCTAATAATGATCCTTCATTTTCTTGAGGTTTCTATTTTAGTCTTGACAAGTAAGCAACTTCAACATTTTCAGTTCCCTTCCTATCAATCATTGTGATATTGAATTCTTCTAAGATGATGAGCCACCTTATCACTCTTAGGCTTACCACTAGTTTGTTCATTAAAAACCTGATGGCACTATGGTCAAGGTGGAAATATAGATAAAATACTCAAGCACATAATGTTAGTATAATTTAGTTGGGCCTTAGTGATGCTTCAATTCATGCAATGTATGTAATAGGGTTGTTTGTAATTGTTAAGGTGAGTTAACATTGCTACCAAGGTGCAATTTGAAGCATCTATCATAATGTGGAAAGGCTTGGGTCAATTTGGAGCTTGAAGGATTGATGTCTTGTTCAGTTTCTAATTTAGAGTCTTGAATGCTTTCTTACATTGTTCTAACCACTATAATGATGCATCCTTTTTTGTTAGTTCAACTAGTGATTTTTCAATCTTTGAGAAGTTTTTAATAAATCTTCTATAATATCCTATATCACAAAAAATGAAATGTCTTTAACTATTTGTAGTCTCTAAATGATGATCTGAATGACTTTGATCTTTTCTAGATCTACCTCAATTGCTTGTTGAGATACCTTATGTCTTAGAACTATAATGTCTTGGACTATTAAGTGGCTCTTTTGCAAATTGAACTTCAAGTTGGTTTAAACACATCTTTTTAAGATTTACTTTAATTGATCCAAGGCTTGTTTAAAGTCAAGCCCATATGTGGAAAAATCATCCATAAATACTTCAACTCCATCACCAATCTACCTTTTGAAGACGCTAAGTACAAGTTGCTAGAAAGTGATGAGAGCATTGCACAAGACAAAGGGCATTTGCCTATATGCAAACATTCCCCATAGACTAGTGAATGCTCTTTTCTCTTAGTCTTTTAGTGTGATATGAATTTGATTATAACAACTATATTTGTCTAGGAAGCTATAGTACTGGTGTCCTACAATGGTATCCAAGGCTTGGTCAACAAATGATAAAGGGAAATGGTTCTTGAATGTTGCGATATTCAACAATCGAAAAATTGATATCGACCCTCAACTTGCCACATTTCCTTAGAACAATGACTAATGAGCTAACCCATTCACTGTTTATAATTGGATAGATGAACCATACTTTCAATAGTTTCTCCAACTCTTGTTTAACAACTTCTTTAAGTTTGAGTTTCAATCTTTTTGAGGTTGGTGGTTTGGTTTAATGGCTGAATCTATGTAGATTTGGCGTTGACAGATGCATAGATCAATGCTAGTGATCTCATCATAGAGCCATTCAAACGCAAGTGGCTATTTATTCACCACTTCCAATAATTTTCTCTTTTGTTCTTTCTCCAAATTATCATTTATAATTATCTATTTTTTATTGTTTAGGAAAGCATATTCTAGTGTTTCCAATAAGGCCTTTAGTTCTAGCAGATCTAGTTCATCTTTCAGGTATCTCTAACTTTTCCCATTTAATATCTTCTTCTTATTTTGGTTTCATGTAAGGAGGTTGTCTTCATAGTTGTTCTAACTTATTTGTTTCTTCAACATAGGCACTCATGATCTTGTCCACTGGTTCCATGCATATATTAGACTCTAATTCTCTTTTAGATATTATCCATTGAATGCCTTCTTATCTAGTGGCTGCTACATATAGACATTATTGTACACACATGTTCTCTAACACATCTATTGCATGTTATGATGACATCATGTTTTGTTATGCATATTTTTTGCACACAATTGTACCTGTTATTTTTGTATGCAATACATGAGACTTTGCACCTTTGAATAATTCTAGCTTCATCTTCTTTGAAAATTTCCAAGGACAAGTATTGAATTCCTAGCTTAGCTTCCATAGTGCTAAGCCATGCTATTCCCATGATTATAAAGTATTCCTCCTTATTCTTTCCCACATGTATGACCATAAAATTTGTAGGGTAGGACTATCCATATATTGTAGTGATTACATCTTTTACTTGTTTAAGTGGAATAGTGATTGACTGATATGCTAACTCTAATATGATGTTACTCTTCTTTAATAAAGGAAGATTCCAAGCCTTATATATGTCTTATGAGATAAGATTTACTTTTGACCTAGAATTTAATAGAGCCTTGCATGGTTTATGTTTTGTGATTTGGAGATAGATTAAGGGACTTTTTTGGATTTATTCTCTTTTTGAGAAGTAACCTTGCTTTGATCCAATGTGTTACCATTTGTGTGAGCATGAAAATTGTTAAATTCTTCTTGGTAGATGTTGGAAGCATAGTGTTTTCTTAAAAACTATGTATTGACAAGACAAAGTTAGATAAAGTTTCCATCCTTCGAACCTTTTCTAGGATTATCATAAATAAGGGATATTTCTTAGATCTTCATTCACTTGTCATAATATCTTCTTATGTGGTGACTACCCTAGTAGCACTCTTTTTCTATGTTTGTGTTGGTAGTTCTTCTTACATGACTAGTGGTGATACTATAGTGGTAGTGTACTGGGAGCTTGAAATGAGGAACCAACTACTAGTTGGGATGTGCAAGAATTTAGATCCATGCATGAGGTAGTGGATCTATGGTACTTTGGTGGATAGTAAGGAGAGAGAGAATGGACAAAAGTGTTTCCAGAAGAGACTAAACATTGGATGTAGTATCCACAAGGATCAATTTCCTATATGGATACTATTGCCTTGGTGGTGGCATTCCTCATGCTTGTGGTTATTTCCATTGTTGTTGGTATTGTTTTTGCAATTGAGGATGAGCCCCTCTTATATAGTATGATTTTTGATAGAGCTATCTAAAATTACATTGAGGATAAGGTAATCATCTGGGCATTTGTTGCTTGATGAACTTAGGATTAAGTACATATGCCTCAGACTCTTGTAAGTGGGCCATAACATGAAAATATTTCTTAGGATGTTCATATTTGCATACTTTACATCCTTTGTTCTCTTCTGAATAGGAATCTATTATTTCCTCCACTATAGCAACTTTTCCTCCTTTTTTGTAGTTTTCATGTCCATTGTCTCTTTTTTTCTTCTTATATTTGTTTCTATTAAAATCTTGTTTGGTCCTTTCTTCTACTATCTTTAGTACCTTGACAAACTTTTCATTTATTGAATTCCACATTTTTCTACCTTTGTTGCAATATCATTGACTAACTTCTGGATTGGTAGATTTTTCTATTGGATTGTATCTTCTAAGGTTTCTTTTTCTTATGATTTATGTATTCTTACATTTCTTTTTTTTTTATTGGATCTTTATTGTATTCTTTTCTTGATTCGCTTTTCCTTAACTTGCCTTCCTCTTTTGCCACTTGGCCTATAAGTCTTTAGATTTGATGAGTTTTGATTTTGAATCATTTGCCTTGGGCATATACCCCAAGGGTCTCTTTTGTCTTGTTTCTTAGCTCATTGATGATGTGTCCTAGTTGTTCCCTTTGACAAAATTCATGGCCTAGACACCTATGGAATAATGAATAGTACCTATCCATTACTGCATCAAGGGATTCATATGTTCCTTATTTTCATTTTTGGATCTATTTTCTCCAATTTAACACTCTACAGTAAGTTTCATACTTTTCATTGAATAGTTCTACCATAGTGCTCTATCTTCAAATTGATTTTGGTTCTCAAAACTTGTACTAGCATATGGCTTCCTTTATGAGTGTTATAGGCAATAACTTCAATTTTTACCAATTATTTTCTATGTTTTGTAAGGCACAAGCATTGTAGAAGGCTTGGAGATGATGTTATGGATCTGCATTATATCTATCTTTAAATTTTTGAATGTTATTAATGTCTAGTCTCTTGATGTGATTGTTCCTTATATGCCTAGTAGGAATGTACATAGCTTCCCTAATGTTAATCATATTACGAGTGGCCAATAGGGGTTTTTCATAATCATCGAGTTTATAAGCTCTATTGTAGTGATGATCCCTCTGATGCTCATGATGCTTTCTCACCTCATGTTTGATTTTTTTCTATCCTTCATCATGGTTATCTTTTTCTTCATCATGATGTCTTCTTCTATGTGCATGTCTCTCATGGTTTCTTCTTCTTCCCTCATCATGATCCCTCAGTCTTCATTCTCTCTTGTCAAAATTTGTAAATGAATGTGAGGAAGAAGATGAAGGAGTTGGAGAACAGTATCGATTGGTTCACCTTTTGTGACTCCTTGATTCATCTCTTTTGGATTCATTAGAGGTCTTAGACCTTGAATTCCTCTAATGTATAGAGTCCTTCTTATTCCTTCCCAGGGTTTTTGCAAGAGTTGAATGCAATTTTATCTTAATGGGATCTTCAAGTGGATGGTTGATGTTTGGGAATGAGATCTATGAGTTTGATAAAGTTTTTTAGTTTGGAATCTCACCTACCTCCATAATGGCATCTTCTTTCTAGGAAAAATATTTGAGGTGTCTTCTTTCTTGTGTCATGTTCATAACCTACCTCCATAATGGCATCTCTTCTTTCTTAAGCCTCTATTGGCTAATATGACCTAGTCATGTTTTTGGTGACTTGATAGCCTTCTTATGCATGGTCAAGGTTGACCTCATGAGGGCCAACTGAAGCATTGATGGTGCTAAATAATTTGGTGGTAAGAAAATGTTACCTTGTAGATCTCTCCATCTAATTTGTTCATCCTTGTTAAAAATGAACATGAAATCAAGATAATAAGGATCAATATAAGCATAGGAAATCATGGTTTACATTGATGCACTCCAATCTTCGTCATTGTAATCCTTGTCATGACTTTCATTAAATTCAATAGCAGGTGGAGGTTTTTCTTTAGTTGTAGAAGCCAAGTTAAGTGTATGATGCTTAAGTGTGTATGTTTTAGGAAACTATTTTGAGTATGAAAGATGTACTTTGTGATGCTTGATACAAAAAATTTTGTAAAATCAACTAACTAACAAACATTGACACATGCTTGATAACAATGCCAATGATGAGTAGTTGGGTATTCCAACATTCAACCATACAAGTCATAAGTATTCACGTGCAACTAGACCATAATTTGTGGATGGGTAAAGTAGGTACACTAGTAGTTGGTGTTAAGTTCATGATCATTGTCTTCACACTTAGAGTTAGTGAGGTGCAAATCATATGATTAATCTCTCAGTGAGGTATATGATAAATTGATGTTGTTTGTCTTTTAATGTGCTAAGTGCCAACATAGTAAAAATGATTGTAAATTCTAATTCTAAGTGTAATGCATGAGTAAGACTATTCTATCCTATTGACAATAAGTAACTGTTCCTAGTTTTCTATACACGTCCTAGGCTAATGCAACTATTACTGAGATTACCTAGTAACTTTACTACTAAGCTAATCAAGTAAAGTTACTATTAGGTTACCAAATAGGTACACTTTACACTTGAAATTAGTCATACTTATTCTACCTGACTAAGAAACATTAGAATGTAAAATTACTTAGAAAATATAAATGACTTAATAAAAGTAAACATGATGAAAAGTAAAATTATGCTAAGAGAAATGCTAGAATGATGGAAAACAATCTTGATCTTTATTACCATGCATGAATTATGTGCAGGAACAATCCACTCAAATAAAGATTTTGTACAACTGTAGTTCACTCTAACTCTAACTCTAAATCATGAAAAAGAATTGCAAGAATTCTGCTAAGTGTTGGCCAAAAGTTGTTCCTTTGACGCAATGATGGATTGGTATTTATAGGTATTACCATAGCCCATTACATTGTATCTATGATGATGTATGTAGAGCTATGATATTGTAGATACGATATTGTAGCCTTCATATATAAAGGCTTCTATCGCCTTCTAAAGTAGGATATTTTCTATGAGTCATGGAAAATAGAGCATCTTTAAAATCCTACATAAATAACATGTCATCCTATCCCACTATGGAGTAAGAAAAAGTAGAATTTACAAATAAATAAAAATCTAAAGCCTCTTTATCAATACCTTGTGAAGTAAACATATGTGACTAATGATTAAAGAAAGCATTTAAAATATTTATAAAATTAGAAAAAAATTTCATCATTAACATGGATTTCATCTATTTGATAACTCATTCTAGGTTATTTTAAAAACTTGAAAAATTATTTTGAGGCTCTATCCCTTGTATTTAACCAATATAATTGATGCTCAAGTAAATCACCTTAAGCTTTGTGATTTTCAAAACTCTTTTCTTACTATTGAAGATTGATAAGTTGTTGTTGAATGCTTTCATCATAAGGAGTATGAGACAAATGTTTTGAAAATTGATAAAATATATGCCTAGTTTTGATGGTAAAAACTCAAAACTCTTTAGCTAAGCATTTATCAAAATGTCTTTAAAATATCCTAGTACAATAATAGCATCTTTTCACCATTTAATGAAGTCATTAGAATTCACTAGTCTTGGAACCAAGTTCTAAACATGGCAAAAGAACATTTGAGAATTTTTATTCAATAATAAAATAATATTTGTAAAAAAAATTTTAGATGGAAGATTCACATGACTTGTCCTTTACATAGAGAACTTAATAGGAAGATGATATGTTAAACTAAATTCTAGATATGCTTAAATAACTAAAATATGTTGATACTTAAAGCATAAATCAAGAGAAGTAGAGGGATAAGATCTATGTAATCTATGAAAAATGCTTGGCATGTTGGCTCTATAGTTATTCTAAGAAAACTAATTTGGATCTTTACGATTGCCACCAACATTAGAATTTAAAAGAGCATTTTTGTTCCTAAAAGGATACCAAACTCTTCATTCATCTTGTTGAAAAGTAAAAGTTAATCCTTTTATTTTATCATATACATTTTTTGACATGTTAAAATCTTCATAAATCAACTAAACAATACTAGAAAGACCATTGTTAGGTTGAATTCAATGTAGAGCTTTTTCTTGGGAATCACAAGAAGCATATATACTGTAGATAACCAATAATCACACCAAAAACTTTTAGATGAATAAAACAATCTCTATTTTCTAAAATAGAATGAAAATCAATGATGTAAGTAGAATATTTTTGAGTAACATAAAGAAGGATATCAACTCTTTTAACGTTATGATTAGTAAAAAAATAACATTGCTAGGATGCCATCGACACAACCCCGTCGATGAGATCTTGTTGACTTGATCTTGTTGACGCAAGGTTTGGTCCATTGACACATACCCATCAATGGGGTACCTTGTTTCACCTATAAATGTGTGCCTACCCATCACATTTATGGCATAAGTCTCATAGTTATAGCAATGATCTAGTAGTTTTTCCACTCGAAAGTTAGAATATTTTTTGAGTGCCCATAGTAGGAGTCAGGGAGTGTACAAATCTTTATTCGAGCATTGTTATACTTGAGCACTTCAATGTGTGCGGCAATAAATATGATCTTTCTAGTCAAACCTTGCAACACTTGGAATAGATTAATTGTTTTCTTTATGCATTTAATATTTCAATGATTTTCTTTAACATTTTAAGTAACTAAGTAATTAATAGTGACTAAATAGCACACATAAGTATGACCACTTCAAAAATACAACGCTTGGTAATCCTAGTAATGCTTAGCGTTTGGCAACCTCGTAGTGCTTTACATGTTTAGGATGTGTACAACAAGTGGGAAAAGATACTTATGTTAGGATTAGTTAAGCAATAGCTAGTTATTAGATTAGTTAAATATTAGATTAATTAATTCTTTATTCTTAGGCCACTTAATTCATAAAATAGATAAAATGATAAAAGTAAAATACCTTAGTTACACTTAACCATACCTTTGAACTTCACAATTGGAATTGGGAAGACAAGGATTGCAACAATTAGTTTCACCTCTTAGAACCAGTGCACTAACGAAACCTAAAGTCTATAGAATTTGATCGAATCATTGAGTGAATGCTAGTGATTCGTATGTTTGGGCATAGGGTATACTCGTTGCTCATCAAGCATAAAAAATTTGTTGAAGTTAGATTAAAATCACTAATTTTAACTTCTTGAATACATTAAAAAATCATAATTCTGATAATGATATTAGATAATAGCTTGTTAGCAAGGGTTTAATAATTTCGAACATTCCAAGATGTGAACTTTGTGAAGGTGTAATGCCTAACTTGGTTCCTTCTTTAATATCCATGATAAAATAATAAGGATTAAGTTACAATTAGAAATAATTATTTCATGTTTGTAGCAAGTCATATTTTCTATAATTTCGAGGTTTTTAAATTTTAGGATTACTACTTCCTAGGTGCTTCTTAGATAGTAGAATTTGAATGTGATACCATTTATGTTTTTATCTTAGGATGCCTTAATTCTATCCATCCATATTCTTGGGGATTATCTACTTTCATTTGATGAATTTTTTATTCCATTTTTAGTATTTTATAAAGCAACTTTTACTTAGTTTTTTCTTCTAATTTAACTTTAGTAGCTCTTTTAGCTAATAGTTAAGAAATTTTTTGTTCCAAAATCTTTTCTTTATGTGATAGCTTTATAGGAAAAAGTTATTTGCTTAAATCTAGTCCTAGACAAACCATTCAAGTTGGCAACCACTATGTTTTTATAAAAACATCACTTTGCTAATCATAGTATCAATACATGTAATTTCAGGAAAAACAACCTTAGGCAAATTGGAGATCTCAATCTAACTTAGCAGAATACCTTTTTTTTGTGCTTTATCATAATCAAATTTTTCTTTCCATTTGCATAAAACTAAAAAGGTATCATGCATAAATCATGAAGTATCCTTAATAGCATTATTTGTTTGTTTCACCATTTCAAATTGAAAAAGAAAGAAACCCTTCATTAAATTTAGAACTAGAACATCATGAATACTTTTATGGGTTCAATGAGTTTTCATCCAATAGTTCAAAATTGATTCATATGGAATCCTTTCAAGGAGAAATGCAATAGTATAGTGCTTCAAGAAATCTTGAACAAATGTATCTAGCAAATTATTTGGCAAAGTGAAGTCAAGTTTAATGGTCTAAGATTCATCTCCTATTTGCATCCATAGCCAAATCTTCTACGTAAGTCATAGGGCTTGCCATAATTGTTAGTATAAATAGAAGTTTTCCTATGCTTACCTAGGATCATTGGAAGATCTCCTTAATAGAGCCCTTAGACCATAGTTTTAGAGAGATTTCTCCAATAGATTTATTGGACAAGTTTAGTTTGAACATTTTTTTAGTTGCATGCCATAACTAGCAAGTCACACTTGAGGTTAGCTCATTGTCATATTAGCTATATACCCTGAGGTGTACCTATGGTCAATTTATTTTCGTTTCAACACTCTCCTACATCCAACAAGTCATGCACCTCGATGATAGATCATGAAACTAATATTTTTACTTACCTTTACTAAGACCCCTTGGATCTATTGGATTAGTTTCAAAAAAAATTTAAATTTTTTCCCCAATTTATAACTCAATAGTACCTAGCAAAATCAAATCTGTGTAACCTAGAGTTACTAGGCCATAACCCTTACCACTAAATTATAGAGTTGAACAACAACACAAATTTTTCTAATGTATATTTGTAGCTTAAAGTTGCCTATTAAAATCTAATCATGCCAAACCTCTTACCATTAATTGAACACCTTAATTTAATGAGCTAAAAGTAATCAAGCACGATAAATTTTAAGTGTGTGGGGCAATCAAGTTGTTATTGCAGAAACTTAAGGGCTCTATTGTGTTCTTCTTGTAGCAGTGGGGTCTTTGTTTGGCTTGTGTCATTGTAGAGGAGGATCAAATATTTTTTTGATCATAGCATAGGGGTATGTGGTAGCTAGTGGAACCAAGAATTGTCTATTTCTACAAATACCAGTCTATTGTAGATTTTTCTTCTAGCTTGTGTGTTATTCTAGTATCATGGTAGGGTAGTACGATTTTTGAGAGTGGCAGCATCAGACTTGTTTTGAGCTAGGGATCCAAAGTTCATTTGTGGAATTGAATGAAGGTAGCTGCATTTTGCTATTGCGATGTGGGGTCATGCTTGAGTGTTAATTAGTGGGACCTTCTTTCGTTGGTGGCTGAGACTAGCAGGGTTTTTGTGGTGTAGTGTCTTTTGCCTTTTGGTGAATAGGCATCCTGATGAGTCTATTCCTTTTTGTTTTTATTTTTCTTTTTTTTTAATACATTCTCTACTCTAATTCCTTGAAGTGTTTGGGCTAGGGCCCAATGGGTTTACATGACCCAAATTATCTCTTCATTCTTTGATGTTGTAGGGAAAAAATGTAAAATAATGGACTCCTCCAATAGTGATTTGAAACCCACTAACAATACTACTAATATGGATGATAATGATAACATTTTATAGTTTGACTTTCCTAAAGACATTTTTGATCAAACAATTCAAACCTTCATTCATCTTTATGTAATTGATCTTTTTACTAGTAGGATTCCTCCTACCTCAATTTTCCAAGAATGGGTCAAAAAGTTCTAGAACCTCAAAACATTAGATTAAACCTAACTTCTAATCTTACCAAAGAGTTTTTTCTTTTTGCTTTTCAAACTAGGACTATGGCAGATTTTGTGACACAACAATCAATTTGGAACATCTATGGATCTTGTTTAGTGCTTCAACCATAGAAGGAGGATTTTGACCCCAAAAAAGAAAGCAAAAGTGTTTTGCTAGTATAGATAGAATTTCCAAGGCTCCCATCACATTTTTCTCTCCATGTTGACATTCTTGCTGCATAGGTTGGGGAGGTCATCGGTATGAAGTCCTTTTTAGGTTTTTGTCCAAGACCAACTTGATAAGTGTGTGTTAAAATTGATATGTGAAAGCAACATCCCCACTCATTGGAATTTAATATGAAAGAAAAGATTTTTGTTCAAAAAATTTCATATCTTATGCTCTTAATCTATTGTTACTGTTGTCTTGATCCTAATCATCAAAAAGCTCAATGTCCAAAGTTATTAGCCAAGATTGAAGCCAAGAGAATTTTAGCTGAACAGGTTAGTAAAGAATTAACAGATAAAAATATATCTATAGGTAATGATACTATTGAGGTGCACTTGGCTAATCCTTCTTCTTTGGACCCCAAGATGTTAGATGTGGAAGATATGAATATTGAGGATCCCAATGTTACTAAGATTCCTCTTACCCAAGAAGGGGCCCCAAAAGATGCTACTAGTGGTTGGGAGCAAGTTACAACGAAATCTTATGCCTTAGTCACATGAGATAATCCTATCTTGAGTGATTTCACCTAAAAGACATTGATCCCAAATTGTTGCTAATGCTAATCCACTAGTAGAAGAACAAGTGCTTGTCATCCTTTAGTAAATAGCTTTGAGTCTAGGAATGCTTTTAAGGCTTGAGTGGTTGAGGGGGATCCTCCTTAATCTTCACATCCACAATGAAGTATTTCTCATGGAATGTTAGGGGACTCTTGGATTCCCATAGAAGATGTATAGTCCAAGATTATATTTGTAAGCATTTCCTAGATGTTGCTTGTATTCAAGAAGTTAAAATTCAAGGATTCCATCTTCAAACCTATTGTAACAGTATTTTTCCCAATAGTTATTATGTCTCTTCTCACCATGAACATGGCAAAGGGGGAGCTATAATTCTTCTTCACAATAAGTGGTAGGAGTCTATGATTGATCATGGTTGTGATAATTTAGAGCATTGTTGTTGGGTTTGATTACAATATGCTAATGAAATCCCAAGGATTGTTTCCATTTACACTCCTTATAATCTGAATGACTGGTAGCTTTTTTGAAATTGGCTTGGGCACAACTTGCCTATAGCCAATTGGATCATTGTAGGAGACTTTAACATGATTGAGCATCTAGAGGATAAGTTTGGAGGATAGAGAGGTGGTTTAGACAATAGGGAGCTTTCTATTTGGCTTTTGTTGAAGAGTAAATTAAATTTGCAAGAAGCTAATTGAAACTACCCCTCTTCTAGTACTTCTAATTGGTTCACTTGGAGCAATGCTAGACATGGAGATTCCTACATTCTTCTAGGTTGGATCAGGTTTACCTATCTACGAATGCTTCTATTCAATTTACTACCACAATCATGCTCCTATTTAGGCAAATTATACCTAAGTTCTGTTAGATCATTATCCTATTCACTTGTCTCTTTCCCTCTCTGGCTGCTCTCACTCTTCCAATGACCTTTATATTTTTAACATTGCCTTTCTTCGTAGTAGTTCCCTTTGCTCTTTATTGATGTAGATATGGAATTTGCATCCTAAACCCCTTGGAGAAGATGGTTGGATTGATTGGTGGACTAATGCTTGTACTTGCCTCCAATAGTTTTTCAAACATGTGGGTAAATTGGTGGCTTTAAGACTAAATTCTCATAAGTCCAACCTTCATAAGGAAATATCCTTATTACAAAACACCATTAATAGAGGTGAAGCTACTAAGGCTCAATTTTTTCACTTGCAAATTGTCAAGAAGAATATGCATATGATGGATCATCATGAAGCTAGAGGTGCTCACCTTCGTGCCTATCTTTCTTGGCTCTACATGGGTGACTAGGCTACTAAAGATTTTTTTTTTTTGTCTCCTCAAAGGAAAACATCCATCCCCTAAAATCCTAGCTATTCAAGTCAATGATAATATCTTTACCTCCAAGACTAACATTCTACATGCTTTATTTGAGTTCTACTCTCAAATTTTTCGAAACGAAGATATTAATCCCACTAAAGTTAATAACTTCTTAGGAGTTATTGCTCCTTCCAATCGTTCCATATTTGATGATGCTTCTCTTCCTTTTAAACAAGATCTTGGTAAAGCTCTTCAATAACTCCACGATGGAAAAGCCCTTGGTATGGATGGTCTTCCTACAAAATATTTCAAGAAATTCTAGCCCACTCTTCAAGATACTGTCTATAGTGTGTGATGAGTGGAGAGGTACCCCTACACTCAACCATACGAAACGAGCGTCGCACGCGCGGTCCGGTCGAACTCCGCAGATGGACTAGTTGTGGCACCTAGATAGTTAGCCTTAGGTCGCAGTTCGCTGTCTTCCCATCTAGACTAGTTTTGCATATGTCACGTGTGGTTTAGTCTAGATGAGGTGTATGATGTGTTCTAATCTAATGCTACTCCTGAAGGCAGTGGAAAATAATATTAACTAATTCTAAGCGAAGAGGAAAAGGTAAGAAAATCTAATCTAGCCTAAGTGCGACGAGCAACCGATTCCTTGATCAACCGTATACATCTTGGACTTCGTGCATGACTGCCACTGGGACTACCAAGCATAGGCCTAGGTACGCCACTGGGATTACCAAGCGTAGACTCCAAATACGCCACTGGGTTACCAAGCGTAGATCCCCCTAGCTACACCACTGGGCTACCAAGCAGTCACACTTAAATGCTCGTAATCAAGTCGAACTCGTTCCGCTTCTAGGAGTGAAAGGGTGAGAAACTAATCGCGATAAGTAATCGATTCCTTAACTAGCCGTACACACCCGTAGATGCTCGTAGTCAAGTCGTACTTACACCGCGCTATGAAAGCAATAAATAACATTAAATAAATAACAATAAATAAACTAAGTGAATGCTGCAATGATGAAGTAATCTCGATCTTTATTGCCGGTCATGTGCGTGTCCAAGTACGGCACACTCGAATAAAGACACCATACAATCACATTCACCACACTGCGGGCAGACACGGGAAAATTCTAACTCTGGAGGGATCAAACTGCCAGAGCTTCGCTACACTAAAACTAGGATCCCCCAAATGAGGGAGAGCCACCTCTTATTTATATACATGGCGGCTAACTGCGATATCACGTACGCGATATCGTAGGGAAGGACGCGATATCGCGTACGCGATATTGCGGCCGACGCAAACCGCGTCTCATCATACCCCCACGACTGAATAAAAACTCGTCCTTGAGTTACAAGGAGAACAAGCTTCAGTGATTACACAGTGGATAGGTATGGGATTATTAACTAGAAAAAGAAATGGACTAATGCCGCAGTGTGGGAAGACAAAACACAGAGAAAGAATGCTACAACTACAAAAATGTGGAACTCATGTAGTTCCTGGTGGCGGTGGCTCCTCCATGGGTGCTTTCCCTTTGTCACGTGCTCCGGGTTTTGAAGATTGATGACGCTGAAGAATAGCCTGGAGCTTCTCCTCTTCAGTCCGAGGGTCTGGTGCCGTCCATGCTGATGCTCCGATGTTTGATGGAGTCGGTACTTCCCACGGACAGGGTAGTTGCGGGAACATCTGATTAGCTTTGACGTACCACGCCGCAAACACCCGTCGTTCCTCTTCAAAGGCTCTGGCTTTGTCCTTGTAATCGTGAAGTTCTATTAGCCGTCGAGCCAAGTCGGTTGCTACATCTTTCTGCCCTTGGTAGCTCTCTTTTACCACCGCAAGTTCGGAATTTGCAACATCTAATTTTTCAGCCAACTTCTTTCGTTCTGCAAACTCTGCTTCAAATTTGATGTATGTGGAAGCTACCTGCTGCTCGAGCTCTGACCTCGCGCTTCCTGCCGTTAACATGGCCAGGTTGGCATACCGAAGATTTGCCAACTCCATGTATTCAGTTAAGTCTTGGATCTGCAGGTCCCGGTTCTTAATTTCCGCCTGGTGGGCATAGGCATAAGTGTCCAATATGGCCCCCCAATCAGTGTGCTGGGCACTAATGTTGTTGATTTGGGCCTTTGCCATATGGATCTCCTTTTCCAGGATCTGTTTGTACATCCCCACCTGGTCACAGAAGTGCTCCTTCAGCTTCTCGTGTCGTTTAGCCTCATTCTGCCATGCGCTAATTTCGATGGCTGACTTCTGTCGAATAGCGCGCACCTCCTCCATTGCGAGGGTTCTATTTTCTCTGGCTAAACGGCTAACATCTTGGTTGACTCGAATGAATTGTTCCCGAAGCCAATGAAAGTGCTCATCGAGAACATTCTTTTGCTTCTCCACAGAGGTCAACCGAAGGTTATCAGCAACCAACTGCTTGTTTTCTTCTTGTAAGGCCTTGAGTGCCTTAAGATGCGCATGAGTTTGCGCCTTTGCTGCGGAGGCATCCCACGTGGCCGTCTCCTTTTCTTCTGCCACCTTTTTATTTTCTACAATTAATTTGGTTAATTGCTCAGTTTTAAAATTGTCTAACTGGTCTGCGGGAACCAATCGCAAGGGGTCCCGCTGTGCTGCGGGTAAGACGATGAGCTGCTCTTGTAATTTCTGCACTTCAGCTTCAGCATGCTCAGCCCTTACTTCGAATATGACCAGTTTCCCCTTGGTTGAAATGAGGTCTGACTGCATTACGGCTACATCCTGAGGGATGTCAAACAGAGACGTTAAAACTTGTCCTGTTTGAAGCAATCTGTCCAAGGCATCCTCATGTTCTGCAGGAGTCATTGAGGTTCCGGCAATGGTTTGAGCATCCTGTGCTCCTGAAAGATCTGCCGGTGGTACAACAGGTACATGAAAAGATTCCTTGATGTGTTCAGCTACCACATCAGCTGCTCCAGCGGCATCCTGGTGTTGCATGACCACCACTGTGGCCCCTTCACCAGTCTCCAGTTGTACTTGAAAAGATGCCGCATGTCCAGAAATCTGTTGTGAACATCTACTTTCCCCTCCTCCTGTTTGCACTGACAACTCTCCCCTTGTGCGATCTATTGAAATTGTAGGTTGCCTGGCATCATCGATGACACGGAAGAGACTGGTGTCATCACGACTTCCCCAACTGATCGTCTCAGCAATAGCCCTTAAATGGCTCATTGACAGTCTATAATCTTGCGGCGGCGGCTGATCTTGGCCTGTACCGGGTTCTGCTTCTTGTTGTTGGCTAGG